>JAMXBB010000009.1:43571800-43908512 GCA_024138015.1 Lumnitzera littorea
CCCCACACACACACACACACACCTCACTTCCCTCATAATCTCATGACACACACACACAAAAAGGAGGACCATAACATCTTCACTTCAGGAAGTTAACTACTCTCAATTTCTTTAGTCATTCACTTAGAATCATGTAGGATTTATGCATGATACATACACACTTGTAAACATACATGTTTTAGAGTTTTAAGACAATAACATGAATGGTCATTTTAAGGCAACGCACATATTACACTTGGAAGTTCAAGTATCATCACCATTATGTGATAAAGTTTAGTGGTTAGTAAGTTCTATTAACAAATCAATAAGAAAGTCCATGAAACCATATATACATGAGCATACCGCTACCCTCATTAAGGATTTTCCAACTTGTTTTCATCACATTTGATAGACAACAAACCTACACTAAGTGAAAACATGTTTTAGATTGTAGAAAGAGCACTAAAATGAATGATGTATGGAAAATGAAAAGGAGACCCTAAAAACCACTTTGGCCACCACTTGAAGGGTGGATTGAGGTCTAAATTTTGGTTTATTAGCTTGATGATGTGATTAGTTAGTATTAAGTATGGACTACGGTATGATTAATCAAGTTAAGTATGATAATGGTGAGTTAATGATCTAAACTAACTTAGTTATTAATTAAAGGCTTAAGAATAGTGTTAAAAGCCTTATTAACAAGAAGAACCAAATCTAGAACATTCCTAAAATGGACTAAACTTAAAGTACAAAGTAGGCTTAGGCCTAAAAAGATGAATTGAATTGGGCTTAAGGCCTTAAAGTGCAAAACAAGCCCAAAAAGAAATAAAATTTAGGCCATAAAAAGTAATGACCAAATCTAAAACCAAAAATGAAAAGCTCATTAATTAAAATTTAAAAGGCCCGAGAAGTCTTAAGGCTCATCCAAGACATCCTTCACAAACCCTTTAATAAGTTAAAGCTCTAAACTAGTGAAAAGAGTTTATTTACACCCACTAGAGCAATAATAAGGCCCAAAAAGAGAACTATTAAATTTGGATAGAAAATTTAACCTTAAAATACTTAAATAAAAGCCCAAGAAGTCAAGTATAAGACCTAATACCAAAAACTAGGCTTAAAGCTAGGCACAAACCCTAAAATAGTTAAACTAACCTATTGACCAACAAACTTAATTGACCTAAACCAAAGCCTTATAAGCCAAATACATAAAAAGGACTTCATCAAATGAAAGAACACTTTAAAACAATGAAATATAACTATAAGATCATTAAAAACAAACTTAAAATAAAAAAAAATTATCACCAAAATACAAAAAAAAAAAATAAAAGAAAAAGGTTTAGGACAAGAAGGTCTAACTAAGTAGTATAGGATACAATTCTTATGTACTTAATTATAATCTTCAGGTGAAGTGGACTAAAGATCAACTCAATTGAGGATTATTGGGATTGCTAGACACTATGGTTGAATGAGTATAGCAATTCTTATCTTATCTTGTTTGTGTTTCTAATATAGTGCATTAATTAATTATATATATGCAAAATGGTTATGCTAAAGATTGGGTTGTGTGTATGTGCTTGGATTGGTTGTAGTTATCGTAAAATATGATAATATATCTAAACTGAGAACTGGTTATTACATTAGTAAATATGGCCTTAGAGTGTTTGTCATATATATTTGGTAGGTCACCTGCAAACTAAAATAATAATTATTCTACTTTAATATGAACCAGTCATGCATCGCATGTTTATGCATTAATAAAGAAAGGGCATCAGCACTATACAAGGGAGTGAGAGATCATGCATGCTAGATCTGTATTTATGTATGTTATTGTTGTATTGTATGACATACTCGTATGACATGTTTTTACCTTAATCTTTAGAGTTTACTTAGCTCTAGGGAGTGCTACCCTCTACTTGAAGCCAAGCTGTATCCACTACTTTGGGTCTACCGAGAGAAGATGATATCCAATTGAACAATAGATGTAGAGACCCAAGTCCTAACGTGCCTAAATACTTACAACCTAAGCAACGATGGGCATAAAACCGTGCTTTACATAATTGCTAGCAGGCTATGTATAATGTGTGCATTTCATATGCTTGCCTGCATTGTATATGCATGTTTAAAAAACTTGCTTGAAAATTGTTCGTCGGTAGGATAGAAAGGTTACTCACTAAGCAATTGTTGCTTTCCCCCTTATAGTTTACTATTGTAACACAACTTATGGCTAAAGCCAAGCTATGAGATGCCGGAGGTTATTATCAGATGCTTTGAGATAGTCAAAGGGAAGATAAGAGCATAAGTGAACATTTATATTATGCTTGGACTCTTTGGTATCACCTTTTTTATATTTCTAAAGAGTTTGTAGTAACTAGATTGTTAGTTTCTTTATTATAGCTTATATGACATAATTAAGGGGAAATTGTTCACCCTACTCTTTATGCTATCTAATCTTATGTGATAAACTTTTAATTGTATGCCTTAACACTACTTTGTACTCATCTCTCCAAAGGATGCTAGAGTTATGTTGATGCCTTGTGTAGTATGATGATGGTTCCTAATCAATAATGGCAATGGTCTTGAATCTTCCTGTAGTATATAGTGGTACTACCACAACTTAGCTGGCTCTCAGGTTGTGACACTTCTAGCCAGGCATAATGAAAGATGTCCATCATTTATTGGAGAGGTGTTCGGTGTGCAAGAAGGCCAAGGAGAAGAAGTAGCCCTATGAGGACTGCATACCTTTGCTAATACCCAGCTAACCTTGAATTGACTTGAACATGAACTTTGTGCTCAAGCTACCACAAAATACTCAACGACATGAATTTATTATGGTCATAGTAGATCGATTCGATAAGATGGTCCACTTCATCCCATGTCAGAAGACCTATGATGCTTTACATATTGCTAACCTTTTTATGTAGGAGATTGTGTGACTTCATTGAGTTTCCCAAAGCATCATCTTACATCAAGACCTGAAGTTTGCTAACTTCTTTTAAAGGACACTATGGCAAAGACTCAAGATAAAATTGATATTTAATACTTCTTATCAGCCTCAAATAAACAAATAAATTGAAGTAGTGAATAAGACTCTCTTTGTTGCGAGCTACAGTAGGTAAGAACTTACACAACTTAGACATATACTTGCCTATTATGGATTTTGGCTATAACAAGTCCACTCATAGTTCTATCATCTAGTCTCCATTTGAGGTTGTCTACTACATTAGCTTGACCTTACCTATGAGAATGATAGCCAAGCCAGTAGCCAAGGACAAAAGCCTTAAAGGATGTAGCAAATTGAGGACTTCATCAGAAAATAGGGAGTAGCTTACTTGAATAGTAACCAAATAGAAGGAGATTGAAAATAGAAGAAGGAAGGTCATGAGTTTCTAACCAAAGGACTAGGTGTAGTTGTACCTTAGTAAGGATTGGTTTTCAAACCATAAGAACCATAAGTTGCTGCCTCAAGCTAATGGACCCTTCAAGATCAAGAAGAAGATCAGTGATAATGCCTACGAGTTAGATCTATTAGAAGGGTATGGTGTATCTCCCTCATCCAATGTATCTAATATGACCCTTTCACTCTCGAATGAAGCTAAGCCCTACATTTTGAGGTCAAATCTTCAATAACCCAAGGAAACTAATGGGAATTTGACTTTCCTCACTACTAACTCAACATAATCCTAATCGCTACTAATTTCCTCATAAACCTAACTAACCTCTGAACAGACGATGCCAAGCTTTGGGCTAATTGCTCATGGTTAATTTCGTGGACTCTAAGGCATAGCTAATCAAATACTAGTAATTGTAGCATCACTTCTTTGTCTATCTTTGTAGGCGCTAGCCAACACCTAAAGGATACATGTTTTGATAATGGATAGTAGACATTGTCCTTGCATGGTTAACAAATCACGATTCTACTATTCATTTGAATGTGTAGAATTATAGAAAATTGTACAAAACCACTAAAATAGCAAGCTTGTAAAATCATATATTAAAATTCATAATTCCACCAAAATTCTACATTAAGATTACTTCATATCCATCTTGACTAAGAAAAACATCGTAAAATCATAAAATTGCATAATTGACTTGCAATTTTGATAACTATAGTTCTATGAAGATTTTCTCCTATTTTTTCTTTTGCACCCTGATTACTATACATGTAGTTCCTCTTTTCAAATATATCCTTTTAGTCTTTCCCCTTTTGGGTTTATTGCCCTAATTAGTAGCTTTGTAAAGACCTTGTAAAATGTAGATCAATCATCTTCGCCATCTTAATACTGAGTTTATTACTTTTTTTGTAAGCTTATGCTTCAATCCCATCCGTCACTCTTATCTAGTTCCCTTTGGCAAGGAACTAATGACAAGTACCCTACCTTTACCCTCATGCATCATATGGAATGGCCGAAGTGGGTCCATTTGCAAGCCTTAGTGCTTCATATCCTTAGCTTGGCTTTTGATTATTGCTAGCTTCCATCTTCTATTTTCATCTCTACGAGAAGGATCCACTGTCACATTTAGTAAGCCCTAGTCATTATTGAGCATCCTAGGCACATCATCATGTACCTAAGAATTCTCTTTAGTAAGTATTCTTAACCTTAAACCATTGATGAACTTTAGGCTACACTAAAAGCCACACTGACATTTAAGAGTTCCATCACACTATTAAATGATATGTTACTTACATCTTAAGTTATTATTCTCTTTGGTCTAGTTTGTCTCTTTATTCATCAAGTTTGCATTTCATCTCGAAGAGAAAAGATAATGCACAAAGTGAGTTTGTGAATTGAAAGTACTAAAATTTTGATCTATGGACTACATCCAATATGTCAATCTGGTTTAAGGTTCAAAACTAGAGATTTAACAAAAGAATTGCGTAAAGACTTCCTTAAAGGCATATGTGATACTAAGGATTATGTGATTTTTCCAAATCCCACTTAGATTGAGCCTTAGACTTTTGCTCATTTCTCTCTTTTTTTTTATAGTGATGACAATCTTGTTCACGTCTTTCTTTTTTGCTTTATTAATTTGTATTTCTCGATAATAATTTGATTAAACCCAATTCATTTCATTCCCTTTCCAAGTTGCATAGTATTAATTCAACATTTTTAGTAATTTTTGCTCCTATGGGTGATGATGTAACATGAAAAGTAGCTATGATAAGGAACATGAAAACTAAGATATGCCATGATGTTGTGATGTTAAACATGATCCAGTCTGAATGGAGATTATAATTTCATTAGGTACCATAGATCCTACCTCGATGTGTTATAAGTTTAAGGATGGTTAGATTTAATAAGTAGGAGCAATGATGAAAGTTGTGAGGGCATAAAAATAGTTTAGTAATATCTATAAATAATAGGTTAAAATGGTTGTAGGTAGAGTCATTGTGGTTAATTATGGTTTAAACAATGCCGTATTGAAGTGTAGGCAATTAGGGACTTGATCAATTTTGAGGGTACACTGCCAAATCTTACATGGTTAGTTTATTTAAATTCTATATATAGAGGAAGCAAAAGCTGGGGCAACTTAAGATTACTCAGAATAAGACATTGAGTATCCTCGATTATGTTCACATAAACATTAGAGGCCTCGATATGTAATATTAAGGAAGAGACTTTCATTAGTTACTTATCAATAAAGTTTTAGGTATATTCTCTACTACACAAGTAAGAAATTTTTTAGGTAAGGTGCACAAGTAAGAAATTGTTCCTCAAGTTTAATATAAGTGGACCACCAAACTATAAAGAAGGCGCAATGCCTCATATTAGATGGTGAAACAAAATGCAACGATCTAGTGTTATGAAATTTTGAGAAGAAAACCCTATAATGATGCAATAAGAGTAAATGGGAGTAGAGTTAGAAGAATTAGGTGTTTTGGATTGTGTTTAGGGCTTATAAAGAATTTCTTAATAGATGGAATAAGTAAATCTCACCAATTGATAAACAAGTCATTACCACTAAGGTTGTAGAGTTCAAAAGTTTAAATAAGGTTGCTATCACCAGATAATTGGTATTTGTTAAGAAAATTTTGATGTTGTCGAGCTCTCTAACGAAAGTGCAAACAACTACAAAAAACATTGCATCCACAATCAATTGCACTAATAATAATAAGCCAATCATTTGGGTGGAGCTAAGACTAATTGTACTGATGACAATACATATACAAAAAATAATGATGTAGATGATATCACAGGTTGGCTCAAGATGAGCCCTAAAGAAACTATCATATTACAATTAGTATCATAAAATGCTCTAAAAATTATTATACTTTGCTTCTTATAGTCTCTTTTATTCTAATTCATTTAAGGTTAACTTAAAATTAGGCATGATAAATGGGCGGCCCACATGCCTTTACCTCTCTACAAATTGTATGTCTGGTATGCTCGTGTTGAGTTTAATGTGTCCACATGCCTAAGGCCCATTTATTCTCACATGCCGCCCATGTGCTACCCATTTATTCATATGCCACCGACGTATCTTTAGATGGGCTTGGTAGTTTATGGCATATTTGTTATTTTGAGTTTTAGATATTTATCAATGCAAATTTTACTATTATTACACATTAATACGCTAAATTAGATAAATAATGATGTTTAAAAAATTAAATAAATAAATAAATAAATATTCCAATTTCGTAGGTAATTTACACAAGTACAATTGACACAATATAGCATGGAAAAAATGAATAATTAAGTAAACATAATATAAATTATATTTGCAAAACATATATATGTATAGATAACATATATACGACATGCATAACATTTGCATAAAGAAAATATACATGTATAACACGTAAGTACAAAAAACATATATATGTGTATACGTAAACATATTTATGTACATATAAAAAATATTTACTGCATATACATATCGTATATAAATACATTATATATACATACATTCATACATTTGAGGTATAACACATGTACATTAGTACATAAGATCATATGCAGCCATTAAACCAAGCATCTCAATGCAGCTATTAGACTATTAGTTCTCATGCTTTAGCTTTAAAAGAAGCAAGCAAATTGCCTAGATAAACTAAAGTATGGGGATTACCGATAACATTGTCAATGAAACTTTTAGTGAACTACTAATCTACCAGGTCCAACACATGATGGAAGATGAGGTGAATGTAAATGCCCTTACATACTTGGTAGCAAAATCGCATTAGATGCTAACCTCATCACTTGTTTTAAGGGCTATTTTGGTGTCTCCAGTTTCGATATTATCATTTAAATCAACTTTTAGCTCAAGTGGGCGAGTCCTCAAGCCTCATCACCTTCTACTCAAGGTTGAAACTGTCAAAGCAACTGTGTGCCTCAAAGATTAAAAGGATGCTTAGAAGATAAGACAATAGGGCATAGAATCAATTTTTAGTCATGAAGAAGATGACAAAACCGCAAGGTCATTCGATATCGCAGAAAGGGAAAGGGAAATGAGATGAATTAACGATGAGGATGAGGATGAGGATGAGGAGGAAGGAGTATGCTAATTGGAACATATTTTATTCACTTCTAAGAGAGTTGTTTATATATTATATTGAGAATTTCAATTTTCAAGCGTGTTAGCTTACTTGCTATTAAATTAACAACTTAAACATAATTTCAACACCTTATCAAAGTACATCAAAAGATTAATTAGATTAACTTGTATAATGAAAGCAATTGTTCCAGAATCTAGATTAAGATATCTTAAACTCTAAGATAGACAAACATGATCCTTATCAAAGCGTGTTGATGGGCATAGCATATTGATTTTTGGCTCGCGTGTCCATCTACAAATAATTTAAATTTGTGCTTATGTATTTGTAATCTCAAGTCATTTTACTTGAAAGAATTGATTGGTACTTTTAATGAATTTATATGGTTTACCTAGTTTAAATCAGTAGGATTAAATAATTTAAGTTGATTTGTTCTAACAATATAATTTATTATATTTAACCAGTTTAATTAAGATAACTAGTGTTACCCAATGGAATTAATTAATTCAAATTTTCATTGAAAATAAATCTACTTAAATAAATTAAGTGTAATAAATTATTCATTTGAATCTTACTCAAGTTACTTATTCAAATTAAAATAAGTAAATTGGTTAAATAAAATAATATAAAAAAATTACAATAATTATTATGTTTCTTTGGCTTATTTAATATATTTATTAAAAGTTAAAATTATTTACTGCTATAATTCATAAACAAATTGGAACAAATAGAACAAATAATTAATAAATTAAATAACCTGCAGAAATAAAACTACTTAAAATACTATTTTTATTTAAATTTCTCAACCAAAAAAAAAAACACTCAATACCCTACCTACATGCTTTCTAGTCATGCTTGGACAATCCACCAAGCTTACTTACGTGCCTCAACCTAAGCCCACCCATGCTTGTGCCTTCAACTTTTTTCTCATACCTGTGCTTGAATAGCCCACAAAAGAAACTGAATCGTGCTTGTGCTCGCGTATCCGGCCTACTTACCATGCCTTCCTTAAAAATCCTCTCTCTCTCTCTCTCTCTCTCTCTCTCCTTTTTTTTGTGTTTTTAACTGCTATTGTTACATTTTGCAATCAATCTTCCCAAACGAGAAGAGGATTTGCAGATAAGAAAAAGTGAATAAGCATGCAAAGAAAAAAGAAGTATTTAACATCAGTTATCATTATTATTATTAGTCACCTCGTTGAAAACTTACATATCCTGGTGGGGATTTTGTCAACAATGTCTGAGGACCTCTAGAAAAGAAACTATCGGAACTGTTATTAACAGCGTTGGAAATCACAAGAGAGTCATCTTTCAACCTACTCACTAAGTTAGAGAAATGGTCTCCCCATATATCGTAAGTAAATTCTTTCTCAAATTTTGCCTTCTCAATTGATCGTATCCGCTTTTCACCATCTAACTTTGAACCAGGGGCACGAGCATGGGGAGCAATGGTAGCACTTGAGACAAGAAAAGTAGAAGAACAGAAAGGAAAAGGGCTGCGTCTTCCAACAGATGGAAAAGTAGTAGATGACAATGGCACAGGTTTCTTCGCAGATTTTCCTGAAGATTTACACTGCTCTCTAGACGGTGACACAGAGGCCTCACTTTGGTGATTGACGGGAACATCAGTAGTTGATAACTTGACTTTTGAAACGAGTTCTGGATTTTGACCTTTATCCACAAGCTGATCTGTTGATTGAGAAAATGGTTGTTTGACCTCGGAATGTTCACCATCGGGAGAGAGACACCACATCCTTTTAGGCGTCACCGATGAGATGGGAGACAAAGGTGATGAAGGTGTTGAATTTCCACTGTGACTACTGGACACTTCGAAAAGCCCAGCTAATGCAGCACCACCACCTTTTCTCCTTCTACGCCTTTTTCCCTTTTCTTTTCCAATCCTTATTGTGAGATTGACTGGCTGGGAAACTTCTGTATCACAACCCTCAGCTGCTTCTACGTTTGACGGTGAGGAGGATGATGTCAGGCTTCTTTCTTGCTCCACATCAACCAAACCAGATTTGTCAGGAGTTCCAAGATATGCCTTTATATGTAAATCGTTTGTTCCACATCCTTGGGACGCAACATGGTTTCTATATCCAGCAGATCCAAGTAAAGATACATTTTCACTTGGAAGACAACCTATCTTGGCTGACACAGGAAAATTTGAATCCTTTTTGTTCCACAGGACATTGGATGATTTTTGGATGTTTTGCTTTGTAGGAATAGCATCTCCTTCTCCCTTGCAATGGCAGTTCCAGGAAATCAAAGGTATTGCTTGAGAGCAAAAATAATATACAAGCATCACAAAGACAGCAGCAAGAACTGCTACAAACAATTTCTTTGCACACATGGAAGACACAGATTTCCTGCACAATTCAAGCATATAAGGTTGAATCGTTGCTTTCATCGGTATAACAAGAATTCCAGAAGCCAAAGCCAGCTCAAGATCAGCATAAACCACTGCAGATGTAAAGTCACTCTCGTAATATATCAAAAGCTTAGTTGACTCCCCAGGTTCAAGTGCCAATACTGCACAGTTTTGCACCAAAAAACCTTTTGATCCACAATCCATCCCAGATATTTTAATCCTTTCCACCCCAAGGATTAGATCCCCAGTGTTCTTCACATGCAATTCTTTCGTCAAAGGCTTAAAACATTTAGAAAGAATCTTTTCCTCATCATATGTTGTGGCTGGATGAGAAAAATTGACAGAACTGGGAACTCTCAGGAAAAAGTCTATACTATGAACAGGGTCAGAATCCTCAAGCACCACAAGAGAATGTGACCCTCCAAATCCATGCAAAGATATCCATTCCACACCAGAAAGGTTGTTCCTTATGAAAGCTGAACTTCTCCATCGACAATGATCTGATGGGTGAAAAACTATTGGCCCAAAATATGCACTAGAATAAGGATCAACATAGGCCTCTGTCTGAGCACCCTCTGCAACTGAAAACCCATAACGAAATGGTTTAGACCCTTTTCCCAGAATTGAAGTACCATATAAAATGGGTTGCACTGGCTCATCTGGCTCCCTACACTCATCAATTATTTCTCCTGAATTTAAAATCAGCTGCATTATAGCTGGATGTCCGCTTGGATTTTCAACAGCAATCCACTTCAAGCAATGGGTTCCAACCTGGACCACTGGGAAGACTACTTCATGGTCTAATACAACAGACATGTTGCTCCCAGAACCTTGTGATTTCCAATTACCCAATACCAATCCATCTAGTTCTGCTGCATTTGGAACCTGAGAAAATTGTCAAAAGAGGAAAGTTGATTGCAAGAATATATATAGCTCTAACTTGCTACGAGCATATAATCTCATAGTTACCAAAAGATAACACTTCCATACTTCATGGTTTTATCCATACTTGGTTCCTCTTTGTAATACAGGAATAGGTGATAGAGAAGTATTTAATGAGTGAAGCATGCTACAATCTAGGAGCATGATTATCACAAAGGCACATGCTGGGGTAAAAGGTAGGAAATATCACAATAAAAGAAGAGAACCCTGGATAACTATGAGAAAACAATTATTGACTGGTTGCTATGGCTGCTGAACACTCATGATTTGACCACCGGTATATATGAGGCATCCTAGTGTGCTTTAAGATTTCTGAGTTCAACACAACCTAGGAGCATAAATCATGCAAAAGCTCAGTAAGATACCAACGAGAAAAAACAGCACCAAGAAATACAATTAAAAATGAACAGGAAAAACCGCAAGGATATTTCTAGAAAACAAATCATTAGCTGCTTGCCATAACTGCTGAATAATACCAAAGGTTTAACAACATAACAATGAACATATGCACCAAAGACAAGAATGTATGCTGGCTTCCTCATTTTTCCAAATTTCAAGTGCAAAGATCCTGGCCCCTGTACAAGAAATGCCCTCAAGATTTCAAAGTCCATATGCATGCATATATTTACCAAATGCACTAAAAAGTTGCCCCTATCTTTCATAGTACTTTTTGAGTACCTATTACAACATAAACATAAATAAATAGTGAATAAAACAACAAAAAGATACATGAGATTAGCAGTAAACTCAACACAAGTCCTGCCAGAAGAATGCAGTCTTTTTGAATAAGTTTGGTAGCATTCATTAAAAGTTGCACATACAAAATATAGTCTACTGTTAAATAAAAATAAAGTATACAGCCTAAAGAATGCAGTATTTTATAGGATACAATGCAAATTCACTTTTTTTTGCTGCATACACACTTAATGCCTATCTTTGGAAAATGAGCATTTATATCCAAAATCTTCAAAAAAGTGCTTCCCAACTCTTGAATGGCCATCTTAATGTTTATAAAAGCAACAAAAGGATTATAGAATTGGAGAGAAAAATGAATACTTAAAATCATAGAAAAGGGAAAACCACCTCTTCCCTTTTCTTTTTGTTCATGATTTCTGTAATACGATTAAAATTACTTCAATTTTTTAATATTTTAATCATCCAAATATGGTCATATAGGGGCCTAAAAGCACGTTTTTCAAGGCTAGAAGGTTTTGACACTCAGTTTTAATGATAGGGAGCTTAAGTGCAAACAAAGTTAATATAAGGGAGTATATTTGCAATTTATCCTAATTTTTAAATTGGCCAATTGACATTCATCAATCTTCTTTATATTATTATCTGAACCACATAAGTCATACTTCAAGAAGAATAAGGTTAATGCCTTTCTCACCCCACACTTTAAGGATACTAGTGTGGAAATAAAACTTGCTGTTCATTCATGCATATTCCTTCCACTCTATTAAAAAGAGGGAAAAAAATAAAATTAAAAAATTAAAGAAGAAGTTAACTTGCACCACCATAACTCTCTTAAAAAGTGAATTGGCCTCCTCAATCCGCCACAAGGGATCTAGGTCCAATTTTGAAAGTTAAGGGGTAAGTAATCATACACAAAAATGAAAGTTAAAAGAGGTAAAAGTGCACCATGCCCATACTTAAAAATTAAATTTACTGTTTTATATTTTATAAAAACTGCATTCCAAATTCTAATACATTGAATCCTAATTTTCTATTACCTTTAAAACAAAATAAGGAGTTAAATCTGTGAATTGATATATAAAATAAATCAATAAACAAATGAAGAAAGAAAGAAAACTAGAATATGTCTCCCAAGAAGCATGTTCTGACAAGCTCATTTTGCAATGTTTTTGCATCTCACAAAAAGATATCACTACAACTAATAGGCACAATGGCTCCTTTACTTCCTGTAATGATTACCCTCTCCTTTTCAACAAGCATCCATTATTGCTTCAACAGACAAGCATAAGCACCTTGCAGAAAGCCAAAGAACTTTTACTAGGAATGCCTGGATAAACATTGGGGAAAGTATCACCAGACAAACAAGTTCTCCCATAACCTCATCATGATACCATTTATTATATTAAACCCACAGATTATCCAACCTAAATTGCAACGCTCTAACACAAACATCTATGGGTACAAAACCAAAAAGGTAAAGGCCATCGTTTTCCATATTTAAACAAAATAAGCATGCATACATAACAGAGAATGTGGCCAGAACTTCCATAAAAATGACGAAAAGAAAACTACACTCATATTTCAAAGGGAGACAAATTGCATCAAATTATAAGTGCTACCGGGCCATAATCATAAAGCAGGACTGAAAAGAGTAAAAGAAACACTATATCATGTCTGTTAATGTATCCTGTTGACTGAGTTTGACATATGCACAAATACTGATTTTCATTTCACTAAAAAAATAAAGAAGGTATCACTTACCTTGGCATATGATATTGATAGCATCCTACTTGTCAAAGAATCTGTCCTTGTACTTCCAAGGTCCAGAACACGAGGTTCATGCCAGTGTCCAATGAAAGAGTTATCATATCTTGAGCAAACATGAATAATGTCCAAGCAAGGAATCTCGATCTCACTATTTGAGTCATTTGTATTTACAAGTAATTTACATTCTCTGTTTATACCAGGCATTTCTGGAGAAGTGTCATGAACATCATCAAAGATCTGGCAACTAACAATAGCTACAAGCGTGATACTGCCAGGAAAAAGGACCAAGCCTTTGACATACTTAACCTGAAAAACCTTCGACTCTCCAACTTCACTTATCCCAACAAAACTCATGACATAAGCTGCCTTGTTCCTGACAGATATTGCAATGGAAGCTTCACTAAGCATCAGCCCCTCAAGAGAGACAGACAAAGGTCCACCAGAATCATCAGTAACCATATTCTCATCTACTTCAGTTTCAATTGGAATCATTATGATATCTGCTTGATCCTTTGACGACCTAGTTAGTTGCAAGCACAAGGCACCAAAAACATTACTAGCAGAACCAAATGAAAAATCTATCTCTACAATAGTTTCGGTGCTCTTAGGACTGATTTCCCAAATTCTGTTAGGCTTCATTGCCATCAGATACGTATCGCTATGATCACTCTTCACAACGAACCAATCTTCAATGCTCAAAAGCCCAAGATCATCAGAATCCCAAGAATTTTCTAAGCTACACGTTGCATCCATAATAAGAGAAGTATTCCCAAGAGATGTAAATACCCAAAAAGATACTTCTTCCACATGGACGGTTTCATCGAAGGGGTTCAACAAAGACATGTTCTTTCTCCACCTTCCAATAGATGAAGTGTCAAATTCAAATAAAGGCTGAATGCCATAGGACTTGATAGCAAATCCTTTAGCCTGCACCAGAAAGTCTCCAGAGCTTGTCTGCAAGATAATACTGGCCGAGGACAAACCTGACTGCTTAGGCAAGAATACAAAACATATTGAAGCCACTTCACCAGGTCCTATATATGTCTCGGTGAGATTGCAAGGAAAGAACTGTGTATCTGTGCTGAATGTATGGTAGACACGTAAAACACTGTCATTCCAGATATTTGACACTGTTATGCCAGCAAAGGAAGGAACAAATAGTGATGTTTCTCCCCAGTCCAGAACAGGAGGGATTATCTCCACATGAGGAGGCAAAATACCTTCAAAGGCATTCAACTTGACCAACTCGGACTCCTTCTGCCTCCTAAGACTGGCACCTTTGTGATTAACTAATCCTCTACAAGAAGAAAGCTCATTTTGATTAGTTATAATCATTTGACCATTTGAAAACCCATTGATATCTTTCCTGGAGCTTAAAGAACAAGAAACAGCTCTTCCATTTGATAATTTAAACATACCATAATCTGATGACCAACTTGAATTACTCATCCACCTGCTAACATGCCTAGGCAGTACACTTACATGTAAAGAATCCTCAATCTCAGTATCACTATGCTCTTTGTCTATTATCTTTCCTTCATAAAGAAAACCTGGTATTGTCGAAGGAAAGCAGAAGGAATCAGAACTGGCACAAACACTTGCAGCGGTTATTCGACTGTTTGAATTTCCTTTCATGTAACTGCCACTACCATCACTAGGTAAAGCATCCGTAAATCCTGAACTATAGTCATTAGCTTCAAATGATCCACATGCATCATTGCTTTCAATCTGTTCGTGATCCTCATTCATGAAGCAAGATCCACAAACAACACCACTGAAGGAGATACATGAGAGAAGTACAATTATATAGAATATCCATGCTGAATGAAATGATCCCCTGCATTAAACACCATAATATGGGACATTAATTTCATCACAAACTTTGATGTAGCTTTAAGAAACAAAAGAAAAGAAAAATATATACAACTTAAAAAATGAAAAGAACACAAATCATACAAGATACATGACTAGATTACAATGTTATATAATGCATGTATTAAATGAGACACTCCCCTGCATAAAACACCACAAAATGTAATTTTAATATCAAAAGCAGCATGAAACTGCATTACTGCAAGAAACAAAAACAGATTACCTTGAAAGTAAAGAACATAACTCTACAAAATCAAAAGAACCCAACTCTTAACAGAATCTACGCTTCACCACAAAATTAAACTTACACATTGTAATCCAAAAGTAAAACAACACAAATTGAGAGATAGGGGGAAAAAAAGAAAAAAGGGGAAACTTCTACCTTCCCCAAGTATCCAGTTAATGTGAAGAGATCAGATAAAGATCTCTTACTAGACCCAGCTTTCTTCTTGATTTTTGTAAACCAGAAAATGGGTTCTTGTAAACTTTTAGTATGCAGCTTTTTAAAGGAAAGTAGTTTTCCGATTGAGAACAAAACGACTGTTCTACGGATCATTTCTGAGAAAATTGACAAACTCGGTAGATAAGTAAAAGATATTCTTTCCTTTCCATGATTCTTAACATGTATTAATTAAATTAAGGAGGAAAAAATTAAGAAAAACACAACATTTGATTCATTACAACGTTTCCAAACCCACTGGTCCAATCATTACTGCAATTAATATATAGGAGTTAATATTTTCATATCATTAACATCAGTCATGTATACTCGTAATAATGAGGAGGCCTGGAAGGTATTATTATCCATAACTAGAATACAGTTAAATGAAAGCTAAGGAATTCAGCTTCTTACAAACATGGAAATCATTAATTAACCTAACACCGATGGTAAATATCATCCTACTACTCTTCTAAATCCAAACGTTAGAAACTTTCATTTAGAAAAAAATAAAATAAATAAAAAATAAATTTTCCTTAAAACTAAAACGTCCCTCCAAAAATAGAAAGACGATATTAATAAAGACAATACCTGTCATGTAAAAACAGACTAAGATACTACAACCCACTTTAACTTAACGAAAAATCTCAACACCCACTTAAGCAAAACCTTTAAAGAAACAATCTTTTCCAATAAAAAAAAAAGTCACTCTGAGGAACGGCACACGTATAAAATACAATATATATACATAAATAATATTAAAAGATATCATTTATCAATGTTAAAATAGAAGAAGAACGAATGAATACCGTCGACAGAACATGGAGTTTGGTTGTGATCGATAGGGTTTCGATGAGGGTGCTTTTAGATATGCTATGTTTTTGTGATGACAAACGGAAATGAAGAGAAAGAGAGAGAAAAAGAAAGAGAAAGCATTAGAAGAAAATTAACGTCTTCTGGTCTAGGGTTTCTGTTTCTTTTTTTTTTTTTTCCTCCTTTTCTGATTCTTCTTATTTTCTTTTGGTTTGAAAATGAATATGCTTAGAACATAAGCGGACCTGCAAGCAGCTAATGAATGACCTTGGAGAAACAATGCCACAGAAGGGAAAAAGAAGAGAGAGACAACGTAGAAAACAAGGTGAAAGGACTCGTAATGCCCCTCGAGTGTGGTTTATTTACAGGATACGTAATACAGAGCGGAGTTCCATGAGGCTTTACGCTTTAAGCGAACAGAGTGACAAATATATAGAAGAGAAGTCATGTTCCTTTCGCTTTTGTCGTTTAAGAGTCTTTTGGCAGTGCTGAAAATTTGTTATATTTATTCCATTACTATGTTTTTTTTTGCTACATATCATTTTGGGGTTATTGGGGTTGCTTTTACACCATTACTGTATTTTAAGTACTTTTTAAGTATTTTTATTAAAAGATTCTAACACAAAATCCCTAATCAGTCGATTTTTATATATTTATTATCACATTCCGAAGCAACAGAATCGTAACAATCACATTGTATAAATTATTTTAAAACAGAAACTGACCATACAGTCACCATCTTAGACTTAATTTACACAAGACTTCAACAACTAATCTGCTTTAAAATAAATAATTCAAAATTTAAATATGATACCTATTTATGAACTTAAGAAAAATATATACTTATATTAAAATAATTTAAGTATATTTACAAGATTTAGCCACTTAATTATAATCTACCAGAGTAATTTATAATCTAATACTAAAAACTTTAAATATAAACCTAAACTTGAGAGCGTATTTGGTCTTCAATTTATATTCTCACTTCCTAGGATCCCACAGTTGTTAACTCCAAGATAATTGTAAATCCCTTTTTAGATAGTACCTACAATAAAGGCTATAAAGATGTAAGTAAGCACAACTCAATAAATTGGGATAGAGACTTAAACCATATAATAAACAAAAATAGGATTATCAATCAAATCATTAGGTGCAATGTATATTTAAACAAATATCATCGTACGATGTTATCCGACTTAACGTGAAATTAGAGAAATTCCATCCACTCTAATTCGAATTGAAAAGTTTTCATTAATATAACAACTCACGACTAAACTCAAACTTGTACAATAGAGATATCACTCCTCCCGCAATTACCTTCAAACCGTTGACTTCATCCTTATCGCGAGCTATTTTCTTGTTACTTAGTTCGACTAAGAATGAAGAAGGAACTAATTATGTCATTCAATGCTGTCCTTTTCGAAGAGATTGATATTTGGCTAGAGAATTATAATATTCCCCTGAGAGATTACTATGCATGTCCGATTCATAATTTCAAATCATATATTTAATTAGGTTCAGTTTAAAGTGTTTAATCATTTCAACAAATCACATAAATATAAGCTAGAACTGTAAATCAGCATCACAATCAGTAGCTCAAAATAATCACATATATACAACCAACTATTTAACAAGCACAATCAAGTACCATTCAAGCTTCCGAGTATTATAAATTAGTGCTCGAAATACGATGAAGTATTAAACCCAACTTACCCGGTATTCTTGGTCACTCACTCAACTTACCATAGGTTGGCTTGTCTTTATGTATCCTATAATATATAATATAAATGCGGTTTTAGTATTTATATCTTGATGATTTGTATATGTATATATATACTCTAAGTTATGATTTAACCTAATTCTTCTCATACACATAATAATTATTATTAATTCATCCTAGGTTAGTTTAGGGTTTGGTTTCCAGATCTAGTTTTGATTTAGGTTTTAAAGCGGTTCTAATTAAAAATATTATATGTAAAGCCTAAAAATGCAATCCGAACACAATTGTGAAATTCATTACATTAGGCTCGAATATCCTAATTATGTCTTTTAATCCTAAATTGGTATTTTATTCTTTCTAATACATTTAAATCCTTATTTTTAATCTTTACATATTTCATATAAATATCTAAATTTAAGTTTTCTACCAAATTTATTATATATTCCTATTATTAATATAATATTAATTTTTATTCTAATATTTTCTATTTATTATATTTCCAATTTTTCATATTATGTATTATTACCTATTATGTACATAATACACATTTAATATTTCTATCATTCTAAATATAATCTCCCAACATTAATTAACATCTCAAAATATGTAAATTCATCTCAAATCAGATTTTACACTTAAGTACCCCAATTTACAAAATTAACTTACAATTTACTATTTTTTCCTATTATATATATACTACATAATATCCTAATAATTACATCTAATACCCTATATACTACAAATATCATACTTCATAAGATTTTAACATCATAAAACATGTAATTATGTACTAAATCAGTAATTAACCATTTAATTGCTTAATTAACAAAAAATAACCCAATTTATATATTATTTTAAGGTCTACAAATTATTTAAAATTTTCAAAAATTCATTTTTGAAAAATGGTTTCATGAAATTATTCTATATCACCTAAGTAGTCTATAGACAAATTTTGAATCCAAAACTACACTCCTAAAATTATTTATTTCTAATTTGAAACATACTTGGTTTTGTATGATTTTTTAAAGATAATATATTTTTAGATATAAATTCATCAAAATAAAAAATTTCCCTAAATCTACATACTAAAATATTCTAGAATAACAAATTTCATAATTTTCTAATAATATTTAATATTTTTACAAAATTATACAAAATCGGTTGGAAATTAAACTCACCTATATAGGTGACTCCAACCACCATGGACTTGTCGGTTAGTCCAAGCATTGCCACCACCACCCACCACCATGTGGTGGTGGTGGCGGCTGTCCACTCTCTGATTATCATCAGATGTTAGTTATCTTCTATGGCCCTAATTGCAAAGATTTTTGTAATTTTTTGTAAATAATCCTAACCCTCAATATTTCAATTCTCTCTATTTTTCTCACTCTCCAAACTGATCAAATGAGCTTCTGTAATTTTTTGAGTATTTATAAAGCTCTAAGGAAATTAGTATATATTAAATTGATTAGACAATTGCCTTATCTCTTTTTTTTCTTACTTTCTATTTGTTGTAATTTAATTGGTTACTTTTATTCCTTCAATTCCAAATTACCATGCCTCACTTCTAGACATTTTCTAATTTTTCCTGATTTTTCCTTAATTATTTAATATTATTTTAGCCTATTTTGCATATTTTAAATAATTACGCGTATTTCTACTTACAAGTAAATACATATATGGTATAAATAAATACTTCTAAATATCATTTAAGTCATTTTATGATTTTTAGTATATATATAATTTATTTTTAGTGATTCGTTAGTTATAGGAATGCATTTTACACATTTTTGACCAATAACGAGTAATATACTTAAAATTTAGATTTTTTATATTTTTTTATTTTATTACTTATTTTCTTAAATTCGAGTTTATGAGATCACTTTTACCAATAATTTTAGTCGTAAAATTTTGGCTGAATTAGATAATTTGTTCTATCGCTCTAAATTCTATGAGTTAAACCCCGAGTAATTGATTATAGGTTTTACATTTATTCAACTCAGATTTTGTTATCTACATGTCTTTATTGTCAGAGATGCCCTTGATGAATTTACAATTATATGTTAATTTGAAAGCATACTGTATGATTATAACACTTGTTAAAACTCATTAATATTGGAATATATTAACAAATTTGAATCAACTTTGATTAGAGTAATTGACTTGACATATCAATATGTATCAACAAATACACAAATACCCTAAGCAACCCCTTCTCTTCCTTAGGCCTCTCTATAATGCAAAATTTTTGTAATTGGCTATCAAGTTTAGTTTACATCTTTCTAGGTTTAATGGGGTATTTTTATACATTAAAGGATACTTTGATAATTTCTTCAGACAATTCAAGTTAAGAAACCTGAATTAACTTTGGCTTTTGTCCATTAAGGGTACACATCTTTTTTTAAAAAAAAAAAAGAAATAAAAAAACTTAGATTCACCCTAGATTTTTCCCTTAAGTTATATATTGATTTTGATTTTGATTTTATTTAGGATGCATAGCTCATGGTTCATTATTAAGATTGACCTCGAAGAGAGTCAGCTCATCTAGGTTATTAAGATTTTACTGAGGTTTTCAAAAAAAGTTAATTATTAAAATTTTATAAAAGAGGGGAAAATATGCATTGTATATATTTTGAAGAGCAATTAACATAATATTATATATAGTTAAGTAGTTAAATGTTTAATTTTATAAACATGAGGTGATGGGCTTAAATCTCATAAGAGCTATTTCACTTTTCAAGACATATTTATTATTTGAGTGGCATTCTCTTTTTATTTTTTACTTATTTTGATTTTTTTCCATAACAACCAATAACATTAAATTTCATTCATTACAAAAGTATATTTGACTAAATAAGTTCTCGATTGTTATTCATCTGTTAATAGTACTAAAAATTAATTATATTGTTAATAATACAAATTTTTCCATCTTAGTACATAAAGTATTAGTAAATGATAGTAATAATATTGCTTGATTTACTAACTATCTTCTTACAATTAATATTATTAAAATAAGTATGGATTATTGAACTAATAATTGTATAATCACTTAAATCAAAATTATATTTTGTTATACCATTGCTATGGAATAATCTTGCAAATTCATCGCTAAAAGAATACATGGAATATTTATACTTATATCGTACAACTTAGTTTACTCTATTTGTAATTTATTTTTATCGATAACAAAATTTATGCAAATTTTATATATTAGTTTTTTTTTATGTAAATAGAGAGTTAAACTACAATTAATATAGATGTTATAATGAAAATATAAAAAGATTATTCTTTTGATGTTTCATAAAGTGTATTGAGTTTTCTTAATTATTTCTTATAAAAACATAATCCTATAACAAGTGGGATATGTTTTTGAATGATTAATTTTGTTATAAACTTAAATAGGTTGAGGTTATCCTTTTAAGTTGCATGACTCTATATATGTTCCTATTGATTATACCACTAGTATATAGTAAATAATCGTTAAACTTGTAATTTTATTGAAATTTTAAACTTATAAAATCAATGGAATCATATAAAATAAGTAAAATAATAAATTTATAAAATTATATATCAATATTTATAATTTTACCAAAAAATCTGTATTTGAATAACTTTTCATCTATATTAACTTTTAACTAAAAATAATATTATAAAATTATAAATTTAAAAAATCATATAATTAAGTTGCAATTTTAAAAACTAAAACCTCCTCATTTTAAAAGGGGATATGATATGTGATGTCAAGTCCAATCGGGTGAGCAATGAGATTCCAAGTCGAAGACATCGTCGAAACCATTAAATTGCCTGAGCAAACTAGCCGTAGGCATGTTAGGCAACGCGGCATTGGTAAGGAATTCAACGGGCGAACTTTTCCGTCCTTGGATGAAGCGTCATCCATTATAGCATATATTAGAAAATATCAAGGAATGAATAACGGATGCCTTGTAAGTATATACATCAAAAACATCATTTGTCAAATCCATTTTCAAATTTCTTGGGATTGTCCTTTATAATAGCGTATCTATTGGAAAAATATAACTGCATATCAATTCATCATTCCTTTCGTTTCGTTCATTTCGACAAACGGGATGACGTTGTTTGTGTGCTGAGAAAGTGTTTATCTAATAGAGGAGCGTAAATGCCGAAATCTTTTATATATGTATGATTTTAAAAGCTCTTTTGTCAGTTTGTATATATTCCATAAAATTACCTTTCGTATTCACTAGAGATTTCTTAAGTAATTTATAATCTTACGTTTTTTTTATTATTAACACCTTTTATTGTTAATTCTTTTCTTATTATTATGTGCTTATATTATATTGCTTTTATGCAAAACATGCTACACATAGACGAGTTGCGAGCTTAGGTGATGTAATGCAAAATGGCAATTGTGCTGATGCGTGATGTTTCAAACCCAAAATCTAAACGACTGTGTTTCTTTCTAAACTATATATCAATCCATTAAAGGTAGAAAGATTATATAAAAATTATTATGATATGTAATACATACTTATATAAATAAATAATTAACATTTAGCACAAATATTCAAAGTTATTAATGAATATAGATTGAAAATACGATAATTGCCATAGTTTTGTTGATGAATTAATTCATTTATTGTTGTTAATGTACAAACTCATAATGCAGAGGGAGGTAGTAGGGGTAATTTAGTATTTAGAAGGGGAGAGAGAGAGCAGGTTGATGGATTGACGGTTAAATTGAACTGGGGTTAGGGGACCTTATTTTGGAAATCATTTCCATTTTAAAATACCAACTTTTAGATTATGAAGGAGACAGTCCCTTGTGGGGCATTTACTAATTGGTGCATGGAAGCGTCGTTTAAGACGCATGGTACACGATATTCCATGGCTGTGAAAAGTCCTCTCTGTCCTTGAACTCAGATTCTACACGATATTCCATGGATGTGAAATGTCCTCTTTGTCCTTAAACGTAGATTCCCTCTCAATAGTTTGCTGCCACGTACGCGTGACTCACCAGCCGGTGAGGAAGAGTGTCCGCTCTGGCGCGTTGTGGTCCAGGACTTTCCGCACCGCACGGCTCGTCTTTCAATGTCCACGTCCCATCACCTCTGTCATTGTCCGCAGTCAGACGAGGGCATTTTTGGATTGTAATACTACCACCAAACGTTTGTATAATGGCTCTGCTGTTGAGCTACGATAACATTTGGGAAATAATTAGTATCGGCAAATCACAAATACGCCCTTGAAGAATTTAAATTAAGAGGAGTATTATGTGTATAGGGTTAAATCTAACCTCTGGCTTTTGAGGCCATAACAATTTGAATGTGGATTTTTGAATTAGAGTGATAGGGTATAAATTCGAAATAATTAAAGAAAATTTGATATTATGAGTTTGAAGTAGGAATTATTAAACCATCCTATCACTATAAACCTTTTTCAAAAAAAAAAAAAAAAACTCATTAGAAGATGCTTATGCATGTGAAAAAGTAAGGTTTGAATAAAAAAATAGCCTATAAAGGAATCCATTAGTGAGGGAACTAATATTAACCATTCATCATCAACATAATTCAATAGATAACTTCAACGGTCAACTTCCACAAAAACTAAAATCCCTTCTCTTTTCATATTCAAACATCAAGAATTCTACACAAAGGTTGTCATGCTGATGAATTCATTCCTCAAAAGATCAAATGATTGATATTTAAAGAATATAACACCTCTCATCAAGAATAATGAGGATTAATGCTCAAATAGCTCTTCCACTTGTCACACATGTATTTGAGCCTCTTTAAAATGCTTGCTCCTCTTCCTACCTCAATATCTTCTAATCATTTCTTATGCATCATTCTGTCACTCATTTAAGGTCATGTGTAGCATAAGACACATGTGTAACATTTGTGATTAAATCCATACACCCTCCTTCTTTGTGACTCCACTAAGAGGTGGAGGAGTAAAGTAGCAATACCTTAATACCATCTTCAAGAAAAAGACTTAACGTGCAAGCTAGCCATAGCTTTCAAGGAGTTGAAATCAACATAAATGCTCTTAAATAGCACATTAAATTGCAAGGAAGCAATAATTATGATAACCTTTGTACAATGCAAGAATGTTCCTTTAACGTCATACAAACATTATAGACGGTCATGGATGATACATAAGCATTGAATCAAGACTTATATCTTTTACCAAAACAAGCAATGATATGATTAAGTCTATGGAAGATGGGGACATTGCAACGAAGATGCAAAGTTTGCAACAACAGCTTTCATATAAATCTCTCAAAGTTAGAATGGAGGGTTATAGCACTACATACCCTTTGTATGGAATGGCTTGATCGCATGTGAATGTAATCCTGCTAATTCACATGTACCATGCTGCTTAGGCAAGCACACATATCACGTAATAGTATAGAGGACTCTAAAGTCTAAGGTTGTCTATCCCACAAAACTAAACACTTACTCATTTGCACTAAATTACTCTAATCAAAATTGAATAATAATAGCAGTGATGAATCAAATGTCAAAAGTGGTTTTAAGAACAAGAAGTAATTAATAACTAATGACTAATGATGTAACTAACTAATAAAAATCTTAAATAAACATAAAAAGTGATATCTTAACTTTGATCATTGAGAGATTAACATGTAATACACTAAAGTTTCTGGTATATTATTCCATCACTTAATTAATAGGAATCACTTCTCTATTAATTTCTAAGCTTAATTACATTCTATACAAATCGCTGTTGTAATAGAACAGATTAGAATAACATTAAAAACATGGATTCCTTAAACAAATAATATATTATTATTAATTTCAAAAGAAATCTATAACTTATTTTGAAAGAAATTTATAACTTATTTCTAAGCTTATAACAAATATCTTCAATTACAGTAGATCTATTTATGTATTGACCTTGTGACTTTAATACATAAAATCTAATAATTAAGTTGAAACCTAGAAATAACAACTTAATCAATATAAAATACATAATTGAATTAATAAGAATAAGAAAAATTAATTAAAACAATTGCAATTCAACTACACTATTTATTATATTAAGGTTACAAGTTTAGATATTGATAAAACTACATTATAATCATAATAAAAACAAGAACTTTCATGATAAAATGGAATTAACCATAAGAAACACTTTTATCCTAAGATGCCTCTTTCCCTTTATACGTGTGTCTGATATCTATTTATATGATATAGACAAAATAATCTTCAAATAGTAAGTGTTTTAAAAAACATGGCAAGTCCACAAGTTAGTATATGGCCATGGAATCTGGACGTGGACTACTTCTTGCAATAATTCTTTGAGAAATTGACTTGAAATTAATGTCAAAGGGATCATAGTCATAAATCATGGCTATAGAGTTAGACCATTATCTTACACTTTGCCAAAAATTCTTTAAGCTCTAGTTAGAAAGTGAAGATGTAGGCTTCACCACCAAGGAACATGCCTATAGGGATCAATCGTGGTCTTCCTCTTTACTCAATTCTTGGACAAATCTTCTCTGGTGCTTACCATCCTTAAGTTATTCTTCAAAATAGGTGAAATCTCCTTAAAAAAATTGCCTAAATTCTTATCTTTTCACCTTATTGCTTCATCTAAGTCTTAAAATCAAGAAATGACTTAAATCAATAGCAAATTCATTAAAATTATATCAAATAACTCAAAATATTTAAGAAAATAACTTAAGAGATCAATGTAAATTTGTACCCATCACTTACTAACAGATGCGGATATATATGTTGAGAACTTATACAATAATCGCTCACTATATACAAAAAGCATGCTCAATTGACTACTTGATCAAAATGACATTATTTATGATGGATCCTTTTTCGATATCACTCCGATGTCCACTCTCAAGGCTATAAAGATAGACTTGTTACGCCTAGTGCATCAACCCATTATGTTGTATCACTATGTTGATTTTTTATTGAGATAATTATATATGTGTATGTAGACTTCAAGATTGAGCCTATCCATACCTACACTTAGTTTTATGTGCTCAACGCGCTAGTATCTTACCATTTGCTTTTCAGGACAAAATATTTGTACGGTCACAATCTTATACCTTTAATATGGCACTAGTGCATAAAGAGTCACTTGAAAGGAAAAGAAGTCATTATTCATGCAACAAAGAATCAATTTTGAATGTCATAAGTTCCATTTTATTGAAGCAACCCTCATCATCCTAAGGGTAACAAAGGAATAACTATCATAAAATCTTTTAGGCCACAATCATCTACATGCTATAATAACATAGAACCCAAGAAGAAGAAAGCCCATGGTTGTAGAGGAAAAGGTCAAAAAACATAAGTGATGCATCAAAGAATTTTTCATATATACCACCCTTTCTTTGTCCATCAAGTAAGCTATATGCCATCTATGATCAATGAATCTAAGATGACGATATTAACCTACTAAGTATTAAGAGACATCAAATGGTGAATGATAGGAAAAATCTTTAAAACTGTCGAAATCATATGCTTCAAGGTCGTACTCGTGAGACTATCAAGTAACGTACGCAAATATACGGGATGGGTTGATCTTGAGATGAAGGTGGATTTAAGTAAAGTTTAGCAAATCCAAGAGCTACATGTTAGGTTCTCTCTCTAACTTAGTTTTGATGATAGCAAAAGTGACTGCTTGATCATGGTTTGTGTAAGATTGGTATTGTAGGTAAAGTGCTATAGAACCTTTAGTAGAAAGTTATACATAAGGAAAATCAAGAAGAAAAATGTAAGGAAAAGTTTCAGTAGAAGCTTTGAGAGATGAATAAAAAGGAAAATATGTTGTATAGAACACTAATAGAAGCTTAAGTAGAAGGTTAGCAGTGCTGAAAAATGAGAACATAAGAATTGTAGAAGCTTCTATAGAATTATAAAAATTACCCGATGAAAGATACAATAGAAGTTTGGATGGAAACTTTTCACTTAAAAAATGATGGAGTCACGTATAGAAACCACAATAGAAGGTTGAAAGTTATAGAAAGCCAAAAAACACTGAAGCACTTATAGAAACATTCAAATAGTGAATATTAGACAAATTACTGAAGCTGTAGAAGGATAAGTAGCAGTTTTGGAAAAGATAAAAGAAGTTGGTAGGCCCAGTACTATTGGTTAATTCTATTTCCTAAATATAATTAACCTGTTCCACTTAAGTAAGAAAAATATTTTTGGGGATTACTTCAAAATGTAACTAAGGCCACTTGGATAATGCTTAAGTAAATTCTTGAGATCTAAATTAAATTAAGATTAGCATGAATCGATACCAGAACAAATTTTTTAATAAGGATAATCAGATTCAAGTTACAACATTCACTATAATATCTATGAAATATCAATTTTCGAACATTAGAAATCAAGATATAAATACTAAGGCATTCAAATTGGAAAAAATCAATTGAGTTGCAAAGGTATCAACACATTGTTTACGTATTCGAGAGCAAAAATTTCGAAGATCTATAACTTTTCTCTTCAATTTGTTCAAATTGTAGAATTGTATTGTGTTTGTAACTTTGAAAGAGATAAAGTTGTATTATAGCCCATGTTTAGTTTGTAGTAGACACTAGTGAGACAAGGTGTTTGATTGTAATGGTTGAAGAGACCTGTTTGTGTAATCTCTTTTAAAGTTTGATTGAATTGATATATAATGGAACGACCGATAAAGACAATAAGATCCCTATTGGTAGAGTTGGAAGAGAGGGCTGACGCATAAGGTGGAACCTTGATAAAATCCTATGCTTGATCTCCTTTCCTTATCTCTTTATTTATTATTGCTTTATTTTGTTTGTCAAACTATTTCTACCATACGCATATTTAGAGGGGTATTTTCTTTATAAAGCTTTAAAATTTTATTTTCGAGAAGTTTGTAACAATTAATCCATCCCTCTCTTGATTGTTAAACAGGACCAACAATTGGTACTAAAGTAAGGGCTCTCTTATCATATTGAGTACAAGATCTTATGGCAAAAACTAATTTAACTATCCCGGCTAACAAGGTTCTTTACTTTGATGGCAATAACTTTGCTTATTAGAAACACAAAATAGAGACTTATATTTAAGCCACAGACTACAAGTCATAGGACATTATAGAATCTAAAGACATCCATATTAGAGCGAAGATGACTACAAAAGATGACAAGAGGAAAGTTGGTGTAAACTATAAGGCTAAGAATCTCTTACTTCCTATAATAGCTCATTCTAAATTTGACTTAATATCTTCATGAAAAATTGTTAAAGATATTTGGGATACCCTATGTGAAACTTATGAAGGAACTAGTACCATTAAAGAAACATGTATTAATTCACTTTTATAAGAATATGAGGGTTTCATGTTGTAAACCCTACTTTTAGTGGGCCTAAGATTTGATTAAGAGTACCTTCCGAACGTTTCTAAAGATCAATTAAACTAAAAACCTAAGTTACATTTAGAAACGAATTAAATTCAAAAGCAAATTGTAGATAAAACCCGAGCTTGAAGAACTGCGAGCTCTAAAGCTACTTAAAACCCTAAACCGTAAAACCATTAAGGAATTTTTAACCTTAAATAATTAATCGATAATTTAATTTGAATAATTTCATTCAACTTTAGAAAATTTCACAATTCTACAAAAATCAAATCATAAATCACAAAACAATGTAAGATAAAAATCCTAAAACAATTTTCTATAAGGCTATGCCCTTATCTTAATGCATAAGCCTTACACATAAATAAGTAGACCAACCAATCACCTTAGATAACTTATCAATTGAGAGTTGGAATAATTTATCAATTGATAACTTATCAAAATCTAGTGATAAGACAATTTTCTTATCACCTTTTCACTTATACTACATATGGACAAATTTTCACAAGAATTCATAAGCTTAACTTTAATAAAGGTGACAAGACCACTCCATGACATAAAAAGACTTCCCATGGCAGATCTAAAAAGAGGAGAAAGGGGGGCCATGCATTTGTCATTCACCCATCAATCACTTCTCCTTACACATCACTATTCACCCCTTAATGCTTACATCATCAAGAGTTGCAATTGTTGACTTTTTGTAAGCTTTAAGACAACACTTCCAAGACATTTAAACACTCCTTCTCTCTCCATTTCCAACCGGCCATATTTCCACCATTTCTCTCCCTTTCAATTTCACTTTCACTTCATCTTTCTCTCTTTTGAAACAAACATAAAAAGGGGAAACAACCTTACCCCACAAAATCCATTTTTCTTCCATTTTGAAGCTTCAACTCACGGCATTTTTTCCCTTTGATCATGTGCCATTTTCTTTCATCATTTAAGATCATTTAAGACCATTAGAATCTTCTATAAACCCCTTTTCCAAAAGACCAAAAGATTCGGGTTTCAAAGGGTAAGCAAACAGGAGGAAGCAAAGTTAAAGGCTTAAGAGGAACCTTAGTGCACATCTACCAAACTTTGCGTTAAGGACGAGTAAGTGTTTCTTGTGATGTGTGGATTAATATTTATGTTAGAAGACTTGAATTTCTTGAAGATATGAGTAAGGTTTGAGTTGTTATAGCACCAAAAATCGTTTTAAGAAACAAACCCTAAAACCCTTACATGAAGTTGAAATACGAGCATGTAAAGTTGGTGTTTTGTATGGACATTTGTTTAATGCTTTGAATGAAAGATTTTAAGCTAAGAAAATCTTGAAATGAGAACTTTAATGGAGGATAAGCATGCTGGACGTGAGGGTTCCATAGTCATTTGAATGTTGATTTTGTTTCCATTAAGTTAAACATGCTCAAATCTAGACTTAAGTTAAGGAAAAATCCATCACATGAAGTTTTATAAAGAAATCAACTTTGTATGACATGAGCTATGATATGGGAGTTGTATTAAGTATAAGATATTTTATTTCTTTACGTGGAACATGAGTTAAAGGATCAATTGATGGAAGGAAACTTAAGTTAAGATTTGTACATAAATAGTTAAGTGCATAATCTACCACCTAAACTTAAGGAAATTATGAAACAAGTTGAAAAACCAAGTAAGGACCCCTTAGGACCAACATGAACAGATCTGGAACATGGGAAAATGAGGATTAAAAATATGATAAAAGTGAAAGAACAAAGTGAAAATATTAATTAAAGCAAGTATAGTAAGCATATAAAGCCTAAAACTCAAAACCGAGCTTAAAACTCTCAAAACAAGCCTAGAACTCTAAGATGGCCCTTCAATAAAAATCTAACCAGCAACTTAAAGTACCAAGAGAATTTGTTTTGAAGCTCATAAGAAATCCACCTAAGGCCCCATAAGCCCACCAAAGTCATTAACTTTAGTTTGAACAAAAAACAAGTCCATTTGACAACTTAAGCCCACTAAAAGGCCCAAGAAGTAGTTATTAGCCTTAAGAATATAAATCAAAGTTGTAAATCTAATCTCAAGGAGTATTTTAAGCTTAGGATAAAATCTAAAGACCAAGCCCAAGGAATTTCTCAAGTTATCAAAAAGCCCATTTACCAAACAAGGCCCAAAAACACTCCAACACATGAGGAACGCTATTGTTCTGACCCATGGATAGAATTGTATACCTCATTTCGAAAATCTAACCTTACTACATTAAAGTACACTCGAAAACGATGAAGATTGACTATAAGATCATAAAAATCGGATTTAAAACGAAAAAGTTATAAGCGATTGAACTTTGAGTAAAAACCGGGAAAATTTTCGAAAACTAGTCAAAGATATAACTTAAGGAAAATTTACTTAGTTTCTTAAGTTTGTTTCAATTCCTTATAAAAATTATTTCAATGACCAGGAGACATTGTTTACGGAGATGACTTGCCTCCGGATTATTTTGACTGACCCACATGGCAGGGTGAGTAAATTCCCGATGACTCTTTACTTGATTGTGCTTGTAGAAATAGATGCACCTAAACTTATATATATGAATTTGGATGCTTGTGGGATATGGGAAATGCATGTGTATGAAATTATGGATGAATGTGATGACTTGATAATTATATATAATAATGGGAAGTGTTTGCATTATATATACATGTGAATTGTATGGAATGAAATTGTCTGATCACCCTGAAAATCGAGTTAATCACTTATATGGTTAAGAAATCAAAATGAGTCATGCATACCCCATATTGCATACGGATAACACCGACTGCCGCTTCACGCAGAAGATGGGAAGGGACTTACAGGAATACGAGTTTCCTGCAGGATTGGGCACTAGCTACGCCAGCATATATATTGAGTCTCTGTCTTAAGCTGATGGGCTTACTAGGCGTCGGGAGACACCAACCGTTGGCGAGGGGCTGAGTCTTGTGGCTTCTGCTTAGGGCATGTGTTTGTAGACTGCGGGGGCCACCACACCGCTAGACTTGGGATTTTAAAAGATATGATTTGATTTTGGTAAAGGAAGTATATATATATATATATATATATATATATATATATATGTAGAGTTTTGTTTTGGTATGAGCATGATAGTGCAAATGAAATAAAACCCAAAGGTCTAGAACCCGGATTTTGGTTTGGATCGGTTAATTATCTCTAAACCCTGACTTTAGGGGGCGTAATTCTGAGTCGTATGCGGTTCCTAGGTTACTGCATGCGTTGTTTGGCATACTGGTTGTTCATGCATTCATATGATTGTGCATATAATAAATTTCTGCTATGTGGTATTGACGAAGGCATTTGTCTCACTAAGCGTAAGCTTACACCCCTATAGATTTTTGTTGATGCAGGAGAACCTCTTCGTCAATTTGGGCCGAGGCATGCCCGTGGTAAGTCTCATGTAGAGACGGGTTGGAGCGATCAAAGAGCGAAGAGGATATTTTGTAATAGATTATAGATAGTTAGATACTTTTATGTTTTTGTGCATAACTTAGATTTTATGCAGTTCCGTTATGAACTGCATTTTTTTGTAATATTATTTTGGTGTGGGTCTCACGAGCCCACACAATTAGTTAAATTATAATATAGAAGAAATTTTAGTTTAATCTGCTCTATATTACTAGTCTATGGGCCTAGTAGTAACGTAGAGTGGAAGGAGCCTTGTGTGTCCTATGAAAGGCCTATGATCAGCAAGGGGGTTGATAATAGACCTTTATACGGTACACGGCGACCTATCACGACAACGATACTGTTGGGTCGTTATACATGTTGTAGCTAGGAGAGAAGATTAAGGATTCTTTTGGTAGCCTCACAGCTATAACAAACAAACTATCCTCGCTTGGAAAGAAAATTGATGAAGCTGACATTGTGAGAAAATTGTTGCTAATACTCCTAAAGGTCTAGGATGCGGAAAAAAACTGCTATTGAGGAAGCTTGTGATATAATCAAACTAACTTTACTACAAATGAAGAGTAAGTTTATGTCATATGAGTTAGACTTCCTAAGCAAAGAAGATGAGCAAGACTTAAAGAAAAAGACACTGGCGTTTAAAGCCAAAGAGATTAACATAGACTCAGATGATGAGCAATTTAGTGATGAAGAAGGAGACATTACTCTTTTAGCTAAATGACTTAATCAAATCCTTAGATCAAAAGATAAAAGGGGTTCAAGTTTGAGAAAGTTTAAATTTAACAAGTCATTTAGTGATGCAAGTAAAGGATACAAAGAAGAAAACAAGAAGGAGATGGAAGAAAAGAAAGAACTCACATGTTATTAATTAAAAAGCTAGTATACATAAAATACGCATGTCCCATTCTTGTAAAGAAGATGGAGAAATTCAAGAAGAAAAGGAAGGCATTAGTGGCTAACTAGACTAGTTTAGATGAATCAAAATAGAGAATAAGGAATCCTATGAAGATGAAGAAGGAGATGAACCAAATCTTCGCTTAATGGCGTTCTCAAAAGTAAACTCAGAATCTGAGACTGATTCGTTACTTAATGATATATATGTAGAAATAGAAAGAGCATTAAACACCTTATCTAAATCTAATGTTAAAATTATAAAGTTGGATAATGAGATTCAAGCATTAAAAAAGAAAAGGAGGCATTAACTTAGACTCATGAAATTTTAGAAAATAATATAAAGTCACTTAAATCTAAAAATGAAGTATTTAGAAAAGAAAAAGAGGATTTTTGTAAAGGGAATTTCATTCTAAAAGATAAAATTAACAATTTAAAAACTAGAGTAGAGGAATTATCTCATTCAATAAAATCGACCTTTATCAAATTTGATGAAAGTGATAAAAAGCTTGAAATGTTGTTATCTAGTCAAAGAATAGATTAGTCTAAGATAGGATTAGGATATGAAATTGGTTAATGTTTAAAAACCTCATCTAAAACTATGCTTGTGAAAGCTGTAAATGAAAAGCAAAAGGAGCTAATAGCTTAAGCTACTAACTAAGGGAAAAGTGTAGCTAGTGTTGAACCAAAGGTTCACTAATTGATTTTAATGAGAATAAAACAACAGTGGATGATTAAACTAAGTTTTATTTGACTATATTGAGTTAATTGAATAAGATCAACTAATTCACTTAATAATTAAATATATTAATTGACTTTACAAGATATTTAATCCTTTGAGTGATGATCAAATGATCTTGAAGTTAGATTACAAAGTGTATTTGTTTGTTGTGTGTTAAAAGTAATTTCAGGTGATATTTAGCCTACAAGCTTGATTGCTCCAAAGCAGTACTAGCTTGATAGTGAAGTGGCTTAGATAAGAAGATAGAATTGCTTCTGATTAAGGTATTGGCATGTTGGAATACTTGTTAGTGTTCATGCTAGTAATACATTTTCTTATTGCCATACCGATAAGAGTAAGGTACCAACATGCCGGTAAGCTTGTTTCAATTAGCCATTGGAGTATTTAATGCATTATAACAGGGAAGAATTGAATTGGATGATATAAATGCTTAACAACCCGATCAAGGATAAGAGAGAGATGATCTTTTACGACAATATTTTTACATTCTCTTGTATTCTTATTGTTTATTACTCTCATTGTCTCTTGTACCTTAATTTGCTAATATTTAGAGAGATTTGAAGTATTGTGCTTGTAAGCCATTAGTTGCTAAGTAGTGAGAGTTGAAAGCGCTACACCAATAATCCTTGAGATTGAGTTTTGTGTTATGAGCTAATATTGTGATTTGTGTTAATAGTTGTGAGTGTGAAACTTGTATAAAGAGTTGTGAGTGTGAAACTTGTGTAATCAAGTTTATGTTTGTGTAGCTCTTGGAGCTTGGATTGAGAAATCAATAAAGTGATATAAAATGCTCGGTTGGAGGCATTGCGTGTCTGTGGAGAGTAGGGGGCGATTCGAACTCCATGTTAAATTTGGGCTCGATCTTCTTTATTCTTATGCCTTTTAATTTCCACACTTATTATTATTTTATCATTATTTTCATTATACTCATTATTGCATTTAGTACTTAATTTAAAAAAGATTTATAATTTTTCCTTAAAACTCAATTCACACTCCCCTTTTGAGTTTAGCCTAATGTTTTTCAATTGGTATCAAAGGTAGTCTCTAATCACTTACTTAACTGCATATTAGAGTAAAGGTCATAACATTTAATGCATTAGGTGATAGGCTTTGGGGAACCGACCCAAGCCGACTGCCAAAGCCGAGATAATCTACTTGTTGACTCATTCTGTTTGCCTAGCAGAATAACACTATTTTTTTATAGATGGAGTATCGAGAAGCATAAGGCGAAGACAACAACTGATCCTCACCTATGCCGACCAATCACTTATTCGGTATCATGCTTGCTAATAGGCTGAGGAATCATGTTTTCGAGAGTTGGATTCACTTAGCTAAAGTCTATTGTCGACTTAGTGGCCAAGAGATCACTTTATCGAGTGTTGGATCCATTCGGCACAGTCCAGAGAAACTATTACTAACTGACTTCAAAACTCAACAATTATGAGTCGAGCTCCTTAGTGTCTCAACCAAGCATAGCGAGACTATTTCTAAGGCATGTCAAATAACCACATGCCAACTTCTCCCTATAAAATGTACAGTTTTGTATTTTTATACATGTTTGTCTTCATTTTATTTATGAGCCTAATTCTTTACGGTTTAAGGCCTTGTATATTATTTACAATTTTGCTACTAGGGTTTAAGATGTACTATAAATAGCAACTTTTGTAACAATGCATAATATATAGAATATTAATGAAAACCCCCCTTTCTGGAGTCTTTTCTCTCGAAAAGTTCTCTCTCCCTTACCAGTTCTTATCAATCCCTTTAGTAAGGATTGTGGTGGGCAACTTTACTACTCAGGTCGGTACGTCACATCCGGCGAGTTTTAGGTCTATGTGTGATTCTACGGTGTGTTATATCTGTAGAGTTAGTGTACAGGATTGCTAAACCATTAACTCCCATTTACTTTTCGTTCCCTTCAGCAGGATTGGACCCACCCCCACGGCTAGCCTTATTTATCCTTAATCATAGTTCATATCATTAGGCTTTCTAGAAGGACAAGTAATTGATAGGCCTCCTCTTTTAACTAATAACAACTATCCATATTAGAAATGTAGGATGTCTATATTCTTGAAAGCACAAAATAGACTATTGTGGAATGTAGTTAACCAAGGACCATTTAAGATAGAAGGAAAAGAAGAAAGAGATTACTCGATAATGATTGGAAATTACTTAATCTAAATGAAGTTGCTATGAATATTTTGCATTGTGCCATAAATGAAAATAACTTCAACTGGATATGAACATGTAAATGTACCAAAGGAATATGGGATGAATTACAAAGCACATATAAAGAAACTAGTAGAGTAAGAGATACAAAAATAAGCTCAAGATAAATTCTAAAATTATTAGGTCTTTGCTAAGAGATTGGAAAGCCAAGAGAATTACAATCGAGGAAGCTTATGATTTCAATGAAATGTCAAAAGAGTAATTTCTTAGAATTCTAAAGACTCACGAGATGGTTAAGAGGGAAGGAGAGGAATCCAAGGAGAAAACAATTGCTTTAAAAGCAACCAAAGAGAGCTCTAGTAGTGATGAAAGTGATGATGATATGGCTATGATCATAGGAAATTTCAAGAAATTTATGAAGTTCAATAGGAAATTGGTGAATGATAAGGATGAAAACACATCTCAATTTAGAAGGGAGAAGAAGAAAGTAATCAAGTCTTACAATTGTAAAAAATTAAGTCATATTTGACAATATTGCCTAAATCTTAAGAAAACCGAGAAAGGAACAAAGAAGAAGGTTATGATGATAACTTGGAATGATGGCAATTCAAGTGACTTGAATGAGGGAATGTGCTTTATGGCCATGGACAATAAGGTATGTTCTACTTCTAGTGACTATTCATTTAATGAGCTTAAAATATGTACAATGAGTTACTTAAAAAATTTATTAAGGTTAAGAAAAGGAACAAGATGATGGAACAAATGATGATTGAAATAAGAAGTGAATTTGATCTATTTAGAAATGAATATAATAAAGTGAATGATGTTAAAGAAAGTTTAGATGATGACAATGAGTACTTAAGATTAGAACTTAACAAATTAAATGAAACAATGAAGAATTGAGTCTTAGGCATGAGGAGTGAGATAAAGAAAATGACGAACTAAAAGACAAGTGTAATTCTCTTGAAATGAAAGTTGAAAGTATAAAAAATAAGGATGATATGGTTGATAGGCTAGGAGAGCTTCAAATTGAAAATGCTATCTTAAAGTCTAGTCTAAAAAAAAAAAAACTATAGTGAAATTTGTGAATGGAGAGAGAAATTTGGAAAAACTCCTTAGCCAACAAAGGCAAGGATTGGACAAGACCAGAATTGACTATGATAAGGAAAATATTACAAATCTTATAAGAGTTGCTTTATAAAAGCAACAACCAAGACTGGTAACTATTGCGGTAAATATGGTCATATTGCACATATATGTGCAATACATCACAATACTAATTTGAATAATAAAGGTAGAATGGTTTAGGTTCCAAAAGGATAAAGATATATCATTGCAACTAACCACAAATGACCCAAACTCACATGGGTATCATAGAAGCAATTACATGTTTCTATAAGAACTTCAAGTGGGAGCAACTCAAGAAACTCAAATGGAGAATGCTCAAAGAAAATTTGAAATGCCTCTAATATGGTATTTGGTTCAAAAAACTCATTCAAGTAATCTTGATAGAATAACTAGCATATTTTGTGTGTACTTGAAATTCTTTATGGTTATTAGGCTTTCATGTTTACATTTTTGCCATATCTTGGTCTTCATGTCAAACATGTGCTCACGTGTGTTTAAATGTGCTAATGTTTCATGCTTGAATGGTTAGCTTGATTTGATTATAGAACTATGCATAATTAGCCTATCTTCAACCACATTTGAGCTTACATAAGCGTTTAAGAACTCAATTAGTGTTTTCGCAATTACTAGCTTTGCAAGCTGTGCTTAAACTCTCATCATATCATAATATGCATTTACATCTAGCTTGAAAGCTTAAATTGAAAATATCATGTATTTTGTGCACATATGAAGTCACTTATGTACATTTAGGATCATATGTGCACAGTTTTATCATGCCATGTCAAAAACTAGTTCATATGTATTCAACTCCATCTGTAGATTGTAGTTGAGTGATTAATTTGGCTTATTTTTTATTTTAGGTAAATTTGACTCCCTTAGACCTAATTTAGGCTCTCATTGTTGTTGGGAAGTCATGTGATCATTTTGTCCATTTGCATGCTATAAGTTTTGATCATGCCACCTTTATATCTATAGGTACTGTTTAAACTTGTTTAGAATGCCAAATTATCATAAACTTAATTTAGTGTGTATGTGTCACATTAAGCACAATTTGTATTCAGTAGTTGATTTTGATGATTTTAAGACCTTCGAATCCTTGTTGTGATATTTTCCTTCTAACATGCTTAAATATGATGTTGAAATTTGCTTAAAGTATTGATTTGTGATAACTAAGCCTCATTGCTTGAAATTGGTCATTCATGCATTTACATGGCTTCATAATGAACTTTTAACAACTAATGACTTAGTTTTGTTAAATCTTGTTAGTCTTGTTGAGATACAAACTCTTCACACTCAATTAGACATAAGGATCATGCTCATATAGATTTCATGCATAAAACATGACATTTAACATGCTTTGAGTATACTTAAAGTCATTCATAAGTATTTAAGTTCATATATGTACAAATTCATCATGTATCAGTTTCCATGCCTAAAACTGAGCTTCACATTTTTATTTTCATCAATAAATCATTTTTGAGTGGTTAATCTAGCTTGATCTCAATTTTGTGCAAACTTGACCTCTCTAGACTCTTTTTAGGCACTAAGTGCTATGTAGAGTATTTCATGCCTATTTATGCCAATATGGATATTATGTTGTTTGATCATGTATCTTTTATGCTTTTTGGTATCTTCCAAATATGTTTGAAGCATAGACTTGTCTTAAATTTGAGAAAGAATCTACACTTGTTCTCTAGCTACATTTATTCTTTACATTTGACCTTAAAGAACTCAAATAGTGATTTTATAATTTATAGAGCCTTAAAGCTATAATTTGTTCTTACTATGCTCAAACAAATATTTGAAATTTTCTTGAAGTGCTGGTATGCAACAACTCAATGCTTATACACATATTTTGCTCTTACATGCATGTTTTCACTTTATCATGAATTACATGGTTCAATAAATTTGATTTGGCTAAATCCTTGGTATTTAGTTAAAATTTAAGTTTCTTAGGCCTTAATGGACTCAAATAAACTTGCTTAAAATGTTAGAACACTCATTAAATCATTTAAAATAAACTTAAGTTGGCAACTTAGACAAATGAATTGAATTTAATTAAGATTCTATAGAATTGCAGAATACCAGTATGACGGTACTCATCACTACTGGCATACCAATGTACTTTGCTATATAAGAAGATTCAATTAATTCTGTTCCCAAAACCTGCATAACAGTATTCCCTACTATCAACATGTCGTTATACCTTCTTAAAGAACAAGTTCCACGTGATTTTGTTTAATGAACCGACATGACGGTACCCTCCCTTACCGTCATGCCGGTACATCAAAATTTCAAGCGATCCTCTTTCAAAACCATCAATCTTTCTCTCTCTTCTCTTCTATTCCCAATCATCTTCTTCATTCTTCTCCCATACCCTAGAATGCTTCTCTCTCTTCAATCCATCATCTTTAAGCCCTTAGAATCATAATTTTTCCTCGTCAATCATCTCCAAACCCATAAATCTCTCATCAATCCCCTCACTTCTTCAAATCACACTCTCCTCTTCTCCTTCATGTGACTTTCTCTCTCTACTAAACCTTCATCCACCATCACGATGCCACCTTAATGAATTATGGTTACTTCCAAATTACCTATCACTGCCCGTCTTGCCCATTTCCTCTTACAGCTTAAGATGATGATTCACCAGCCGCATGAATTGCTAACTTCTAATCTATTTAGTATATGCTCTTCTTTATGTTTACCTTATGTTATAAACTTAGCCATTGGCCTCTACTATTGTTACTTTCTATTGTCTTTTCTTGGCCATTATCTTGGTTTTTGTTACGTATGTTGCTTGTCTATATGATTTACTACTTAAGGTTTATGTATCTCATGTAGTTCTTATACTCCTCATAATTGGCTTATGTTTTTGAACTTTTCATGTAATATAAGCCGATCTTGATGAATTCATTATGGAGATATTATTTGGTGTGATTTTTAGTTTCTTTGATTTCAATTTTGTAGGGGGCATAACTTAAGGTTCAAGTTGGGATTATGCCAAAATTTTGACTTAAATCCTCTTCTCTCTTCATTGCCTTGACCTTCGTATTTTTTATGAGGCCAAAGATGGAGAAATATTTAAGATGTTAGAGTATCAAAACGTGTATTAAATCAAATTGATAATAGTCACTCAAAAGATAATATTGATCTTTTGACTTTGGCATATCTTGATTCATTGAAAAATTGATATAGCCAATATGTGGAGTTATTAAGAAGTTAGACTTGGTTTCTTCGCACATCAATACTTCCTTTTTGTAAGAATTTATTTAAACTTACTCAAGTGAGAAAAATCTTGAAATCAAGTGCCAAATTAAGGCGGAGTATTAAACTGGGGGGGTGGGAGAGCTCTTAAGTATATAAAAGTTTTATCCTCATAAAAAATGGAGAGATTGTTGAACTAAAGGTTTAGTAATTGATTTTGATGAGTGTAGAACCTAATTTTTGCCCCTCTGTAGTCCTAATTTTTGATTTTTTAAAAAAGGGTCCTAATTAAAAGAAAAAATAATAAAAATTGACAAATGATGAAAATAGCAGCAAAAATGAGAAAAGGAAAAATTATAAAGATTTCTAGATTTTTTAAGAAGTAAATTATTTTAGGGTCAACAGTTTTAGTTTAAGCTTAGTTCGAATTATTATTTTAGAGTGTTGCGTGAGTTAAGTACAATTCAGTTATAAAAAAAAATTAAGGCATAGGCTAATAGTCTAACGGATAAGCATTGGAGTATTGAATTGAAATAGCTTGAAGTCACGGGTTCAAGTCTCACTAAGCATATATGTGTTTTTAATTAGTTGAGTGAACATGATTCAAATCTAATTATAGATCTAATCAAATCTTTAAATCTTTTGAGAGATTCAAATCTAGTTTGATTTTCATTGAATTGGATTTAAATCTAGTTTGATTTTCATTGAATTGGATTTAAATCTAGTTTGATTTTTATCAAATCAGGTTTAAGTTGATATAAATGATTTAAATCAGATCGGGATCAATATAATGGATAAGATTTGATATGATCTAAGGGTTTGATTCCAAGCTTTATATATTAATCGCGTGGCATAAAATAAAAAAAAAAATATACACATACGAAAAAGCTGTATTACGCTCCACTACTTCAATTCTCCACTTCCAATCACCAATCAACATCTACTCTTTACAAGAACTCTACCGAGACCACTAAATAGCAGCAGGTGGAGTAGCTTCCAAGACGCATGACGGCGGGCATAGCTGCAAGCTCCAAACAGTTGAGACAAACGCCATTGCAATGACCATTAACTAATTACGGTCGTACTGTCCTACGCTAAGCTCACTACAGCAACCAATGGCGCGAACAGTTCTATGCACGCATCCACTCCACAACAGTCTGCACTTCCCTTCATCCTCACAACAAGGAGCAGCTTGTTCATGTACGCTCCACATAAACTCGCACTGTATGTCCAGATTGAATATAGCATCGCACTTTCTCTTGTAACACCAAACAGCAGTAGCAAGTCCAACCGTAACAAGAATAGCAAGTCTACGCTGCTGATTGAACACCAGCATGAAACAGTAGTGACGACAATGACACAAGTCCACGGTTGTCTCTATCCTTGCATAATACCAATGTTCGCAGCAAGCACAAACTATGCCTGACCCTTTGCTGCACAAGCTTCTGACCAACACGGATAGCTACGGTAGCCACTGTCTTCTCATCTACAAACAGCCTGCATGTCCTCGTACAAATCGTACGCTTGATCGAGTCTCTCCTCCATTGACAGCAACTTTGATTACTACAATTGGATACATCAACGCCGACAACATAGCAGTTCTACACCATCGCTGTCCCTTAACTGCACTGTCCCAGCAACAACTAAATAACTCCATACACACGCGCTGGAGACCATGCATGGACCATCAACGAACAACAGCACTGCACTCCACCGACCACACTGATCAACATATTGCACTTTGCCACACCTACATACACGCTGGCGACCAGTACTGTACAACAACGCACTGTCTTCACCAGCGAGAACACCAATCCAATTCACAACCCCCAACACTGACTTCTGTCCAGTACTCATTGCCAAGTGCTTTACTAACCGCTAGACACGACGCTACGATCCACCAATCACTGCACGACACGTGACGTAGCAGGCAACACAACTCTGGCAACAAATTTTACATAAATCGAATCCATAACGGCAAGCCAAATCAGGTTCGGATTGTTTGTTTGTTTTTCTTTTTATTTTTTTGTTTATTATATTATATTATATCATGTTATTATTTTATTAAAACCTTAAGTAATTTAGTATAATTTATATAATAGTTTATATACAATAAAGATACTTTTGTTAGCATTAGTTTTAATATAGGTTAGGTTGTTTTGAGTTAATAAGTAATAATATAAATATATGGATATATAGATACTAGATAAGGGAATGTTAAGACTAGTTTTTTTATAATATATATACCTTGTTATATTATCTATTAGTGATATAATATATGAATATGTTAGTTTAGGAGATTTGTTAGTATTGATTGATATATATTAGAGTATATTACATGATATCACTTATTTAGGTAGATACTTATTAATAATAATGATGTGTATATATACGTGTGTATCTATTACTTTAGAAATTTTTCTAGGATTAGGTCTTTTGTTTTTTAGGAATTCTCATTTAGGAAAATTATTTTTTTAAGAAATAAAAATTGACATAAAAAGAAATTTTTACAAAGTGGTCATTGTATCTTAGAGAGTTTTTTTTTTTTTTAAATCACTTATGAGTTAGGACCCCTTTTAGATTTTTTTTTTAAATTGAATCAATTAAAAACGTAAATTCGATCGATTTCAAAATTAAAATAAACCAACACACTAAAGATTTTTTAAGGAACTACGGTTGTTTGATCCCAGCTAGTGGGTACGTAGGTATTTTCGGGGTGATGATAAAATTTGTAGAAACTTAAGTTCTTTTTCTTTCGGTTTTTATTTTTTTCTTAAAAATATTATAATTAGAAGAATAATCCTAATTTCAGTAAATAGATAATGGTATTCATTAGGGTTTAATATGTTAGCCTTCGAATTTGGAATCCTTTGGTTTTTTCATTTAAATTGAAATAAAAAACCGGTAGTTAAACCGTAGTCAATCCACTTAATTGATTATGGTTTCTTTTCTTTTCTTGACTTCGATTGGGTGGTGACTCCAAAAAATTTTTCTAAATAAAATACTGGAATTTTCCAATTTCTTTAACTGAGGGTTAATATTAAATAGGTTAAGGTTTAGTATTAATCGGAAATAGAGAAATCAATTTTAAATAGAAACCGAAAAAATTAGACTTGACAATGAGAATAAAACAAAAGTCGATGATTAAACTAAGTTTTATTTGATTATATTAAGTTAATTGAATAAGATCGATTAATTTGCTTAATAATTAAATATATCAATTGACTTTACAAGATATTTAATCTTTTGAGTGATGATCAAATGATCTTGAAGTTGGATTGCAAAGTATATTTATTCATTATGTATTAAAAGTAATTTCAGGTGATATTTAGCCTATCGGCTTGATTGTTCTAGAGTACTACTAGCTTGATGATGAAGTAGCCTAGATAAGAAGATGGAATCACTTCTGATTAAGGTATCGGCATGCCAGTACACTTGCTGATGTTTATGCTAGTAGTATATTTGCCTATCGTCATGCTAGTATGAGTAAGGTACCAACATACTAGTAATATTGTTTTATTTAGCCGTTAAAGCAATTAATGCACTATAACTAGAAGAATTGAATGAGATGATATAAATGCTTAATAACCCGATCAAGGACAAGAGAGAGTTGATCCTTTATGATAATAATTCAACATTCTCTTGTATTCTTATTGTCTTTTACCCTCATTATCTCTTGTATCCTAATTTACTAATATTTAGAAAGATTTGAAGTGTAGTGCTTGTGAGCCATTAGTTGCTAAGTACTAAGAGTTAAAAGCACTACACCAATAATCCTTGAGATTGAGTTTTGTATTGTGAGATGAGATTGTGATTTGTATTAAGAGTTGTGAGTGTAAAACTTGTGCAATCAAGTTTGTGTTAGTGTAGCTCTTGGAGCTTAAATTAAGAAATCAATAAAGTGGTATGAAGTCCTCGGTTGGAGGCATTATGTGTCTATGGAGAGTAGGGGGTGGTCTAAACTCCGCGTTAAATTCAAGCTTGATCTTCTTTATCCCTATTTCTTTTAATTTTCACACTTATTGTTATTTTATTATTATCTTGATTATACTCATTGTCACATTTAGTACTTAATTTTGAAAAGAATTGTAATTTATTCTTAAAACTCAATTCACAACCCTCTCTTGAGTTTAGCCTAGTGCTCTTCAACTAGTAGAAGGTATGGTAAAAGGTACTGTGAAGGACCTAAAACCAATCAAATACAAGGTATAGTAGAAGGTACCCTGTACACAACGAAAGATAGGTAAAGGATAGTAGGTATAATTACTCTTCATCCTATTCATGCTTCTTTTGTAATAAGGTAGGTCATATAGAAAAGCACTATTTTTATAAAAATTTCAAGCTTAGTAAATCTCAAGTGGATAACTGAAGCATGAGCTTAATTTATAAAGGACCTAAGCTTTGTTAAGTTCGTCAACAAGTATAATTTGTTATGATGAATGTAAGAACACAAAGCAAATTATTATGGAACCTGGTATTTATATAATGGTTGCTCAAATTACATGACTAGAAACACTTCACTATTCACTAATCTATTATGGAAGGAGAAAGAACATGTCACGTTTGGGGACAATGGAAAGAATTGAATAAGAGGATACAATATAATTGGTATTTCTTCTTTTTCTATTGAAAATATATATCTTATGAAAGGTCTAAGGTACAATCTACTAAGTATTAGTTAACTTTGTGATGAGGGACATAAAGTAATTTTTGAAAAGGATAAGTGTTAGGCACATGGTAAAAATGGAGATTCCTTGTTTTTTGAAGGTTTTAGGAAAGGTAATGTGTATAAAGTTAATCATTTAGAAGTCTTAACTGATAAATGCTTCTTAACTATAGTAGATAATGCTTATACTTAGCATAAAAAGTTAGGAGATGTCAATTTTCATGAACTTGAAAATCTTTTTAAGAATAACTTAGTATTTAGATTACCTAAGATTAACATAAAGGAAGATATTTACTTTGATTTTTGTTTAAAGAATAAGATTGCGTCTATACCTCATAAAATTGAGACCTGATTATTAATGGGACCAACACTGCCTACAATATATGACCCACCACTAAGTCTTATAAGGCTTAACTTGAGACTTGATATGATGCACAAGCATAAATTAAGGTTACTTGCCTCTAGTCTTATTAAAAGATGTAGATGAGAATAAAACTCAAGAGAAATTCTTGAAAGGAGACAACAAATATATTCAATATTTTAATAATGGTCGACTAATGTGAAAATGGAACCTTTTATGCTGGGTCCCTTAAGGTTTGTGCATACAAGAAAATTACAAAAGGTGAAGATTCAGGTAAGGAAAACATTACACATTCTAATATATATTACAAACGGTAAGTCCAAGGACTTGATCCCCATCGTCTCCTCAGGGATATTAAGGATTTAACCTTAAATCATGAAGTTCTTTGTTGACACTTATTTCATGGATAAATTTTAGGGTAGTTTTGTTAAACTTTTAGTGTTTATTTGTTCTAATTTTTGAGTATTTGAGAATTATTTGAATTATAGGTTTTGATTGAAGAATTAATGAAGTTTTAATGATTTTTGGAAAGAGTTAGGTGAAGTTATGTAGTATTGATGATGAGTACATTTGAAGATAATGGCATGGAAGCCAAGATTTTTTTGAAAATTGAAGCTTAGAGAAAATCACAGTTGAAGATCATGCATTTGCTTCCTACTCGTACTCCTTTTGTTCAAGAATTTCAAAAAATTGCAAGAGTTTTAAATGTAGAGGAAAAGCATGCCTAAGTTACATTCGTGCTTCTTGGGGCATGAACATGTTGTTGATAAAAGAATTTCTATTGTAGATACCTCATATTTTTGTCCCTTATATTTTTTAAAAATTTTTAGAAGAAAGAAAAGGTTTTAATTAAAAAATATAAAACTTACAAAATTAAAAAAAGATATAATAAACTTGAAAAATAAAAAAAATAATTAAAAAATAAAATAAATTAGACGAAAAAAATAAAAAATGAAAAGAATAAAATAGTGGGAAATACAAAATTTTTATATGTCAAAATAATCGAAGTAGAATAATATTAAGAAAAAAATTAGAATAAAGTCGAATATTAGGGAGAAATAGTTAAGGGCTTGGAAATTGTAATACTATTCAAGTTAATAATAAAAAAATTGGATTCAATTGTCAATGTTTCTTTTTATTTTTTTTATTTCACTCTAAATTGAGTATCCATTAGATGGAAAAATATTCTTATCAACTAATCTATTCAATACTGGAACTAGACCTAGTTATAAGTAAGAGTCCATTAGGGGATCATTTGGGCAATATTTAAATCTAACTTAGTCCAGCCTAATTCATATATACAATTTATTTGCATATATAAGTAGAGGATAGGCTAATAGCTCATATGGAAAACATAACATGAAGGTTTAAGGTTTGAGGCCAACATCAAGTGCCTAATGCCTCTTTCTTTTTCTTCTGTTGTGCTACATATTGGCCTATCATTGGCTAACACATTCCATTTTCCATCCTTTCTCTCTTTCCCCCATTTTCTTATGGGTACTTTCACTAGATAACTCACTTTAAGGTAATGTTTCATCTCTTTTTCTTCACAATTTCACCAAATTAGGATGCTTTGTATTGGATCCAAAAACATGACCAAATACTTAAGTTTGAAGGATCGAATTGGTCATTATAGATTAAAAAAATTATGATCCATGATTCAAACTTTTGTACAATTTAGCAAATTTAAGTTAAAATACAAGGATTAGAAGCTTCTTTTGAGCGATTTGTATAAGTACGTGATGGATTCAATGCAAAATATCAAGCAAATGAAAATCAAGGATTTTTTTTTCAATTTTGCAATGATAGTTAATTTGACCATTAAAGCTCTTCGCTAGCTCATATGAGCTATAGAAACTATAAATGGGCCTTTGGGAAGCACTTTGGCATCATTAACTCCCATTTAATTCCTCACATTCACTCATAGATCAAACTTTCTCTCTTTATTGTGATTTCCCTTCTCTCTTTAGAAATAGTTTAAGCTTAAAACTTCTTTAGCTAAATCGACACCACTATTGAGTTCCCCATATCTTGAGCTTCCAATAAAGACAAATTTGACCCCTACCATGCCCTTTAACCATTTTGACCACCACCACCTACCTAGCCTTCATGTTAGAGCTTAATTGTACCTATTTTTATGTAGATATTATAATGCTTTTATAGGCTTTTTAGTATAATTTAATAGTTTATTTGTTATTATTTTATTTTATTACTTTATTGCACCAATTTATATATTTTTATAATTTTGATAGGTAAAATGGGCAATGTTAGAAAATATATACGTTATGATGAAAAGCACCCGAAATTCCAAGGAGAAAGAAATTAAATATAACAGCTTCACGAGACAACTCTATGGCTATGGTGTTGCTAATATAGACCATATACTTACAACAATCATATACGTTGTATATTTCTTATTCCATGCAAGAATTGAAGTATAGAAAGACTACATGTAAAGACTATAGCCATGATTCTAGGGTGTGATCATTATAACGAGTATGAATCTTATTATTGTTGGCAAGAATTAAAGCCATCCAAGAAAGATAGAATTGTATCCTATAGGCCCACTTTTATATGGGAGTCCTTATAATATAAATTGATTGCTTTGTAAATAGAAGAAAGAAGTAGAGCTATTACATTATAGAGTCTAGTTGTTATTTTTCTATCATTTAATTAGTCTAGGGTTTTAGGGGAGTTTTTATTTTCTTTTCAAGATTTCAACATTAGAGGTGATGGGAACAATAATTGATCTTGAGTTAAGGTTTGGAACTCCTCTAAAGGTTGTATTCATTCCCTTTTACATATTCTTGATTTGGATATTATGTACTCATTATTTCTCTTGTGCTTAATAAATATTGTTTATTGGATTTTTAGATTATTAGTTTATGAATTGTGTTTATTGTTTAAAGTTTTTAATTCCTTAATCACAACAACAAGTATTTTGATTCTGTTAGAGTACATGTTAATTAGGATTGAGTTGCAAAACCTTTTTTAATTGTTTATTGTGAATTAGATGACATAAGGTATGGCTTTAATTCAATCAAGGCTTAGGAATTAGAGAGCATTGACTTGGTTTATCTCTTGTTTAACGGTAGAAAGGATAAATCGGTTAATTCTAAGTATTCGTTTTGCGAGAAGGAATTCCTAATGCTTAATTGCTTCAAAACTAAACCTATTAAGGACATCTTTGTTGACATTAATTGATATTTCTAAATTTTTGGTTTACAATTGAATCTTGAAGATGTCTAATATCTCGATTTATTTGTTTTGATAATTTATTTATTTTTTTAGAATTTAATCATTCAATAAATCTTTTATTTTAATTGCTTAGATTTAATTATATGTCATTCCCTATGGGTTTGACCTTGTTCTCACCAGTAATATTATTGCATATATGACTTAGTGCATTTTTTATAACTAGTGTTATGAAAAAGTGAAGTTAGGTTAAGCGTATCAAGTTTTTGATGTAGTTGTCGAGAAATATTTTGTGCTAATTTTGTTATTTAGGACTGTCTAGATTTAGGTGCTATATTTTCTTTACTAGTTTTCTTTCTTTCCCTTCATTCTCTTTGTTTATTTTCCTTTGGTTTCCTTTTAGTATTGGATTTCTACTTCTTTTTTACTTTATTTTGTAGGCATTTCTTATGGAGGATTGATATGTATGAACTTTTCTACTGTATTGCATTGAAGAGCTTTGAATTCAAATCCTTTCTTTCAAGCTGCATGAAGGTAAATTGCTATATGAGGCGTAGTTGCGATTTTGCAATTTGATGCCTAGATGTCCACATCATGATACTCCTACTTAAAATTAGCTACTAATATTTTTATGATGGGATCCAAAATCAGGATAAATTCAGGATCGAAGCTATGGTTGGAAGACCATTGACAAACATACTAGTGATGTAAGCAGTTAAAATAATTAATGAAGTGGCATGTTATGAGTATGATGAATGGCCTCCCTTTATAAATCTTGTGATTCCAACTCTAGAAACATAAAAGATTACTAAAATTTTTTTTGAAAGATTTAGAGCAAAAATGGAAAGAAAGATTTGAAAAACATAGTTTTGATAGGGCCGTACTAAGGGTAGACAACGTTAGCCTTATTGCGGATGGGTTCAAGCTTACTGAAAGCTCAAAATGAAGATGGTACACGTGAAGAAAGGAGCAAAATAAGCAAAACCCACAATTGGCTCCAAGGATATGATGCACCATAGAACTTTCGAGGACTCATGAATGAACTCGATGTGATGTATGAGTTGGTCCAATGAGGGTACTCGCCACCTAACCTTATTTAAGGGTTAGGATAAGAGTAATAAATGTAAGTGAACAAATAAAAGGAATGTTTACATGCAAGCAAGAGAGACTTTGGAATATTCTGTAATTATGTTGATGTATGTTGCAGCTACAATGTACAAGAGGGTATTTATACCTAAGGCATTAGGGTAACTACTATAAATGAAAATGATTAAAAGGGTATTGTCTAAAATAAGTAATGTACAAGGAATGTTAAGGGGTATAGATGAAGAAATCAAGAAAAGCATCTGTCATGTAGGGAAGATTCTATTACATGGTTGCTCGGACATGTAGCTGGTAACTAATGGAGAACTTTTGGTAAAAATAGACAAAGTTGTATGTTCAAGCTGTAGATTGTTAATTAGATGTGTCGAGTAGAACTGGGGTTTCTTCTAAGGTGAATTCAGCTTAGACATGCTCTGAGTAGTTTAGATTTTATTCGGTTGAGTTAGGGGTCTAGTAGCCTAAGTTATTATACGAGAGTGTCTTAGGTTAGTAGTAAAAGACTATCAATAGGCATGGGAGAGTTTGGATTAGATAAGGCATCAGATTGGTAGATTGAAGCAACTTAGACTCATCAGTTACAAGTCGATACAGGAGAACTTGCTTGGCTATACTCTTAAGCCCTTGAGCTCGGGCTCGGGTCAAAGGTTTGGTTCTCTAATTCCTATCATCCCTATCGGGTTGATTAGGATTTGGGATCAAATTTAACTAGTCCTCATTGAATTCTTCCTTGGGTCAGTAAGGATTGACGTTAGCAACATTAAATACCTTAGACACTTTGAAGTTTTTTGGTTGCTTTAATTAATATGCAATGTCGTTTATCTTCTAGAGTATCTTGAATGGTTCTTCAATTTTGGCAGATAACTTGTTTTTCCTCTTGTTAAGAAATCTTTCTTTGTTCAAGTGTAGCCATTTAAAATTGCTTATTCTTCCTTCCTTTACCTTTCTCTCTTAACTTTCAGGTAACTCGATCAATGTGCTGGTTGACTTGTTGATAGATTTGTTAGAGGGACTAAGCTTGGGTTCTTGCTTTTGGATCTTCTTAGTCAGTCGAAGTGATAGGAATCAACCCCTTGAACCAATTACTCATAGCCAAGCTAGAGGACTCTAAGGGCTCACTAGAAGGATGTTAGCTTAAAGCCATATTAGAGATGGAGATTCCTATTTAGAACTAATCACCTGCCGACTTGATTATCAGACCCTTATAAGTGCCAAACCTATTCCTACCTAGTAGCTATGCCATGACAAGACATCCAAGAAGGTAGCTCCATGACTATCCGAGTTGATCTTTAAAGCTGATCACAAGCACTTGACCTCAACTCAAGCTGTCCGCTCTATAACAAGACTGACTGGGTTCCAACCCGATCTAGATTAGGTCAGCCCCTGATTGTAGCCCCTCTTCTCTTTCTTTTACTACCAAGTACCATATTTTTGAAATCCAGCCACTAAGCGATACGTATCTTCTGACACGACTCTCTAAAAGGATTCTTTGCTTTTCTGTACTAAATATTTTTTGTCTCTTTTACCCTTTTTAGTATGTATTATGTAACATTATTGTAAAAATACCCTTTTGTCTTTTCATATACGTAAAGTAGCCCTAATTGATGGGTATATAAACCTTCACTTACTTGTACATAGACAATTAATCACTACTATCTAAATATTATTCAAGTTTCCTTTGAGCAACCTTAGTGTTCTTATTATTCTTCAACTCTTATCTATTCCCTTTAGAAAGGAGAAGTGATGAGTGACCCTTTGATTCAAATTGGTATGTCATTTTGATAGATTATAGGCTGAGTAGGATCGAGTGGTGAGTTATATCCATTTGGTAGCTACCTAGACTTTGCTAGTTTTTCTTTGTTTGCTTTTGGTTCACTTCATTGTGGTGCTTCCCCGTGTGTTCTACCTTAGAGACACATAAGCTTAGCTAGTATCAAAGCATGGTTTCCTGAGGGAGTGTGTGAAGTTGTAGTGAAGTTTTGGTTCACTTTACTATTAGTAGCTATTGTGTTCCTTCTATAGCTACTATAGTTTGTTTGTGTGTAAGTAAGTGTAGTTTCATTATTACTCTGTTTTTACTTTGTTTTTTAGTACAAAAACAGAGCAAGTTTGCTTATGTTCTGTTTGAGTGATTATCAGGTATTAAAGTTGTTAGTGAGTTGTTAATTTGTTTGAGAAGTATTGTACCATGTTAGATTCGAGTGTTTAAGGTGTTATCGATAACCAGAGTAGTGTTGCTCAACTTGGTCGTAGTCATAATAGTAGTAATACCCTAAGGTTGGTTGATGACAAACTTGACAAACTTGATAAACTCACAAACCTTGTTAAGAATCTAGTCATAGTAATGTAAGTTAACAGAAAACAAACCCCAAGGTGTATAACACCATAACCCACAAGAAAATACCCCTAAGAGACATTATAGCTAAGGTAACTGAACCAATCACCCAGTTTAACTGTAGTGAGCATGAGGAGTAACAAACTAAGCTGCTAGACAAAAACTAGAGTTGGAGGAAATTAAGGAAGATGATAAGGAGTTGGATATTGAAGAGTTTGGGGAGGAAGAAGAAGAAGTTGACTATTACCAAGCACAAGGATGAGGATGCCAAACTCCTTAAGGGCTAGACAATATTAAGGTTCAAATCCCGCCCTTCAGTGAAAGTGGAGATGCAGATGAATACTTAGAATGGGAAGAGAAGATTAAGAAGGTGTTTGAATGTTATGGGTATATAGATGCTATCAAAGTCTAACTTACTGCACTAGAGTTCACTGGGTATGTTACAATGTAGTAGAAAAATCTGAACGTAGCTAGAGCAAGGGATGGAAGACGAGGTGTGATAACTTAGGAGGAGATGAAAAAGTTGTTAAGGGGTAGATTTGTGCCCGAGACCTACTTACAAGATACATTTGCAAAGTTATAGAAACTTCACTAAGGAAGCCAAACTATTAATGATCATAAGAGAGTTTTAGATACTTATGATCCGAGCTAACGAAGAAGAACCAAAGGCTCGCATAATATTGAGGTTCATTTTTGGGCTCAAGTATGAGCATTGTAACATTGTAGAAGTGTAGAGGTTTTATACCTTGGAAGAGGCAATTAAGATAGTATAGAGAGTCGAAAAACAGAGAAAAAGTGCTCCGAGTTGACCTGGGCTAACATTCCCCCTAGCCCCTGTACTACACCGACCTATTCAAGTCAAGCCGATGAGGCCATATTGAGTCGAAGAAAGGAATGACTGACTTGATGATAGTTGAGTAGGCTAACAAGGATGGATAATATAGTCGAGCCAAACTAAGGCTAAGATGACCCTAAGAACATATGAGAAAGGTCATACCTTTAAATGGGAGACTAGTGAGGTGAAGTGCTTTAAATGCTTAGGCTTTGGATATACGGTTGCTGAGTGTCCAAACCGATGTATCATGGTGTTTGATAACTCTGATTTTAAACATATTTTATATGGTGATTTTATGGTATTTCCCTCACATTTTTGGTTTTCTTTAAAGAAATTGATACTTAATTGAGTAAAATGCTGATTTCAGGGTTTAAACGCGTTTTAGGCTCGAAAACGAATCAAGTTTCACTCAATTCCGAGTTCAAACGAAGAAGTTATGAAATTTTGAAGTTGTGTAGAAATTTTGCCTTAGTGCAGAAAGTTACACGACCTGGGGACACGGCCGTGTCTGGTGACGAAAATAAAATCCGTGTAATACACATATATAAGGAGATCTTAGGGTTTAAAAGGGAGAGAGATATTACAGAAAGGGGAGAGACACAAGAGACGAGAGGAGACTTGAGGAGAACATCAATCAAGAAGTGAGAACAACATCGATTTCAAGATTAGAGAGATTGTTCATCAATCAAAAGGGGTTTTTTATGCTTTATTTTATATTTTTGATGGAACTCGTTTTTAGATTCGTTATGATAGCTTAGAATTCAAGTATTTAGGATTATGGAACCTAGGGTTTCATGTAACCCTTGAGTTAAATTATAATTTCAATAAAGTTTCTATCTTTTCTTGATTTAATTCTGTTGTTTAATTGTGGATTGATAATTCTAGAGTGTCAATATATGATATTATGCATGTTGATTGAGAAATTGCATGTGTAATTAGATCTTAGCATAATTGGAGAGAATTCATACACGGGAAGCACAAGTCACACGGGCAGGGGACACGGTCGTGTCCCAGCCTGTGTGCGTCCAGGTTAGACACGATGGAACAGAATGTTACACGGGCAAGGGATATGGTCGTGTCCCAGCCTGTGTCGACCCAAAATAACACGATTTTGCACACGACCGATTAATTTAAATTAAACACACCCTCTTACACTCTCACAATCAAACATATCTCTCTTACATTCTCTCTCATTCTCCCTCTTCTCTCCAAAATTCCTACATTCCGCATTTTGATCTAAGTAAGTTTTTCCCCCTTAATTTTCCTTTCTCTTCCTTATGCTGCAGCAATTGGGTTATGTGTATTCTTCCTTTTATGCATATTGTTTCTGGCCTGCTGATTTCTTTTGATTATTCATCCATGCTATGCATCCTTTCTTTGAGTTTCTTGATCTCATATGTTATAATGATGCCTCATCTAGTTAGATTTCATTATGCTCTGTCCATTCCAAATTTTATTGGTTAATTTGCTTGTCATTCTTCATTCATGCTAGTTAGGGTTAGCAATGGGCGATCATTATTCTGGGTCATTTTGTGTCTCTTATATGTATAGACGCTTGTTTTTCCTCGTTAATTAGTGTGTAGTGGAATTCGTTGGAAGTGTTTGCCACTCATTTCTTTTCCACCACCTCGTTTTCTAGCTGCACTCCATATGTTTGTTGAAATGCCCCAATGAGCGTTCCTTTCACATTTTTCCCCATTGTTCTTCCTGTTTTTCTGTTTGCTTCAAATTATGTGCGATATGGATGTCCATGTTTGATTTGGATTATTGCCTCTTTTCAGGTATTCAGATGGCTAATCGATCTAAGCTTTCCGTTCACCAGAAATCCAAATTTACGGCATCCTCTTCGTCACAATCCGGCGCAATTGTTGAACCACTGGCGACTCTTCCCCCTATAGAGCACCCAATGCTCCAATTTAAGTAGGACTACTAAGTGCAACGCTACCAATTACTTCAGTTTAAGCCCTTTAGCGAGACCCTTCGGTTGGATTGGGATGTTCTCGCTCAATTAGAGCTCACCACCGAAATGAAGGAGCTTTTGGATGGTACCGTTTGGGAGCGCCTATTATCCTTTGAAGCTCCAGTTTATAAAGAGCTGACCTTGGAATTTTTGTGCACTTATAAGCTGTATAAAGACAGTGCTACTAGTATGGGCCCAAAACGTAAATTACACTTCACCTTGAGTGGCCATCCATTCCACATGTCCATCGCTTAACTAAGCCGATATCTTGGTTTATATGCAGAAAGATATACACGGACGGAAGAATTCCAAAGTCTCTCGTGTTGTTTTCCTCGTGGCATCACGGTAGGGTCCTTTTGGAATGAGATCACGGTTGGCGATGCCTATGATCCAGCCAGGAGTAAGGCCTCTCAATTAGTCAAGCCTTAATACCGGGTTCTTCACTGGCTCTTCTCCCATACCTTGACTGGTAGAGGCCTTAGCACCGGGGTAGTGTCTAACAAGGATTGCCTCTATCTTTATAGTGTCATCCATAAGCACCCCATCAATCTAGCCATTGAAATCGTCGAACTCTTCAACCACCAAGCCACCACCATTCGGAAGAAAGGGCATATTTGCTGTAGCCCTTATATTACATTACTGGTGCAGGCTATGAGAACTAAGGTTGTCGCTTGGCCCTCACTTACTTTCATTAGCCAAGTCACTCCTATGCGCCTCAATTCCTTCCGCCTCATGAACCTCCTACCATCAAGAAGTCAAGGTCGACGCTCTCGCAGCAGCACATCTCAGGGTCAAACGTCTTCAGCCAGCTTAGACGATAAATTTGATTTGTTGCTGTTTGAGGTTCGTTATATATGAGAGAGTGTGGATAAACTTCATCTTCGACAGGACAGAATGGAAGAATTTCTTAAAATGAAAGCGTCGGCTACTAATGAAGAGGCGAGTGAGGAAAAGGAAGAGGAGGATGAGAGTAGTGAGGAAGAGGCTGATGAGGAGGGTGAAGATGAGGAGGCTGGAGAAAGTGATGAGGATGATGAGGATGATGAGGAGGGTGATGACGATGATGATGCTACTATGGCTGAGGCATCATCTGATGAGGAGGCTGAGGAGACGGATTCTGATCACTCTTCTTAGTTTCACATTTTTTGTGTTTTCTTTTATTGATCAAGACTTGTGAACTCCGTTATATATAATGATGCTGCTTCTTCATTTTGCATTTCTTTTCGACTGGCAGGGAAGTATTAGTTTCTTTTTATTACATATGTTTCCTTTTTCCCTGTGTTGCTTTTTCTTGCTGCTATGATTTTTTTTTTATGGTACATTGGGGACAATGTACATTATTAAGTGTGGGGAAGGGATATATATAAATTTGTTACTGTTTAGGAAATCAATTATTCATATTTGACTCAATTACTTTTTAAGTTAACTTGCAATAGGTGATTAATTGGTATTGAGCCAAATCAACCGTGTCATCTTGATTATTATTGATCTTATGATACTTTACTAGAATTGATTAGTCAAATTTTTGGAAGGCAAAGTTACGAATTATTTAGCTTAGGATTTTAAGACTTGAGAATGGAGCAACATCATTAGTTGAGAGTTAGTCATGGTTATTTTTAAATTTACTTTTGTGTATACCTTTTTCTTAGAAATTTTTAAGAGCCCTATAATTTTTAGCAAACAAACAAATGAAATTCTTCTTTTGAGAAACCCTTGAAAAATCATAATGATTGAAGGTCAAAAGTAATAATAAGTGTATGAATAGAAAAATTGGTAAGGATTCGTCTTGGTCCATCAGAAGAGCGAGATTGAGTCCCAATGCCAATTCTAATGAAAAAATTGATATGGATCGGCCTTGGTCCGTCAGAAGAGCAAGGTTCTTTCCCGCTATCAATATAAGGAATAAGTTGGTATGGATCGGTCTTAATCCGTCAGAAGAGCGAGATTCTTTCCCGCTACCAACACAATTGTGCTTAAATAAGGTAAATTCAAAAGACCTCTCAATAAAAGCATGAACTAGGGGGATGATCAGAGGAAGAGTGGATGTAAAATGTGTTTGTTTTATATTATGATGCTTGGTGAGATGGAAAAGAGAATTGTATACACTTTAGTCAAATGGATAAAATATTTATGACTCTTTCTCGGTTGGCGAGATGTTAAATCTAATTTTTAGTTTAAGAATCCTTAGTTAAATGGCTCGGTTAAACGGCTCGGTTAAACGGCTCGGTTAAACTTTGATTTTCATAAATTAACTAGTGAACTCTAGTATTAAGTATTGTTGGAGCATTCGAATATGGTCAGATGAAATTGGTTGACTTTATTATTGCAAGTTAATTGAGAATGATTTTCTTACCTTTCTTCGGGTCAAGTGTATTCGTTCACAGGTTTCCTAAATAGTGATAAATTTTGTTTAGTGTTTCTTGTCCCGAAAGATTTGTTTTGATTTATTTGCTTGAGGACAAGCAAATGCTCAAGTGTGGGGAAATTTAATAACTCTGATTTTAAACATATTTTATATGGTGATTTTATGGTATTTCCCTCACATTTTTGGTTTTCTTTAAAGAAATTGATACTTAATTGAGTAAAATGTTGATTTCAGGGTTTAAACGCGTTCTAGGCTCGAAAATGAAGAAAACGAATCAAGTTTCACTCAATTCCGAGTTCAAATGAAGAAGTTTTGAAGTTGTGCAGAAATTTTGCCTTAGTGCAGAAAGTTACACGACCTGGGGACATGGCCATGTCCCAGGCCGTGTCTGGTGACGAAAATAAAATCCGTGTAATACACATATATAAGGAGATCTTAGGGTTTAAAAGGGAAAGAGACATTACAGAAAGGGGAGAGACATAAGAGACGAGAGGAGACTTGAGGAGAACATTAATCAAGAAGCGAGAACAACATCGATTTCAAGATTAGAGAGATTGTTCATCAATCAAAAGGGGTTTTTTATGCTTTATTTTATATTTTAGATGGAACTCGTTTTTAGATTCGTTATGATAGCTTAGAATTCAAGTATTTAGGATTATGGAACCTAGGGTTTCATGTAACCCTTGAGTTGAATTATAAGTTCAATAAAGCTTCTATCTTTTCTTGATTCAATTATGTTGTTTAATTATGGATTGATAATTCTAGAGTGTCAATATATGATATTATGCATGTTGATTGAGAAATTGCATGTGTAATTAGATCTTAGTATAATTGGAGAGAATTATATGTGTACTTAGAGATAAGATACATGTTTCTTCCGGAAAAGCTGATTATTTGTGTGGGAATTCATTATATACTAATGCGATTCTAAGTTATATTACTAAGTGAAGAGATTTCGGTAAATAATTTAGGATTAGGGTTAATATGCTTGAGAAAGATATTAGCTTTAATTGTGAATCCCTCCAGTCAAGAATAATAGAAACTAAATTCAATATATTTTAAAAGGTTATATGTTAAACACTAGGGGAAATAATTCCTAAATACATCATTGCATACTTGAAGTCGTTAGTAGTTTATTGCTTTCTAATTTGTTTAATTAAGTCTCATAATTAGTTTAGTTTGTTAATTTCAGTATTTTTAATTCATTCAACTTATCACAATTTTCCGGTTAGATAATAAAGCTAAAGTTAAATTAGTACTCAAAATCTCTAAGGGATCGACTCGGACTCACATCCGCTAATTAAAATTGATAGGTGCATTTGCCTGATATTAGTGCTCTAAGGAGATCTAGTGGATAGCACTGACAAGAATAAACCTAAGGAGGAAAAGGATGTTAGAAAACCCAAAGTCAAGGAGGAAGAGGAGACTTGTGTCTATGCCGACTAGGGAGAAGTCATGACCCTAGTCTTGAGACAAGTACTAAGTTCTCTATTTAACTCTAAGATAGACTAGAGGAAGAATTTATTTCATACTGAGTGTATCGTCAAGGGCTAATTATGCACAATCATTGTGTGTACTAATGTCATTGCATAGTCCTTTATGCAAAGGTTAGGACTACTGACCTTAAGACATCCTTGACCTTATAAGTTGTATTAGCTTCATGATAAGAGTACCTTGCACATAACTAAACAAGTGATCGTACCATTTAGTGTTGGTAATGTGTATAGGGATGAAGTAGTATGTGATGTCGTCCTTATAGGAGCATCATACCTATTGCTTGGACAACTTTAGTTGTTCGACCGATGTGTTACTTACGATGGGTATAAAAATACCTATGCCTTTGTTAACGATGGAACGAAGATTGTTACAACCCATTACCTTGTCCTAAGTAAATGAAACTCATAATCAACTCACTTGAGCTAGTAAGAAGAAAGCCTTGGTGATGAGCTGAAGAGAGCTCTAAGCCACTGAAAAAGCTGAAGAGCCTATGTTTCTATTGATTAGAAGATTATTGGAGATGAGAGATTTAGAGGATATTCTTGATGAAATTTAAAGCCTGCTAAATGAGTTCTTCGATTTGTTTCCTGAAGAACTGCCTCCAGTCTGAGGCATTGAGCATTGTATTGATCTATAGCCAGGCGTTACTTTGCTAAACCGACCTACATATAAAATGAACCATGAGTAGGCTATTAAGCTGAAGAGATAGGTGGATGAGCTCATATAGTAAGGATATGTGAGGGAGAGCATGAGCTCTTATGCAGTATCAACTCTGCTCATTCTAAAGAAAGATGGTTTATGATGTATGTACATTGATAGTTGAGTAATCAATCGAATTACTGTCAAGTATAGATACTCAATATTGAGGCTGATGATATGTTAAATGAGCTTAATGGTGCAAAAATGTTCTCTAAGATTGATCTACAAAGTGGCTACCACCAAATTTGTATGAGACTGGGTGATGAGTGGAAGACTGCATTTAAGACTAGGCATAGACTCTATGAATGACTAGTTATCCCGTTTGGACTTACTAATGTGCTAAGCTCATTCAAGAGATTGATGAACCATGTAATGCACCCCCTGATTGGAAGAGGTGTGGTTGTGTACTTTGATGACATATTGGTATACGGTACCGACTTGAACAACTATGTTCAACATCTCTGAATAGTATTTAACATTTTGTGAACAGAGAAGTTATATGGAAATTTAAAAAAGTATACATTTTGCAAGGATGAAGTGATCTTTCTTGGGTTTATGGTGTTAAGGGAAGGAATCTGAGCAAGTGAAGAAAAGATCTAAGTTATTCTAGAATGGCCAACACCGAAGGCTATTACTAAAGTCTAAAGTTTCATGGCCTAGCTTCTTTCTTTAGGTGATTTATTAAGGACTTCAGTACAATCGCCACCCCTTTGACTAAGTTGACAAAGAAGGGTAACGGGTTCTGATGGGATGATTGAGCTGAACAGAGCTCTAGAGAGATCAAGGAGAAGGCTACCTCAGCGCCTGTCCTATCATAACCAAACTTTGATAAGCCTTTTCAGTTAGAATGTAATGCTGCAGGAGTTGGAATTGGTGCCACGTTGATGTAGGAGTGACGACCTATCGCCTACTACGGTGAGAAGCTTTGTGGTCTTGCCTTGAACTATTTTATATATGAGAAATAGTTATACTTTCTCTACCAAGCCCTCATTATTTGGCAACACTATCTATTGCCTTGAGACTTTGTCATTTACACCGACCATAAATCCTTGAAGCATCTTGGGAGCCAGAATACACTTTTGAAAAGGCAAGCCAAGTCGTTAGAGTTCATGGAAAGATTTTCCTATGTGATTCGGTACAAGAAGAGAAGCACAAACGTGGTCGTTGATGCTTTATCATGACGGCAAGCCTTATAAACCACTTTTCAAACAAAATTATTGGGATTTTTGCTTATCACTAAGTAATATGCTAATGACCTTCACTTCGATCCCATTGTTGAATAGTGTCTAAAAGGAGTAGTTGTTGGAGGATATTATCTTAAGGATAGCTATATGTTCAAGGACAGAAAGTTCTGTATACCAAATTGTTCCATGCATAAGCTATTAGTTAAGGAAGCTCATAGAGGAGGGTCATCTAGTCATTTTGGGGAGACTAAGACAACCAACTATCAAACCTGGTTTTTTCCTCCCGATTTTTTATAAATTAGCCTTTTTTAAACCAATTAGTATTAAACTCTACTCGTTTAATATTGACCTTTGACTAGGGTATAAAGAAAACTAGTTTTTTATATCTTAGAAATGCTTTGGAGTCACCACTCGATTGGAGTTGGGAAAAATAGTTCAATTATAACCAATTGGGTGGATTAGTTAGCTACTGGTCTAACAAGAAAACTAATTTTACACAACGGTTTTCTAAAACGAGAGATTTAGATCTAGAGACTATCCTATTAAATCTTAAATGAGTACCACTTTTTAACTTTCCAAATTTAATTTTGCTTTTCAGTAATACCTTTTTTCAATTTTTAAATGACTAATCATATCACATGTGACTAATTTAATTAATTTACATAAATTTTTACAAAGATGGAAAAAAATAAAACTTTAACATATTATAAGTTGCCCGTGCATATAAGTGCTTATGTATCTAATATTTAGGATCAGATTTCTGTAGTTCATTGATGAAAATATTAGCAGGTTGAACTGATTTTAGTTTTAAAAAAAGATTGGGTTTACATTCTTTACTAGTTTTAATTTATTTAAAATTTTTTTCTAAAGGGTCATAAATCGAAATTTATTTGTGGAAAGTTCTAAAAATATCCTAATTTAGGAGTGGTCTACTTATTTTTATTTATTTTTGGAAAGTTGATTTTCTAAGTGATAAGATAACTTTATTATTATTTTTATTATTTATTCCTTTACTTTTTATTGTTATTTTTTAATTTTGTGGTTAAAATGTGAAAATAAAAATAAAAATAAAATTAAATACTTCTTCTTCTTTCTTTTTTTTTTCTTTCTTCTTTTTCTCGCCTTTTTTCTCTTTTTCTCTTTTCCTTATTCTTTTTCCATTTTTTTTCAGATTTTTCTTTTATTTTAAGTTACAATTACATATTGAAATAAATAAATAAATAATATAAAAAAAAATCAATTGAAGTAATAAAACAACAATCTAATGAATAAGAGGGCTTTAGATCGGATTAGTAGGGGACGAGTCGTAGAGCGTCGGATCAGGTTGTTTGGGTTGGATCTTCAGGTTGGATGGTTGGTTAAGTGCAACAACTTGGAGGGGGTATTTTCTAAGGTGATTTAGTTACAAAAAAGAGCAAGAAATGGTGGGTTTATGTCAATTAGATTGGGTTTGTGGGGGTTTGGATCAATGCTGAGGTGTATGGAGGTGGTTTTAGGTGGTGGCGGCACAAGATGGTAGCTACGGTAGTCAAGTGTATGGTATGTAGAGTGCAAAAGAGGATGTGTGAGAAAGAGAGAGAGTCCATTTGAGTGTGTGTTGTTGGTATGTTTCTTATGCGTGATATCTAGTAGGGGTAGAGTGGTTATGTATGTGTAGATTTTGTGAGTAAGAGAGAGAGTGTGCCCTAATCTGTGTGTATTTATGTGTAAATTGGTGTTTATGTGTATTTAGTTGTGTTTACAAGTATGGTATAATAGTGGTGTATGGCTATGTGTGTGCTTGCATTCGGAGAAAGAGAGATTAGTCGAGTGTGTGTGTATGGTTCTAGCTATAGAGGAGAGTGGGTCGGTGGGTTTGGTGATGTCAGGTCGAGAGATAGAGATATTAACCGAGAGAGAGATCCATTGCCTTGTGTTTGGGCATTAGTGTGTAGTGGTTTAGTGAGAGAGAAGGTAATGTTTGATAGGGAAAGTGATGTTCGAGAGAGAGTTTGCTTGAGAGGAGTTTGTATGTGTTCGAAAAAAATGGCCCTACTACTTGCATGTTTATGTGTTTTTTTTATTAAAGTGAGAGAGAGAAAGTTAGTAGAGAGGGAGAGAGTGACCCCCTGATTTGTGTTTGTGGTTGTGTTTCTCTTCAAAGAGAGAGCCCCACCCACCCTCCCCATGTATGTGTTTTCTCTTTTCTTTTCTTTTTTCTTTTTCTAACTAGAAAGTGAGGGAAAGAAAAGGAAAGGGGAGAAGAAAGGGTGGGTGGGGGTGAGGTAGGGTGGAAGAAAATGCGTTGTTAAGGCTAATCATAAAGTGCTACGTATCATAATCAGATACGTGGCCTAATGATGCCTTGACATGTGGTAGCACATGGAGTGTGAAAAAAAGAAAAGGATAAGGCATTTTTATGCCTCTAGTGAGTTTTGAACTCTTAATCCTAAACCAAACTCAAATGTAATGTCCATGTACTTATTCATTAGGTTGTTGCCTTATGTCTTGTCCATATGTACAATTAAGGCTAGGTTAGCATAGGCTAGATTCAAATCTAAGCCCAAGCCAAACCATTCACTCCTTAGTTAATTAAAAAATTCTATTATATTTAAACCATCTAAAAAATCATTATTTTCTAACTTCCTTAAATTTTCTATTTTTTCAATTTTTCTAAATTTTTTCATTTTTTTATATATTTTTATAAATTTCTTTTTTTTTTGTGATTTTTCCTATTTTTGTATTTTTTGGATTTTTCTAAAATTTATTATTTTTTAAAAAATTTATTATTTTTTTTGGGTTTTCTTTAATTTTTTTTTTATTTTTTTTTGTATTTTTCCTAATTTATGCCCTTTAACACATTCTATAAATTTTGAAAAATAAAAAAGGGAAGCAAAAAAAGGACTGTTTATAACTGCTCCTCTTTATGGTGAAGTTTAAGCAAAACTTTGCTATAAAGATAAAAGAGACACTATTTCTGCCCTATAGGTGGATTTTGTCTTAAAAGGCGCTACAGCTAGCTAGTTATTTGGTGGAGAGAGAGATAATGTTTTAAGAGTTGGCTAAGAGACTGAAAGAGGAATTGAAACCTAGTCGTACCCTGCTCCTTGAGTTGGCTAAAACCTAATAGAGGTGTTGAAAACTTGGTAGTGCTCCTATGAGCTGACTAACTAAGGTGGATGAAGCGTTCCTTGAGTTAGCTAGGACCCTAAAGAGATGAGAAAACTTGGTCATACCCTAATGAGCTGACTAACTAAGGTAGGCAAACTGCAACCTTAAAATAATGAGAAAACTTGGTTGTGCCCTAATGAGTTGACTAACCAAAGCGGGCGAAGCGCTCCTTGAGCTAGCTATGACCCTAAAGAGATATGTTGAAAACTTAGTCGTGCCCCAACGAGCTGACTAACTAAAGTGAGTGAAGTACTCCTCGAGTTAAGTAAGACCTTAAAGAGATATTGAAAACTTGCTCGTACCCCAATGAGCTGACTAACCAAGGCAAATGAAGTGCTCCTCAAGCTAACTAAGACCCTAAAGAGACAAGAAAACTTGGGTGTACCCTAATGAGCTAACTAACCAAGGTAGGCGAAGTACTCCTTGAGCTGGCTAAGACCCTAAAGAGATAAGAAAACTTATTCATACCCATAATAAGCTGACTAACCAAGGCGGGCGAAGTGGTCCTAGATAAATAGATGAGAAAACTTGGTTTTGCCCCTAATGAGCTGATTAACCAAGGTAAGTGAAGTGCTTTTTGAGCTGGCTAAGACTTGAAGAGATGAGAAAATTTGGTCATACCCTAATGAGTTGACTAATCAAGGTGGGCAAGGTGCTCCTTGAGCTGACAAGGACCCTAAAGAGATGAGAAAACTTGGTTTTACCCCAATGAGTTGACTACTTAAGGTAGAGGAAGTACTCCTTAAGTTGGCTAAGACCTTAAATAGATGAGAAAACTTGATCATACCCCAAATGGGCTGATTAACTAAGGTGGGCAAAGTGTTCCTTGAGTTAGTTAAGACCCTAAATAGATCATAAATCTTAGTCATGCCCCTAATGAGTTGACTAACCAAGGTGGGCGAAGCACTCCTTGAGATAACTAAGACCTTAAATAGATAAAAAAACTTGGCCTTGTCCTTATTGAGTTGACTAACTAAGGTGGGCGAAGTACTCCTCGAGTTGGCCAAGACCTTAAAAGATATGAGAGAACTTGGTCGTGCCTTAATAAGCTGATTAACCAAAGTGGATGAAACGCTCTTTGAGTTGGCTAAGACCCTAAAAAATATGTTGAAAACTTGGTCGTACCTCAATGAGCTACCTAACAAAGATAGGCAAAGCATTCCTTGAGCTGGTTAAGACCCTAAAAGATATGTTGAAAACTTGGTTGTACCCCAATGAGTTAACTAACCAAAGCAGGTGAAGCGTTTCTTAAGCTGGCTAAAACCTTACAAGAGATGAGAAAACTTGGTCGTACCCTAATGAGTTGACGAACCAAGACGAGGGAAGTGCTCCCTGAGCTGGCTAGGACCTTAAAAAGATGAGAAAACTTAGTTGTATCCTAATGAATTGACTAACCAAGGTGGGCGAAGAGCTCCTTGAGTTAGCTAAGACCCTAAATAGATAAGAAAACTTGGTCATGTCTCTAATTGGCTTATTATAGGCGAATGGCTTCTTGAGCTGGCTAAGACCTTAAATAGATAAGAAAACTTAGTTGTGCCTCTAATGAGCTGATTAACCAAGGTGGGCAAAACGCTCCATGAGTGGGATAAGACCTAAAAAGATATGAGAGAACTTAGTTGTACCTTAATGAGCTAACTAACCAAGGCTGGCGAAGTACTCTAAGAGTTGGTTAAGACCTTAAATTGAATGAGATGAGTAAGCGCTCCTTGAGTTGGCTAAGACCTTAAAAGAATGAGAAAACTAGGCCATGCCTAAGAATGAGAAAACTTGGCCATGCCCTATTGAGCTAACTAACTAAGGTGGGTGAATCGCTCTTTAGGCTGGTTAAGACCCTAAAGAGATATGTTGAAAACTTGGTCGTATCCTAATGAGCTGACTAACTAAGGTGGGTGAAGCGCTCCTAAAGCTGGCTAAGACTCTTAAAAGATATTGAAAACTTGGTTTTACCCCAATGAGCTAATTAACCAAGGTAGACGAAGCACTCCTTGAGTTAGGTAAGACCCTAAAGAGATAATGAAAACTTGGTCATACCTTAATGAGCTGACTAGCTAAGGTAGGTGAAGCGCTCCTTGAGCTGACTAGGACCTTAAAGAGATGAGAAAACTTAGTCGTACCATAATGATTTGACGAACTAAGGTGGGTGAAGCATTCCTTGAGCTAGTTAAGACCCTAAATAGATGAGAAAACTTGGTTGTGCCCCTAATGAGTTGACTACTTGAGCTAGCTAAGACCCTAAAAGATATGAGAGAACTTGGTCGTACCTCAATGAGTTGACTAATCAAAGCAGGCGAAGTGCTCCTTGAGCTGGCTAAGACCTTAAAAGATTTGTTGAAAACTTAGTTGTGCCCTAATGAGCTAATTAACCAAGGTGGGTGAAGTGCTCATTAAGCTGGTCAGGACCCTAAAAGAGATGAGAAAACTTAGTCATCCCCTTAATGAGCTGACTAACCAAGGTGGGCAAAGTGTTCCTCGAGTTGGCTAAGACCTTAAAGAGATGAGAAAACTTAGTTGTATCCCAATGAGCTGATTAACTAAGGTGAATGAAGCATTCCTTCAACTAGCTAGGACCCTAAAGAGATGAGAAAACTTGGTTGTACCCCAATGAGTTGATTAACCAAGGTGGGCAAAGCGTTCCTTGAGCTGGCTAAAGCCCTAAATAGATGAGAAAACTTGGTCGTACCCCAAATGAGTTGACTAACCAAGATAGGCGAAGTGTTCCTTAAGCTAGCTAAGACCTTAAATAGATGAGAAAACTTGGTCATGCTGCTAATGAGCTGACTAACTAAGGTAGGCGAAGTACTCCTTGACTTGGCTAAGATCCTAAAAGATATAAGAGAACTTAGTCATACCCTAATGAGTTGACTAACTAAGGCAAGCGAAGCATTCCTTAAACTAGCTAAGACCTTAAATTAAAACCTAGTAGTGCTCCTTTGAGCTGACTAACCTAGGCAGGAGCGTCTCTCAAGGATTAGCAACCTTAGCTTTTAGAATCAATTCGAGATAAACTTAGAAGTGCTCCTTTGAGCTGACTATCTTAAGTGAGTAGGTAAAGTGATCCTAGAGTTGGCTAAGACCCTAAATTGAAACTCGGTAGTGCTCCTTTGAGCTAATTAACTTAGGCAAGAGTGTCTCTTGAGGACCAGTGACCTTAACTTTTGGGATCGATTTGGAAAACCTGGTTGTGCTACTTTGAGCTAACTATCCTAACTGAAATCAGTAAAGTGCTCCTAGAGTTGGCTAAGACCCTTAACTGAAACTTGGTAATGCTCCTTTTTGAGCTAACTATCCTAGGTGGGAGTGTCTCTTAATGACTAGCAACCTTAACTTTTGGAATTGATTCAAGATAAACCTGGTAGTGCTCCTTTGAGCTAACTATCTTAGGTGAAATGGGTGAAACGCTCGTAGAGTTAGCTAAGACCTTAAATTAAAACCTGGAGGTACTCCTTTAAGTCGACTAACTTAGGCGGGAGCATCTTTGGTAGACTAGCAACCTTAAATGAAATCGATGATGAGAGAAAGTACCCTTTAGGCTTACCTAAGAGGAATTAGTAAAAGAAAGCGCCTTATAGGCTCGCTAAAAGGAATTGATGATGAAAAGGAGCACCCTTTAGGCTTGCCAAGAGGATTTGATGGAGGAAAGGAGGAAAGCACCCTACAAGCTCGTTAAGAGAAATTGATGAACGGAAGTGCCCTATAGGCTCGCTAAGAGAAGTTGAAGATGAAAGGAATCACCTTTTGGGCTCACTTAAGGGAATTTGGTGAAGAGAAGCACCCTATGGGCTTGCTTTGAGAAAAATTGGTAAAAAAAAGAGCCCAACAGGCTTACTAAGAGAACTTGGTGAATAGAAGTGCCTTATGGGCTTGCTAAAAAGGACTTGACGAAGAGAAGCGCCCTATAGTGGCTTGTTAATAGGAAATTGATGAAGAAAAGCGCCCTATGGGCTAGTTATAAGGAATTGATAAGGTAAGTGCCCTATGGGCTCGCTAAAAACCCTAAAGAAAATTTGATGAAAGAGTGGGTAGTGCTTTGAAAGTTAGCTAAAACCCTAAAAAGATGGGACAATGCCCTAAAGGGTAGCTAAAACCTTAAAAAGAATAAAAGAGAGGACAACGCTTTAAGAGTTGGCTTGAACCCTAAAAATAGAAGAAGGGAAAGCGCCCTAAAGTTTGGCTAGAACCTATAAAAGAATAAAGGAGTATACAACACTTTAAGAGTGGGCTTGAACCTTAAAAAGAAGAGGGGATAACACTCTAAAAGCTAACTAACACCCTAGAAAAGATTAAAAGAAAGAAGGGATAGTGTTCTAAGTGCTTACTAGAACCTTAATGAAACATGGTACAATACCTTAAAGGTTGGCCAAATCCTTAAAAAATGAATTAAAAGAATAGGTTAGTACTCTAAGAGTGGGCTTGAACCCTAAGGAGAATTGATGAAAGTAAGGGTAGAGCTTTAAATCTGGCTAGCACCCCAAAAAGAAAGACGGGATGGCACCCTAAAGGCAGACTATAACAAAAGAGAGGGTTAATGCTCTAAGAGCTGGCTAGAACCTTAAGAATGAAAGATAGGACAGCTGGTTAGAATCTTGAAAAGAATAAAGAAGTGGGTCAGTGCTCTAAGAGCTAGCTAGAACCTTAAGAATAACAGAGTAAGACAATGCCCCAAAGGCTGGCTAGAACCTTGAAAAGAATAAAAGAGTAGGTTAGTGCTCTAAGAGCTAGCTAGAACACTAAAAATAAAAGACGGGGTAGTGCCCTAAAGGTTGACTAAAACCCTAAAAGGAATAAAGGAATGGGTCAGCCCTCTAAGAGCTGGCTAAAACTCTAAGGGAAGTTGATGAATGACTGAAGAAGTAAAATAAAGAAAGCAACCAGTATAAAAAACTTTTTGACTTGGAAACATACTTATAGAGAGATTGTTGAAAAACCATTTATGAAAAAGAAAAGCATTAAGGATAGGCCCTTCGATTTGGAAAAGAGTTAAAGGATATTAAAAACTGTAACAAGGAAGAATGATGTAGACTACTAAGGTTAATTTAAAAAATGTGACCACCTTGAAAAGGAAATAGATGATACGAATTGAAAGCTTGGCTACTCGAATCGACATGGATTGGACAAAAGCCTTTACTTTCTCTCTCTTCTTTTTTTTTTCTTTTGCTTTTGAAAGTTTTGCCAATGGGTAGAAATTCTCATTTAAGGAACAACTTTATAATAACTCCTATCCTTGATAATCATGTGGAGTTTCTCAATGCCCTTGACCTTGGGGCTTTCTCATGTGGCTTTTGTGATTTCAAGACATTCCTTTTTAAAGGAAAAAGTAACCCATGATTAGTTTAGTCGAAGAGGTCTTCTTATTAGCTTTTGGTTGAGATTTTGCTCTCGACTTTAGTTCTAAAAATTAAAATCCATTTTGTAAGTGATGCAGCTTTGATTAATCCATTACGTCTTTTTTAGTTCAACATTATGAATTTAGGCTTTTGGTCTAAGGGTTTCAAAAAGGATTAATGAAGAGGCTTATTTTAAAGGAAATATTTTATTTATCCCGGATGTACAAGTTAAGTACCTTAAGGAAAAATTAGAAGTATGCTTGCCCTGGTTTTAAAAACAGCTTTTATTAAAGATAGATTATCTTTTAAGATTAGAAGAACTTTTATTGTGGGTAGGAAGCCCTAGTGTGATTTAGCATAGGTAAGAGAGGCTTCAAAGTGGATATAGAGATTTTGGGTTTTTGAGCTCGGACTGTGATTCAAAGCCTTACGTCTTTGGGGCTATTTGGGCTTTGACTCCCGACCTTTTGATTTAATTTGGCTGCCCCTGCTGGGATATGATATATTTCTTAGGGCTTTCATCTTACACTTAGGCCTAATTTTCCAACCTCTTTTCTTCATCTTTCTCTTTTCTTTTTTATTATTATTGCTTTGCCTTATTATCTCTTGCTATTCTTTCTTTTTTTTTGGTCCCAAGAATGAATGTCTCTACTACCATGTTTTTACCTTTCAAGCAATTTAGGCCCCTAAATCCATGGATTTCTATTGTATGGGCTCAGGTGAGGTAAGTATAAGCTTGAGGCGTTTAAAAAGGAATTGGCTCTTCTTCATTTCAAAGAAAAATAACTTTTCAAAAATAAAAGTTGCCTTTGAATTTAACACTACTAAAGTAAGCACAAACCAATTTTATCATTGTCTCCTCATTAATTGCCCTAACCTTCGAATTGCCACATTGTGGGGTGATTCTTGACAAGATTTAAATTTAAAGGTACTCCAAATTGGTCCAATGGGGTGAACAAGAGGTAATTATGTTTAGGATTTGAAAATGAATGCCTAACTTTATTTTAATCTATGTATTACATTCAAAGTAGACCTCCTTTAAGGAACAAGTCCAAAGTATCCTCACCATTATATCACTTAACTCTCAATATGTTTCAAGGGTTAGTGTATAGGATATAGTTTGCTTTTTTTCATTTTAAACCTTTTTCTTCAAAAGCGGGTTACTAAATCCTTACTGATGAGTCTATTTTTATTTAGCCTGTAGCAGAGATTGACTTTATCCCTTAACATGCCTTGGTATTTGACTTTGTGTTTTGCTTAGTTTACAATTGGGTTTGGCTTTCTAAAGAGACCAAGGGTTTTGGCTGGGCTACCTTTATGGGCTAAGGATTGTGTTTGGGTCAATTGCCTCGATAGGTCGTGGATTGTGTTCGGATTGCCTGCTTGGCTAAGTTGCTTGTGTTTAGTTAGGTTACTTGAATAGGCCCAAGGTTGGTGTTTAAATTGAACGAGCCAAAAGGCTAGTGTTTGTGTTGAATAGGCCAAGAGGCTCATGCTAGCTTCCTTAATAGGTTGAGGGGCCTCGTGTGGGTTGGAAACCCAGTATTTAGGTTGGCTACTTGAATGGGCTAAAGGCCTAGGCTTATGTTGGCTCCTTGAGCCCACAAGGATTTATAATTGTTAGCAAATTTTCTTTTCATTTTTTCAATTTTTATTTCTTTTTCTTTATTTTTTTGAGAGAGGGAAAGATAAAGTTTTACTTATAGAAAAAAAAAAAGAAAAATATTTACAAATTAGGATGGTGATTTTTAGGGTTTTAGTTTACAAGTCCATGGATTTTATTTACATTTCCCTAAATGAGAAGGAATAATGGTTGGATAAGTGTTTATTGAAAGACTATTTACAAAGATGGGAACGTTAAAGAATGAAGAACAATGAACTAAAGAGAACTTTCTTATTTTGAAAAAGATCAGAATACAAAAACAAAGAGGAGAACCTAACATTTATTTAAGAACTTGATGTTTATTCTAAGCTCTTTAGATGTGAATTGGAAAAAACCTTATATTAATTCTTGTATACAAGCCTTAAGGTCCTTTATCATTTCATAAGTATCCCTAATGACCTATGCCAGAAGGGACCTTAAGGCCCGGTTGTGAGCTTCAAAACACTCTAGCTTTTCTTTCAGGTAGGCGATCTCAGCCTTCAGTAGTTGCTCATGAATCTTAGTTATGTCCTGTAGCCTATCATTCCCCTGACTATTTGCTTGGTTGTCTGCCATTCTAAGTCTACATAATTTTGAACAAGAATTAGTTATCAATGCAATAAAGGAAAGTATGTGGAAATATGTAGATGTTAGGATTATTTGGGTTAATGCATTACTTCTTAAGTTGCAACCTTATTGTTATTTTAAAAAATTTTATTGCATTAAAACTCATAAACAATTAGTAAGGTTGCAATTCTTAAGGGTAGTGTATTAACTTAAGCTCGAAGGAGAATATATATAATTAGGGTAGGTTTTAAAATGTCCTTAATCTTTGTGACCTCACTTGTTTTTAGAAAACACTTTCATTAGTCATAATGAACTTAAGTGGGGTGGCTTAATCAACCTTGAACTATGATTACCCCAATATGCCTGGAGTTTATACAATGACCTCTCTCTTAGGGTCTTAAGATGGCTTGGGTCCGATCGCATCTACCCTGCATCTTTGATGCAAAATGAACCTCCCATGTCTCGATGTATGTGATATGCAAAATAAATACGATAATCAAAACAAAATATACATACGAAGTTAATAGCAAATATATAAATAAATATATAATTAAATAAATAAACAAACAAACAACTGAATAACATGGGTATTTTTGGAAAGAAATTTTAATTTTGGAAAATTTTTAAGTGGCTAGCCTTCTCAATGGTCCCTATTGGAGTTGTCAAGTTGTTGAGCCTAGTTTTTTCCATTCGCTTTTTTTTCTTTATAAATTAGCTTTCTTTAAACCGATTAGTATTAAACCCTATCTGTTTAATATTAACCCTCAACTAAGGTTTAAAGAATAATGGTTTTTTATATCTTGAAAATGCTTTAGAGTTGCCACATGACTAGGATAAGGAAAAAGAGTTAAGTTATGACCAATTGGATGGATTGGTTATAACTTAACTATTGGTTTAATGAGAAAACCAATTTTACAAAACAGTTTTCTAAAATGAGAGATCTGGATCCGGGCGTTATCCTATTAAACCTTAAATGGGTATCACTTTTTAATTTTTGAACTTTAATTTTGCTTTTTAGTAATACCCTTTTTTAAGTTTTAAATGATTAATCATATCACATACGACTAATTTAATTAATTTGCACAAATATTTACAAAGATGGAAAAAAGTAAAACTTTTCATATTTTAAGTCACCCCGTTCGTACGGGTGCCTACATACCCATTATTTTGGATCATACTTCCGTAGTTTGTTTGGTGAAAACATTAGCTGGTTGAATTGATTTTAGTTTTGAAAAAAGACTAGGTTTACATTTTTTATTCGTTTTAATTTATTTAAAAAATTTTTCTAAGGAATCCTAAATCGAGGTTTATTTTTGGAAAGTTCTAGAAACGTCCTAATTTGGGAGTGGTCCACTTGTTTTTATTTATTTTTGGAAAGTCGATTTTCTAAGTGATAAGATAACTTTATTATTATTTTTTATTATTTATTCCTTTACTTTTTATTGTTATCTTTTGATTTTTTTGGTTAAAATGTGAAAATAAAAATAAAAATAAAATTAAATACTTCTTCCTTTTTCTTTCTTCTTTCTTTTTTTTCTTCTTTTTCCCTTTTTTTTTTTCTTTTTCTCTATTCTTTTTTTTTTTAGATTTTTCTTTTATTTTTAGTTACAATTACATATTGAAATAAATAATATATAAAAAAAATTAATTGAAGCAACAAAACAAGAACAATCTAATGAATAAGAGGGCCTCGGACCGGATTAGTAGGGGACAGGTCGTTAAGTGTCAAATTGGGTTGGATCTTCGAGTCGGATGGTGGGTCATAGCTCGGGTTGCATGCAACAACATGGAGATGGTGCTTACTAGGATGATTCAGCCACTAAAAAGAGCAGGAAAAGGTGGGTTTGTGTCAATCAAATTAGGTTTAGGGGGGTTTGGATCAATGTCGAGGTGTATGAGGTTGTTTTAGGTGGTCGCATAAGACGGTAGCCATGGTGGTCAAGTGTACAATATGTATAATGCGAAGGAGGATGTGCGAGAGAGAGAGAGAAACTCTAGCTGAGTGTATGTTGGTGGTGTATTTCTTATGTGTGATGTGTAGTAAGGATGGAGTGACTGTATGTGTATGGATTTGGTGAGTCAAAGAGAGAGAGTGCCCCAATTTGTGAGTATGTATCAATTGTTGTTTATATGTGTTTGATTATATAGACATTTTATTTTTGCCCATATTTTTAAATTTTGTTAATTGAGCTAGGTTAATAAAATAAAAATAAATAATAAAAAATAAATTAAAAAATAAAAAACGAAAATTAAAAGAAAAATGAAAAAACCAAAAAAAGAAGAAAATTAAGTTAGGTCATAACAACTTGAGTCATGGGTCGAGTCGTGTCAAGTTGGAGTAAGTTGAGTTGTTGGATCAAGGAGTGAGATGGGCTGAATTAATTAATTTGTCTAATTTAAGGACTTAAATCAGATTAGGGAATTATTGGGCTAAATTAGATTGAGTTGGGCCTGGAAAGAAAAGCTTGAGCTAACTAGGGTTTCTAAAAGCTAAGGTAAATCCTGGAAGAATTGCAATTAAATTTTTCGTTTCTTTAATACAAGAGATTCGAATTTGAGCTTATAAATAACACGTTGGCTAGGGATTTGGGGATGGTTTTTTTTTTTTAATCACACTTTTACCCAAAAACACTACACACACACCACTCATTGTTACATACCACCACACGTCACCAATTAGCCCTACACGCTGCCACATATACATCACGGGCTACCACTGTAAAAACACCACACCATCACTATACAACCATCGTACATACCCTACGTGTCACTAGAGTCCATAGTAGCACTACTACACTACTCATAGCACTACCATTGCTTGCCTAAGCTACCTCCTATAGTACTATCGCCGTTCGCCTACGCTACCGCTCGCACATCGCCCGTGCGCACGATTGCTATCACCCATCGCTTGCCCACCGTCGCCTATCTACATACCCAACCATCGACTAGTGCTTACCCAGATCACGTCGCCTTGTACGCCCACTGTTGCCATTACTGTTGCCCAGTGTTGCCCATTGCTGTCGCCTAATGTCACTCGAAGCATCGCCTAGTGTCACCCATTGCCGTTGCCCACAGTATAGCTTAAGCTATTGCACATTATTGCCTACACTACTGCCCATCTCTTGTCCATTATCGCCCATCACCCTCACCCAGTATCGCCCATCACATCGTTTACTGTCGCCCAAGCTCTTGCCTTCCACATTACCCACTATTGCCTGAAGTCTCGCCCATATGCTTGCTCGCTTATGTCCAATCCTCGCCCGTGCTGTCGCCTGTATCTTCACCCATTCGTATGCCCGGGCGCTCACCCATGCTCTCCTAAGTCAACACTTATGCTAGCTTAGTGCTGTCATCGGTGTATGCCCAGATTATCGCCCAACACCAATGATCCGACGCTAGGTAATTTCCCAATTTTTTATATTGTTATTTATTTATTTATTATTTTTTCTATTTTTTTATTTTAGTAATTTTTATTAATCTATTTCATTGGTTATTTATTTTTATTATTAACCAATTTTTTTTTGTTTAAGTGTAGATTTTTAAGTTATTTATTTATTTTCTTCCAACTTTTTCTAATTAAGTTAGGTTTTTTTTTTTCGAAAAATCATTTTTTAATAAAATTATATTTTTGGCATTTAAGGTTTTGTTTAAATAAAAAAATCTAAATTGAGTTTTTCAAAAAGATTTAGTTAATTAGGGCTTTTGTTTAATTTAGGAAAATTAGATTTTTTTAGGGTTTTTCTTCAAATAATAAATTGATAAAAATTTAAACTTGGCTCAATTTTTGAAATAAAAATAACTCACCTACTAAATATTTTATAAAAAAAGAACTATGACCGGTTTGATCCCAATTAGCGGGTACATAAGCACTTTAGGGTAACTGTTAAAAAAATAATTTTTTTTTAGAAATTCGTAATAAAAAAATTAAAAAAAATCTTTTTGAGTTATTTTTACTCATTTAGATCTATTTTTAATATTTTTAGAAAAATTAAGAAAAGCTTGTCAATTTTTTTAATTTTCACATGGTAACTTAGTCTTAATAAGTTAGCTCTCGAATCTTGTTTTTTTTTCCTTGGTTTAATTTTCTAAAAATCAATTTTTTTTAGAATACTTGTAGGTTAGTAAACAAATTAGGGTTTTCCCACTTGAAAACTCTAATTTTATTTTTTACCAATTGAATTGGTTAGTGACTCCATTTTTTTTTAAATAATCATTTTCTTTTCCTTAGTTTAATGTCGAGTAATCTATATTAAGCGGGTTGGGCTTAATATAGGTTAAATTAAGAAAATTGAAATAGGGCTTGACAAGTTGTGTTTGTGAGTATGGTGTAGTAGCAGCGTGCAAGTGTGTGTGTGTGTGTGTTTGTATTTAGAGAAAGAGAGATTGGTCGAGTGTGTGTGTATGGTTCTAGTTGTAGAGGATTATGGGTTAGTGGGTTTAGTGATTTTAGGCTGAGAGAGAGAGATTAGTTCAAGAGAGAGATATTAGTCAAGAAAGAGATCTACTGCCTTATGTTTAGGCATTGTTGTGTAGTGATTTGGTGAGAGAGAGGGTGAAGTTTGAGAGGGAGAGTGATGTCTGATAGAAAGTCTGCCTGAGAGGAGTTTGTATGTGTTAAAAAAAAAATGGCTTCCCTCCTTACGTGCGCGTGTGTGTGTTTTTCAGTTAAGGTGAGAGAGAGAGTTAGTTGAGAGAGATAAATTAACCCTTTGATTTATATTTGTGGCTATGTTTCTCCTCAGCGAGAGAGCATCCTCCCCCACCCCCTTCCTTCCTACGTGTGTATTTTCTCTCTCTATCTCTTTCGCTTTCTCTCTTTTAAACCAGAAAGTGAGGAAAAGAAAAGGAAAGGAGAGAAGAAAAAGGGGGAGAGAAAATGCGTCGTCAAGGCCAATCATAGAGTGCTACGAGTCACAATCAGACATATGGCCCAATGATGCCTTAACATATGGAGTGTCAAAAAAGAAAAGGATAAAAGACATTTTTATGTCCCTAATGAGTTTTGAACCCTTGATCCCAAACTAAACCCAAATGCAATGTCTATGTGCTTATCTATTAGGCTTTTGGCTTGTGTCTTGTTCATATGTACAATTAAATTATGCATATGGGCTATGTTAGCTTAGACTAGATTCAAATCTAAGCCTAAGCTCAACAATGTTCTCCTTATTTAAATTAAAAAATTCTATTCTATTTAAACTATGTAAAAAATTATTATTTTCTGAATTCCTTAGATCTTCAATTTTTTCTATTTTTTTGTGACTTTTCAATTTTTCTAAATTTTTCAATTTTTTGTATTTTTTCTAAATTTCTAATTTTTTTGTGCTTTTTCTATTTTTTTTTTTGTATTTTTCTAAAATTTCTTATTTTTCTAATTTTTTTGTTTTCTTTATTTTATTTTATTTTTTTTCCTAATTGAAGACCTTTCAACTTATTCTAAAAATTTTGAGAAATAAAAAAGGAGGGCAAAAAATGGGGTATCTACACAAATCTATTGAAGAAAAACTTTTACTAGTCGAGTTTGGTCAAGGATGTCCATAAGGTATTTAAGAGTTATGAGGTGTGCAAATGAGCTAAGGGGAAGAGAGAGTGCTATGAAGAGTACATGCCCTTATTGACGCCAACCTTATCTTGGGTCAACCTTAATATGAACTTTGTCTTAGGGTTGCCTTGGACATTTAGAGGAAAAGATTCTATATTTGTTGTAATGGACCATTTTAGTAAGATGGTGGACAAACGATAATTTGTATATTGTTGATTTGTTTTTACAGAAAGTTGTTCGACTATATACGGTACCAAAGACTATTGTCTCGGATCGAGATACAAAATTCTTGAGCTATTTTTGGAAATCACTTTGGAGAAGACTTGGAATTAAACTTGTGTTTAGCTCCAATAGCCACCCTCAGATTGATGGCTAGACTGAAGTGATGAACAGAACACTAAGCAATCTACTCAGAGCTATTGTGGGAAAGAACTTAAGGGATCGGGATCGGGATTTGTGCCTACTAGTTGGGGAGTTTACATACTATTGAACTATCTACAACACTACTGGGAAGATGCTATTCGGGGTCGTTTATGGCCTCAATCTTACTATCCCCCTAAATATGATTGGCACCATTGCAGTTATTAAGGAGAGTTAATCTGGAGTTAACTAAGCTCAAGAATTTCAAGAGTTACATTGATGGAAATCAGGTTACTGGACCTTTGACCTACAGCTAAGCCTAAGGACTAAAGAGATTGGTACGATGAATCCTTATGTTCTAATCGACCCTTATTGAGGCTGAGTACTTCCTTGCCGTATCACCCCTCATGTTGAGTCGTATGACTATTCATCTTTCTATAGTATGCTGAATTGAAGATTACTTACTTGTACTTGAGTTGATCAATGACTTGGCATCTTTCTTACTAAGAAGCTGAGAAATAGAAACTTTAGACTAACTAAGCCATCCCTGCTTAGATAAGCCAACTGTCCATACTTTTTGTTTGCATCTTCTAACAACCTTACCAATGTAGCATCGCTACATGTATAGTATTATGTGTTGAATCCGGTGTACCAATGATTGTTTTTCTTGTATATTCATTTTTACCCTTTTATATCTTATACATTACTTCCTTAAAATATGCCCTTTTTGTCTTTTCCTTTTTAGTTAAGTTGCCTTAACTTATGGGTATAAATATCCTTGTACTTGTACTTGTACTTATAGCTATAAAGGAGAATTTGATTATCCTTAATACACTTGAGTATTTCCTTCCCTGTGTAAACACTCTGTTTACTCTTAGCATTACTCTTATCCTAACCCTTGAGCAAGGCCAGCTGCCAAGTAACTTCATCGGACCGATTCGTGTGTTATATCGAATTATGCCGTGAGTCTTCGGAAGTTCTATTGGTGCGTCATATCCTTTGGAGCTATTCATGGGTTTTGCTTATCTTTCATTCATCATTCATTCCTTTTGCACTTTCTTTAATTAGTTCTTTCGAGCTATCTGCAAGCTTAGACTCATCTAGCAATTGGCCTTATCAGTTCTTGGTTATGGTTTGCATCATTCACCAATCTGTAACTATGAAGATCGCTAAGTTCAATTAGAGATAGTAAGAGATTGGTAGCTAAGGCCGCTAAACTGTTTCTTTCCAGCCAGGAGACTTGGTATGGATTCACCTTAATCGAGAGCAATTCTTACACTTGCGATAGAACAAACTATCCCCTCGAGCTGATGGTCCTTTCAAAGTCCTGAAGAAAGTCAATTGCAATGCTTCCCAGATCGAGTTACTCGATGACTATGGTGTGTCCTCCACCTTCAATGTCTCCGACTTGATTCCGCACCAACTAGAAGAAAGCCCTACGAATGCCCACAGAGGATAACTAGAGACTACTCCAGATTTGAGGAAAAATCTCTTCAACCCCTAGGCAGATGATAGGAATCGAAGGATGCTAACTCAAAACCATATTCAAGACAAAGATTCCTATTTAGAACTAATCACCTGCTGACCTGATTGTCAGACCCTCATGGGTGCCAAACCTGCTCCTACCTAGTAGTTGTACTATGATAAGACATTTGAGAAGGCAGCTCTACGATTATTCGAGTTGATCTCTCGAGGTGATCACAAACACCTGACCCCTACTCAAGCTGACTGCTCTATAACAAGACTAATTGGGCTCTGGCCTGATCTAAATCAGGTTGGCCCTTGATTGTAGCCCCGTTTCTCTCTCTTTCCCTACCTTGTACCATATTTCTAACATCTAGCTACCAAGTGACTCATGTTTTCTAGCATGATTCTCTAGAAGGATTCTTTGCTTTTTTATACTGAATATTCTTTGTCTCTTTTACCTTTTTTAGTACATATTATGTAACCTAATTATAACAATACCCTTTTGTCTTTTCATATATGTAAAGTAGCCTTAGTGGATAAGTATATAAACCCCCACTTACTTGTACACAAACAATCAATCACCACTATTTGAATATTATTCAAGTTTCCTTTGAGCAACCTTAATGTTCTCATTATCCTTTAACTCTTATTTATTCCTTTTAGCAAGGAGTAATGGCGAGTAACCCTTCAGTTTGAATCGGTATATCATATCCAGTGGACTGTAGGTCGAGTAAGATTGAGCGGTGAGTCATGTCCATAGTTTTCAAAATTGCAATTTTACTCATGTAATTCTACGAGTTTATGATTTTAGGTGGCTCTTTTGAGTTAACTCAAGTGTAGAATCTTTTTTGTATGGAAATTTACGTTTTTAACTGAGTTTATATATAAAATTGATAGAAACTTACGTTTTTGATCGAGTTTACTGATTTTACATATCTGAGTTGAATGGACTAAAAAATTAAAGAAAAAAAATATAACTAACCTTATACAAGCTATCAACAATTAAGGCATTACAACATTTGTCTTATCCTATTCCAATTTTTTTCCTCTTTCCTTCTCTCCTAATCTCTTATTTTATGTTCATGGCCTTTATCTAGATTTTAGCTCCAATAATAAAGTTTACAAAGAAAACTATATGCTTTATTTTGTACCATCAATAACTTAAAATGAGTTGAAAGTTTGGTTTACTTTAAATTACATCTTTTTTTATAAAAAAAATGGGAAAAAGTTTAGTTTCAGCTTTATTTGTCTTTCTTTTGTACATGTTAGATTATAAATTAAGAATTTTTATGGAAAAAAAATTAACTTTTTTCATTTCTTTTCATTTTCATAATGTATTTCATGTTTTGAATAACTACTATAAGTATATTCATAATTTTTTAAAACTATTTTACATAAGTTATAGAAACTTACGTTTCTATGTTTTGATTTTACATTCTGATTTTACAAACCCTCTAATGATTCTAGATGGAATTGCGAGTTTAACAACCTTGGTCATATCCATTTTGTAGTTGCTTGGACTTTGCTAATTTTTCTTTGTTTGCTTTTGACTCACCTCTTTGTGGTGCTTCTTCGTGTATCCTACCCCAGAGATGCATCATAAGGGCATCGGTGTATGATTGATGGGTAGCTCAAGTTTGAAATTGTAGGCAACTTCAAATGGGGCATGTATGGTTCTATTGTAAGAAAATTCTACCATAGGGAGGTAAACATTCTAGTTAACTAAGTTCTTTCCCACTATAGCTCGAAGCAGTGATCCTAAGGTATGGTTAACAACCTCTATTTGACTGTTAGTTTGGGGATGACGAGAAGTACTAAACAATAGCTTAGTTCCCATACGATGCCAAAGAGTACACCATAAATGGCTTAAGAATTTTAGATTGTGGTCTAACACCACAATCCTTGGCACTTCATGTAAGTGAACAATTTCCTGCAAAAACAAAGAAGCAATAGCCAAAGCATCATTAGTTTTGGAATAGGGCATAAAATGTTCCATCTTACTAAATCTATTCATGATGACCATAACAGTCTTTGCTTCGAGCAATTTGGGGGTAATCTAAGGACAAAATCCATGCTTAGGTTAGTCTATGGTATGGTTGGGATTGGTAGAGGCATTGCTTTATCTTGTTTAGCTTGGCTCTTGGCCTTCTTGCAAGTGGTGTAACCTTTAATCACACGGTGCACATCTCACTTTATTTTAGGCCAAAAGAACATATCATTCAGTAGTTCATACATCCTTCTTTCTCTAAAGTATCTAGAGAATCCTCCAGTATGTACTTCTCTCACTAGCAATTCCCCTAATGAGTAGGTTGACAAACACAATTTACCATTTTGGAATAGATAACCATCTTCTACATAGTATTCATCTACTGTTCTGCCTTCCCTACAATGTCTATATATAGGACTAAAATGAGAATCATGTTGATATTATCCTTTAATGCTTGCAAACCTTAACAGTCTAGTCTATAATACAGTAAGAAGAACATGTCTTCTTGATAGAGCATCAGCAACTACATTATTCTTGCCTTGCTTTTATTTGATGATGAAACTAAACCTTTCCAAAACTTCAATCCATCTGGCTTATTGATTGGAAAGCTTTAATTGGCTCTGTAGATATCTCAAGGACTCATGATCTATGTATATGACAAATTCCTTTGGCCGAAGGTAATGTTTCCACATGGGAAGAGCTTAGATTAATGTCAAGAGTTCTTTGTCATCATAGAATAGTTTAGTTATGCTCCTCTTAGCTTCTCACTATAATAGGTAATAGGTCGACCTGCTTGCATTAGCATAGCTCCAATGCTGACACCTGATGTATCACATTTAAGCTTAAACACTTTCTCAAAATCTAGTAGAGCCTAAGATTAGGGCAAAGGTCAATCTCTCCTTCACCTTGGCAAAGCTTCTTTCTTCTTTATCACCCCACTTAAACTTTATGTTCTTCTTTGTTAGCTCAGTTAGAGGTGCAACTATAGTACTAAATTGATAGGACTTGGGGTACTGACCCAACCAAATGCTAAAGCCCATCTCGTCCACTCCTCACTTGGCAATATTATTTGGTCATTCATTTTTGCTTATGTTATTTAGACTTCCTTATTATTGTATTTTTCCTAAATTACCCTCATGTTTATTTTTTATTTATAGGAATGTCACTAAGGCATCCTTTTAGTTTTTTTATTTATAAGTTTGCTACTATGTATAAATAGAATACATGTATAGGGTTTTAGTCAAACTTTGACATTTTAATGAAAAATCCTTGAGACTTTTCTCTTAGAAAACTCTTTGTTATCTGCTCTTATCAATCCCTTTAACCAGGATTGTGGTGAGCAACTTTATCATTCGGACTGGTATGTCACATCTGGCGAGTCTGAAGCTGTGTAGAATCTTGTTAGTGCATCATATCCAGTTAGATAGCTTACAAATTTGCTAACCCCCCCCCCCCCATTTTATTTTCTTGTTTTTTTTCGTTGTGGCGCCTCTTTGTGTGTATAACCTCTGAGATGCATTAGCTTTGCTAGTATTAGAGCGTAGTTTTGATGAGGGAGCATGTTAGGTTCCGTGAAGTTTTTGTTCACGTACTGTTGGTGGCTATTTTATTCCTCCCGTAGCTACCATAGTGAATGTGTTAAAGTTACTATTTTATGTTTGAGAGGGTATTGTTTATTGGTTTATATTATGATATTGAAGGTTTCTTGATTGGGTTCATCAAGACTCTAATTTAATTTACTTTTTCTCTTTGTTGGCTACTAGGTTTTTAGGTCTTGTGTTCAACGGAGACCATAATGACACCCAAAACTGAAGGAAATGTATTGTTACTGCAAGAAGGTGAGATAGATAGCAAAATCTAATTTAGGAAGGTGTTCCTGTCGATGAAGTCATAGATTATTATATATATATATATATATAAGTGGTTTTGCTTTCTATGTTATTGCATCTGATGCCTACATTTTAGGATTTGAAAATTGGGAATCCTTTGCTTTCGAAGGACAATTGAAGTCCAATTGCTTAAGGTTTGAGTTACTTGTGTGTGGCCGTAGAAATTATAGGGGATTCAGTCTTAGAATCCATATTAAGTAGTGGGTGGTTGAATTTTTCTTATAGTAAGTGCTCCAATTCTTGGTTTGGATAATTTGAATTCAGTTTTTCGACCATTGAGAATCCTTTATGTTGTTGTGGTAGTGGTTATGTTGGGTTTATAAGCTTAGCTTTGGTAGTCCTTGGAGTTGAATTATACGGTGGACTTTGTCATTACAGTAGCAGCAGACAATGATAGTAATAGTTATCGTGGGTACTATTGGCGAGATTGTGGCCCCATAGTATTGTTGTTTACATAGTGGTGGCTATTGCAATTAACTGTTGTAGGTAGTAGCTCCTTGCGTAATTGTAGTTGTGTCGGTGGTTTGAACTTATTGGTACTACTCATTAAAGGTCGATTGCTGTAGGTATTGCAGTAGTAGTGTTTAGTCATGTGTTAATCTATATAGGTGGCTGCATTTGTATTTTGTATAATTGATGTTGAACTTAATGGTGCGATTATTCTCGTACTGTACTTGATTACAAATTGCGGTTGTGTTTCGATGTATATTGAACTTTGAAGAAGTTGTGTTGAATTGTACCCGATTTTGTGTAATTACCAAGCTAATTGTTAGTGAGCCTTCTTTGTGTATGTTCGAGCTAATTGAATTCCTACTCGCTAAACTATTTCGAGTTGAAGTCAAAGTTCTGGAGCTATTGCAACATGTTCTGAGCTAAACTACAAATTAAGTGCCGAGACAAGTTGACTTGAAGTGGACTCATGCGATGCTGTTGTGTGTAAAGGTCTTGATAAACCATTTTAAGTTGTGTCGCGCTATCGTATACTATGTTATTGACTTGAAGTGGACTTATGCCGAGTTGAATGCATTTCTAAGCGGCTGTAATTAATAAACTGCCTAGGTGGTGTTGTCTTACTTTCAAAATATAACCAAGTTGCTGTTGTTCCACTTTGAGCTGCTCATGTATGTGTTCGAATAGATTAGTGTACACGCCGAACTGAAGATAATTCTTATTCGAGCTCCTCTATGAGATTTGTTTAAGGTGCTCAATTCAAGAATTGTAGCGTGTGAAGTGTTACCAAACTGTAGGATTCACCTTTAGATGAGTGGTTTGTAGCTAAACTAATAGTGCAAATCTGAGCCATTTGAATTGTTGTCATGTTAAGCTACATTAGTCAAAAACTTCAGTTTTAAGTCCATGAATTGTATGGAGCTGACTTAAACATTTATTTAAGCTGCATGTGTATCTTAGTGTCCTCTTACCGAACTAAAATTAATTTAGATATGAAACTGTCAAGTTGTTGAGTTACTCATCATCAAATGTGCTTAGTTGAACAAACGTGTGCTGAGGAACTATTCTATATGACTTGAAAAGTATGTGAGTGCTTGGTGTACTGTAAAGTTGGTCGATGACTGGAGTATAGATTGATGGCATGTCAGTTCAAGGATTGAAATTCAAGGCATTGCGTGCTATAAGGAAGTCAATTGCCGAGCTATAAAGTTGTCATTTTAACTGTGCCGAGTTGCTCTATGTTAGATTGAGCTTCTGTGTATCTATTGTCCTTTTAGCAATTATTGAGCTGGTTTCTACTACAAAGTTGTGCGCTAATTACTTTTTGAGGAGAATTCACCGAGCTGCTAAATACTTCCAGACTAAGTAGCCTTAGCTCATTTCTTGAATGTATGTATAGATCAATGTGAAATATTGTAGACTTTATCAATGACTGGAGTTTAGCTAGAACGTGTGCTAATCTCAGGAGAATAGAAAAGAAGTTGAGGTCAAGCTGTCCTTTTCCTTAACTAGTCGAACTGCTCAAGTGTGTGTGTAAGGAGTTTGGTTGGTGCTGAGCTAAACTAAGTGGATTAGCTGTTTTATTGTCAAACTGTCATATGCTGAATTGTTAGTGTGAGGTCGAACTATACTCTAAGTCTTATTGAACTTGCAAGAATTGATCACTATAAGGCTAGAAGTTATTGAGAAGGTGTCAAACACTTGATTTTATTTCAACTTGTTGAAACGAAATCTATTTGATATGGCATCTAGAGCTCAACATAGGCAACGTTATGTATAAGGCTTAAGGACGAAGTCTTATTACCAAGCCCCAAATCCTACTTCTTCTTATGTGTTGGGACAATAAAAGATTTTACTTATTAGGCTTAAAGAGATCAAGGATGAACTAAGATACCAAAAGAACTCTCAACTAAAGAATATTGAAGAGAAGAAATTTGGGGGAAAGGAAGTAAAAGTTGAAGATGAGAAGGGGGTTAATAAGGAAGGACAAAATGAGTTGCAACTTAACAACCATGTTCCTGATATGATTTCGTTGCCATTGATACTTGGTGATATTGATGATCATAGGTACTACTATATTAGCTATCCATATGTAAGATTCTTTTATTTTGATCCATTGATGGGATTGTACAGAGATGATATGTGATGTAGTAGTATTGTACCTATGAGATGTTATAGGCTATTTATTGGTACTTTTCGAGATCAGGGTGATGGTTACGCCTATTTGGGTTATGTTGTTCTTATCCTTAGTTCTCTTACATTGGAATAATTTGAAGTATACAGACGGAGGAGAGAAGAATGGAGTTATGAAGAAGTAGATAAGAATACAATTGTTGAAAATGAAGTTAAGGGGCCAAAATTAGGAGAGGATGAAGTTCTAAGAGTCCTTGAGGAAGAATAGTAGTTTAAGGTCCTACAAGTTTAGATCCCCTAAGCCCATGTCACGTTTGAACTTGAAGTTGTGCTATTCCCTTTGATTGATAGCTGCTGGAATTACTTAAGAGTAATTGACAGGATACATGATGGGTGGAAAGAGCACCAAACCATGTTTGCTTTGATCATTGAGTTGAGCTATTGTAGTTTATTTCTATTTTGCTCTTATAGATTTGTTTTTGATCTAAGTGGAAGTTGGAGTAATCACTTATCAAGTTTCAGGTTGAAACTTTTTCAAGAGGGGGATGGTAATAGGACTCAGGATACCGACCCAACCAAATGCTGAAGTCTAGCTCGTCCACTCCTTACTTAGACATATCATTTGATCATTTGTTTTTGCTTATGTTAGTTAGACTTCCTTTTTATTGTATTTTTCCTAAATTACCCTCATGTTTATTTTGTAGTTATAGGAATGCCACTATGGCATCCTTTTAGTCCTTTTATTTACAAGTTTGCAACTACATACAACTAGAACACAAGTATAGGGTTTTAGTCAAACTTTGACATTTTAATGAAAAACCCTTAAGATTTTTCTCTTGAAAAACTCTTCTCTACGTACTCTTATTAATACCTTTAGCAAGGATTGTGGCGAGCAACCTTATCACTTGGACTAGTACATCATATTTGACGAGTTTTAGGTCATGTAAGATTTTGTTGGTGTGCCATATATAGCTAGATAGGTCACGAATTTGCTAAGCAAACCCATTTTATTTTCTTATTTTTGTTCCTTGTGATGTTTCTCTAAGATGCCTCTCCATATGTACAACCTCGAAGATGCATCACGAATCCTTGAATAAAGTGTCGGTAGAACGAAGCCAATCAATGGAAACTTTTCACCTTGACATACGAAGCTAGGGTCGGCTAGTCAACAATGGCTTGAACTTTCTCTTCATCAACCCTTAATCCTCTTCTACTAACTACGTAGCCTAGGAAGATCACCTCTTCTTGATAGAAATAAACACTTCTTTATGTTTTCAAATAACTTCTCTATATAGAGGATATCAAAAATAGCTTGGAGATGGTCAAAATAACTTGCTAGGTGGATACTATAGACAAGAATGTCATTGAAGTAGACATCTTTTGATCAGGTCTTTCAAAACATGGTTCATCAGTCGCATAAAGGTGCTTAGGGTGTTTGATAGCCTAAAAGGCATGACCATACACTTATACAATCCATGTCAAGTTTTGATGTTAGTTTTCTACTCATTACCTTGCCTCATATGAATCTGGTGGTAACTTGACTTTAGGTCAAATTTTTTAAACACTTTAGCACCACTCGGTTCGTCTTACATATGATTTATCCTTGGAAAGGGGTACCTATACTTGATTGTGATTTTATTCATAGCCCTATTATCCACATACATTCTCTAAGTACCATCCTTCTTTGGCACAAGTAATGTAGGTACAACACAGGGGCTAAGACTTTCTCTTACATATCCCTTTTCTAGTAACTCATTAACTTATCTTTGGAGCTTAATAGCTTGTTTAAGATTCATTCAATAAGTTGGCTTGTTTGGTAGATTAGTATTGGGTATCAAGTTAATGTAATGTTGAATGCCTTGGAAAGGGGGGTAATCCTTTTGGTTGCTTTTCTAGAAATAAGTTGGCATACTCATTAAGCAACTCCTTGACTTCCTTGGGTAGTTCAGCTTGCTCCTTTAACTCCAGTAGTCTTCTTATCAACAAGTAGGTTAGCAGGTCAGACTTGATGACTTCTTAGAGTTCAGCTTAACTTAGAACAAAAGCTTCTTTAATCCTTGAGCTAGCTTAGCTTGTAGTCTACTCACTTGACTCGAGGTCATAGGTTTCAAAGTAATCTTTCTCCCATCTTTCTCAAATACGTACGTATTTCTAAACTCGTCATAAAAAACCCTTTGATCAAAAAGCCAAGGTTGACCTAGTAACACATGGGATGTATACATAAGCAATACATCATAGAGAATTTCATTAGAACAGTTCCTAACGAAGATCAAAAGCAATTCTTGTTGTGTTACGTATAATGCTCCCTTCTCATTTAGCCAATGCGATTTATGTAACCTTAGGTATGCAATAGTCGACAATTTGATCTTCTTAACCAACTCAGTAGATGCTACATTGGTGTAGCTCCCGTTATCTACTATGAGTGCACATACTTCTTTACTCCTCCCTGACAATGGGTTTAATACTTATTGTACATCAAATAACTAAAGTTAACTTGTCCAAATCCTTAGCAAACACATCTTCCTTAACCACTTCGTCACTATCCTCAACTTCTTCCTCCAGTTCTCTTTTCTCTTTTGGTTCCTTATTTGTGCTATCTACTTCAATCTTTAGGGCATCTCCCTTGATGATCATAGTTCTTTTATTCCAGCATTAGGCAGCCATGTGCCCAAATCCTTGGCACTTAAAGTATTTGATTTGACTTGTCTTCCTTTTAGATCCTTGTCCTTTCTCATAAGTTCTCATTAGCAACTCTTAGTCGATAAGGTGACTCTTTAGCTCAATTATTGTGTTAGCTCTTCTACTGGGGTTAGAGCTTTGTGGAGCTTGGCTACAATTTTGAGTAAGTTGGCGAGATTGGTTAGGTTAGCCCATTGGAGTTTGGATTGGCCTAATCTTCCTCTGTCTCTTTAGTTAGTAGGTAATTTTAATGGCTTCATCTAGCATGGTAAAATGCTATAATTCCACTATGTCTCGAATATCATATCTCAATCTAGTAAGGAATCTAGAAACTGTCTAGGTTGAAGGCTCATCAACTTTACATCAAATTATGAGCATTTGGAACTCTTAGACATTCTCATCAATAGTTTAGTTCCCTTGCCTCAACTCTTGATGTTGAGCAAAGGTGTCCTATAGATAATGATTTGGTACATATCTATTTCTAAGTATTCTTTTCATTTTGGGCCAAGTACTGACTTCTTTATATCTTTCTCTTCTCCTCATGGTCCGAAAGTTCTTCTACCATAATGCAACATACCCTGAGAATTCCACAGCAGTAACTTTTACCCTATCACAATCTTTATACTGATAATAGTAAAAAATTCATTTCACCTTTCCTCCCAATCCAGATAGTCATCGGTATTTCTAAAATCATTGAAGTTTGAGATTTGAAACTTCATAAAGTTAGTAACTCAGTATGCTCGAGCTTATTCTTCCACTTCAATATACTCTTCTTCTTCGCCCTCTTTGTCTACTTCAGCCAAGTCAATCCTTCTCTACATACGTTCTCAAACTCTTTCACCTCGATCTTGTTGAGTTGGGATTTGTCCTCTCGTAGGCTGAATAGCATAAGGAGTACTCTAAACAGCATTAACAGGCTGAAAGGCTAATGCATGAATAGCTCTATTTAGGTCAGCTATCAATTCGTTCATCTGTGCTTTTGGGTATATTTTAAGGTTATCGGCCATTGTAGATGACACCACTGTTATTATCTCCAATACCAACATTTACACTCAATTCAATCATCCTTTTCTCAACAATAGTGCTTCTTATAGAACAACACATGTACAATTTCTAAATACTCAACTTTACTATCTTACAAGAAACACATAGTACTACTTGCTTTGTTTTCGTAGCTCAAAACAAAGTACAACAAGGTACATGCAATAGTGAACTATTATGCCTTCTTTTAACCTAAACACCTATAGTTAACTCTAGCTCAACCACAACATACTCTATAATAACCAATACTACATACTACATACTAAAAATCATAACTAAATAACAACTTACCTACTATGAATTGTCACTTTGATAACAAGATGATAGGGCTGCACCAAGGGTAGATGAGGTTGGCCTTATCGAGGATGGGTCTAAGCTTACTTAAAGCTTCAAATGCAGATGGTACGAGTGAAGAAAGGAGCAAAATAACAAAAACCTATGATTAGCTCCTAGGATATGAGACACCATGGAACTATTGAAGACTCATAAATCAACTCGATATGATGTATGAGTTAGTCTAATGAGGGTACTTACCACCTAACCTTATTTAAAGGTTAGGATAAGAGTGATAAATGAAAGCTAGCAAACAAAAGAAATGCTTATAAGCAAGCAAGAGACTTTGGAATATTCTGTAATTATGTTGATGTGTGTTGTGGTTATAATGTACAAGAGGGTATTTATACTTCAAACATTAGGGCAACTACTATAAATGGAAATGACCAAAGGGGTATTGTTTAATATAAGTAATGTCTAAGGAATGTTAAGGGGCATAGATGAAAAAATCAAGAAAAGCTTCTGTCTTGTATGGAAGATTCTATCACATGGTTACTTAGATACGTGGCTAGCAACTAGTAGAGAACTTCTGTTGGCAACATACAAAGCTGTACGGTCAAGCTAGGGACTACCAATTACAGGTACTTAGTAGAATTAGGGGTTCTTTCAAGGTGAATTTAGCTTGGACATTCTTTGTGCAATTTAGAATCTAGTTGGTTGAGTTGCTGGTTTAGTCGACTGAGTTGTTGTCCGAGAGTATCTTAGGTTGGTAGTTAGAGACTATTGATAAGCATGGGAGGGTTTAGCTCGAATAAGGCAGTAGATTGGTAGATTGAAGGAACTCAGATACATCAGCTACAAGTTAGCATAGGAGAACTACCTTGGCTAGAGTCTTAAGCCCTTAAGCTCAGGCTCGAGTCAAAGGTTCAGTGCTTTAATTTCTATCATTGCTTAATCATTTGAATGTTAGAGACTCGGTTAGCATTAGTAGTATAGTTTTTGACCACTACACTAACGAAAATCCTTTTGATTTTACTAAGGATGAGTAAATACCAGAATGGTGGTATCTAGAGATTCATAAATTGATTGCAGCATTCAAGGAGAAAAGAGGTGAAAATAGAAGAGAAACCAACTTATGAAGTAGCAGTTAAGAAACTTGCTTAGGTTACCATAGAAGGTTTGAAAGGCAAGAAAAACAATTTCAAAATGATGTGAAGACCTTCACCCTGATAGAGCATGTCAATACTAAACATCTAAGATTAGGTAAGAATGTTGAGTTTCAAGAATCACTAGCTTTTACATCAAATTTAAGGGAAAAAGTGGTACAACAAAGGCACATTCCCAAAGAATGAGAGCCCACTACTAAACAAGTTGCGTCATCTATACCTTTTCTAGAACACTTATTTAAACTAAAAAACTAATGAGGATTATGACTCATTTTCGGAGATATTTAAGAAGCTGGAATTTTAAATTCCCTTAGTGGACCTATTAGAACAAACACTTCACTATTGATGTTATTTGAAAGAAATAATGGCTAAGAAAAGGAAAATTAACTTGTGGGAAACAATCATGTTAACTCAAGCATGTACTAAAGAATTGAAGCATACCCATTCCCTTAAATTAAATGATCCATGGAAAGTCACTATAAATTTCACCATAGGAGATTAAGATCTTAAGAATGCATTTTGTGATTTACGTGCGAGTGTTAATGTGATGCTCTTCTCTATAGTAATGAAATTAAGATTGGGAGATGCAATTCAAAGAATTGAAATGTTAATTCCATTAGTTGGTGGTTCTTTCAGGAAACTTAATGGGAAGATTGAGAATATACTTTAAAATGTGGATAAATTTTATTTCCAGTGGACTTTGTAGTCTTGGATATAAATGAGGATCTAGAAATTTTTATCATCCTAGGACATCTATTCTTAGCTATAGTTGGAGTTGTAATCGATGTGAAAAATAGTAAAATGGCATTGAGGTTTGGAAACAGTAAGTTTCAAGTAAATATTACAAAAAGATGGAAAAAGAAAGACCTTTAAGCCACTAAATCAATTACGACTCGAGATACGTCATTGGGGGTAATGGTTGACTATGATGATGAGTGGTAAACTCTAAGAGAAATTTTTAACAAGGTACCTTAAGGATTTGAATCACCTTAAGAAAGGAGTAGAAAGCATCGAGCCAATAATGTTAAACAAGAGTGCTTATTAGGAGGTAACATAAGTTTTCTTTTCTCGTATCCTTTGTTTTATTTTGTTTTCTTTTGTTTAATTTTTTCTAATTACTCTACTTGCAATTATTTTTATTTAGCAGCTTACATAAAATTTTTGGAGCTTTCAGTTATTCCATCTCTTCAAAGTTTGTATGGTGTTTTATAGTTGACATTATAGGAATAAAGTGAGAAAAATTTTGCTAGGGAAGAATCATGAAAGAAGAGATGAATTAAAGATCCAAGACAATCACAAGTAAGGCTTTAGAAGTAATTAAAAATACAAGAGGATCATAGGTAAGAACCACACTCGTGTGTATTCCTCTCATAAGTTAAGTAAAAGGAAAAAAAAAAAAAGTGACAAGAGAGTCATGGGCAAGGACTACCCCAATGGTCGTCAATCGTGAGCCTCCTTACATGAATAAGATTTTTGAGTTTCAATTGTTTTATTTTTCCAAAGGAAAAAAAAAAAAACACCACACTAAATATGTGATTTCATGAATTAGCAAGATGTACACTCATGATAATTGCTAACTTTTGTATTTTATATTACATCTTTTGTAAATAGCAAGGGATTAGCCTTGCTAATTATAATGTTGCTCTTTGAACATTTATGTGTATATGAGGAGCAATAGTAGGAAGTATTTTTAGTTTAGTTTTTTTTTTTTTTTGTCTTCTTAGATGTTTTTCTTTTTCTTTCTTTGTATTTTTCTCTTTTTCTTTCTTTCTTTGTTTTCCTTTTTCTTTTATAAGGCTTGTATGAACTTCAATAGAATAAGGAATCTCGCATTATGGCAAGTTTCAGATTCATTGATAGAGCTAAACTAGGGAAGTTTCAGTTTCCTTTATCTTTGTTCTATTATTTTCCCTTATTAACTTTTGTGCTTACTATTGATTATTTGTACATTGGAGACAATATATAATTTAAGTGTTGGGGGAAGGAATAGAATAAGTAGGCATTGATAAATAAATCTATAAAAGCATAAGAGCTAATTTGATTAAATCCTATACTTAGGATTTTTGCAAATAAATTTTTCAAAAAAATATGGAATCAATTTATTTGTATTGCACATCTATTCATAATTATTTTTCATCTAATTAAAGAAGCAACTTTTTGGGATTATTATTATTATTTTTTTATTTTGGTATGAAATTTTCTTAATCATTATGACCATTCGACATAATGCTAGAATTGAATAATGAAATCTATGTAAAGCGTAAAGTTTTCCATTATTTAAGCTTAGATTTAGATTTAGAATTGAGATAAACATTGTTGATTAAGAGCTAGTGGTCTATATTTTACTTAGTGCATACTTAATCCTTAGCATCTTAGAGAGCCCTTTAATTTTTAACAAATGAACAAATGATGCCTAGCTCTTAAAAGCTTCCTTGAAAAATTAAAATAGTGGAGGAAATTGGAAAAAAAAAAAAATACAAGTTAGTAAGGATCGACCTTGGTTCATTAGAAGAGTAATGTTCCTTCCTACTACTAACTTAAGGAAAATGGTTGATTAAAAACTGGTATAGATTAACTTTGGTTTATTATAAGAGCAAGGTACTTTCTCGCTACTAATTTGAAAATTAAAATGGTTTGGATTCCCCATGATTCGTCAAAAGAGTGAGGTTTTCTTACACTACCAAAGTATTAGTGCATAATTAAAGAAATTGAATCGAATCAAAAAGCCCTTCAACAAAAACTTGAAAGAAGTAAAGGGACAATCTAAAGACTGGTTGATGTAGCATGCATTTGTTTTTAATTATTTTGCTTAAAGAGGGGAATGTATACCCTTTAGCTTTTAAAATGTGGATAACTCTTTTCTTATTAAGTTTATGTTTATTTTGATTTCTAGTTTAATCTTTGTTTACTAATATGGCTTAACTCCAGACATAGATTAATTGTTGAATTTTAGTATGGTTTCTATAACTAGTATAAGTATTGTGGAATTATGTTTTAAGGACATGTAAATATGATTGAGTGAAATTCTATGGAATAAAAAGTTTCTACAGCCTTGAATTTTGATATTTTAAGGAATGAATTTTGATGGAAGAGTATGCACTTTTGTCCTTAAATACACTATGTAGGTTATTTTACTTTTGATTCTCTAAATTTGAGTGCTCAATGAATTTTTTCCTTAAGAGTTTTTATTGTTTTATTTATTTTGCTTAAGGACAAGCAAAAGTTCAAGTATGGGAGAATTTGATAAAACTTAATTGTATCTATTTTTTTATGTGGATATTATAATGCTTTTATAGACTTTTTAGTATAATTTTAGTGTAATTTAGTATTTTATGCGTTAATATTTTATTTCAGCACTTATTTGTATATTTTTTATAGGTAAAATGAGTAATATTGGAAAATATACACATGATGATGAAAAGCATGCGAAATTCCAAGGAGAAGGAAATTAAATAAGAGAGCTCTACAGTCGTGGTGTTGCTAATATAGACTATGTACTTACAATAATCATACACACCATGTACTCTTCAAAACTCAAGCCGTGTATCTCTTATTCCATGTAAGAATTGAAGCATGCAAAGACTACATGGAAAGATCATGGCTATGGTTCTAAGGTGTGGTTATTTTAGGGAATATGAGTCTTATTATTATTGGAAAGAATTGAAGCCATTCAAGAAAGATACAATTGTACCCTATGAGCCTACTTCTATATGGGTGTCCTTGTAATAAAAATAGAAGACCTTGTAAATAGAAGAAAGAAGTAGAACTAGTACATTGTATATTCCAATTACAATTTTTCTGTCATTCAATTAGTCTATGGATTTAGGAGAGTTTTTATTTTCTTTTCAGGATTTCAACATGGTGATACCAATAATATTTGATCTTGAGTAAGGATTTGGAACTCCTCTAAACGTTGTATTCATTCCCTTTTACATATTCTTGATTTGCATATTTTGTACCTATTATTTCCTTTATACTTAATAAATATTGTTTATTAGATTATCAGTTTATGAATTGTACTTATTATTTAAAGTCTTTAATTCTCTAATCATGGAAACAGGTATTTTGATCTATTATAATATATGTTAATTAGGATTGAGTCACGAGACTTTTTCTAATTGTTTATTGTGAACTAAATGATCTAGATTAAATAAAACATAACATATGCATTTAATTCAATTAAGGCTTAGGAATTAGAGAGGATTAATTTAATTTGTCTCTTATCTAGTGATAGAAAGGATAAATTGGTTAATCTTAGGTATTTACTTTGCAAGAAGGAATTCCTAATGCTTAATTGCTTTAAAACTAAACTTGTTAAAGATATCTTTATTGACATTAACTAATATTTCTAATTATCTGGTTTTCAATTGAATTTTTGAAGAAGTTGAATATCTTGATTTATTTGTTCTATTGATTTACTTTTTTTTTTTTTTAATTTGATCATTCAACAAATGTTTTATTTTACTTACCTATATTTAAGACATAACTAATATTATTAAAAATTAGATGTTATTCTCTATGGGTTTGACCTGGTTCTCATAAGTAACATTATTGCATATGCGACTTAGTGAACTTTCTAGTAAAAATAAACTTTTGTTATAAAAAGTGATGTTATGAAAAAGTAAAGTTAGGTTAAGTGTATCACCTAACCACAACTACTACAACTTCTTGGAACCATTATGTCTAACCCATCCCTATACGAAGACTACCATTCTATAGTCCTTTGCATCATCAAAACCCTTAGAACTCACCCTTGTCTCACTATGAAACACCCTCCACATTCACGAACAATGATCATAGCCATTACCCATTCATCAAATACCACTAAACCACCACCATTTGTGGCGGCATTGTTCCTAAACCCACTATTATGAATAAGTTGCTAAAAAAAGTTGAAATTCTTGCTCAAAAAGCATGTTAGAACTACTTGAATAAAGTTCCCTGATCATAACTCCTTATCCATTGCAACTTGGTTTTTGCTTGTACTTGAACGAAGATTCAACCTATCTTTAACACTAAGTCCTTGCTCTAAAACACACCTATATCTAGCTTTAACCTAGGTTTTATTTTTTTTTTAATTTTTTTTATGGAAAAGATAGGAAGAAGTTTCTTTCCAAATAAATTGTTTCTTTTTAGGAAATTTTTTCTTTTTGATAAATAAAGGTATTGTCACTTAGAAATAATGGTCTTCAAAACAAAAATCTACTAATGAGCCCTCTTAGTATTTCATAGAATTTTTAAAAATAATGAACATTCAAATTTAGGACTCTTCTAGAATTTTGTTAAAAGAAATTAAATGGTTAAAAGCTTCAATTCGATTGGTTTTAAAAACAAATCAAAACACCTAAAGTTTTCTTAAAATGAATTATAGAAGTTTGATCCCAATAGTGGTACGTAGCATTTGTAGACAACTACGAAGTGATTTAAAATATGGAAAATATTATTTTTCCCCTTTTGTAAATAATTTTTTCATTCTTCTTTTTTGTATGTAGATACAATTTTATTTATTTATTTACTTAAAAATTTGAATAAAAAGGTATCTTAAAAAATAAATTTAAATTTGAATGATTGAAAGTAGTACTTGTTTAGGGTTTAGTAAGTTAGTCCCCTAAATATAAGAATCTCTAATTTTCAAAAACCATTTTTAAAATTATTTTTCTCATGGTCTATTAGCTAAGTTAGAATCAATCCATTCAATTAGTCTTAACCTAAACCTTTTCCTAACCCTAGTTGAGTGGTGACTCTAAAATGTTTTCAAACTTATAGAAAAAACCAGGTTTTTCTTAATCTCTTACCAGGGGTTAGTATTAAATGGGTTAGAGTTTACTATTAATTGATTTAAGGAAAATGAAACCAAAAAATCAGGCTCGATAACCTATCTTTGGAAGCTTCCTTGTAACTTTAGGTTTTAAGTCTTATAAATAGGAGTTTAGGTTTTAGTTATAAAGAGAACTCTTTAGAGAAGAGTAAGTAAGATAAAATTAAATGCTAGGATTGTTTCCTTTCCCCTTTGATCTTTCTAGTTTTACTTTAAGTTTTAAGTTAATTCTTCTTAGTAAATTGTTATTGAACCCTTGCTCTTCTATGTAACATTACTTTTTGTCTATTCAATGGATAACACTTACTACTACGATCTAATTGCATTGTGTTTTGACGTATTGAATTGACAAGTCCAAGTTATTGATTTAATGTTCAAGTTTATCATAGAGTTCGTTGGATCCTATAGTGAATAGACTGATGCAATTACAAGGAATCAAATAGACTAAGTGATTAACTATTTGATTTCTCTAGACTAAGGTAACCTAATAGTGAAATTCAAGGACTTAATGCAATCTTAAGATATTCTATTGCTAAAGTAATTTAGATAGATTATATTTAAGGTTAGGGGTTGATTTTTGAAGTAATTCCAATTAACTTATACAAGGAATTCCTATGGTCCAATACGTAATTGAGATTGAAAAGTAATAGACAGCTAGGTAGTAAATAATAAATTTACTAAGGATTATGTTCATCTTAATAGTTTAGTTTATAATCTTTATTTTTATTTTATTATGTTTTCTTAATTTATATTTATTAGGGTTTATCTATTTAATTACGGTTTTTGATGCGTCTTCGGGATAAGACACATGGAGAAGCACCAAAACGAAGTAAACCAAAAACAAATAGGAATAAGTTAGCAAAGTCTGGGTAGCTATCGAATAGATATGATACACTACTCGATCCTACTTGATCTACAATCTAGCGAATATGACACATCAGTTCGAATTAAAGGATCACTTGCCATTACTCTTTGCTAAAGGAAATAGATAAGAGTTGAATGATAACGAGAACACTAAGGTTGCCCAAAGTGGATAATTTTGTATTGATTAACTGATTTTGCATACAAGAAAGTAGGGGTTTATATTCCGACTTACTAAGGGTTACTTTACTTGTATGAAAAGAAAAAAAAAGGGTATTCTACAATTAGGTTACATGAAATTTACTAAAGGGGGGTAAAAGAGACAAAGAATATTTAGTGCGAAAAACTAAAGAATCTTTCTAGAAAGATTGTGCTAGAAGATACGTGTCATGTGGAGGATGGGAGTTAGGATTATGATACAAGGTAGACAAAATAGAAAGTGTTGACAGTCAGGGGTTAGCCTGATTTGTACTAACTTCCCTATACCTATCTCATCTTCTCGTGGCCTAAAAGTTTCTCCACCATATCACTGCATAGCCTAAGAATTCTACAGTAGTAGTTCAAACCCTATCATAGCCTTCGTACTTATAGTATTTAAAAACTTGCTTTACTTTTTCTTCCTAGTCCAAGTAATCATCAACGTTTCTAGAGCCATTGAAGCTCGAAACTTAGAGTATTATATGGTTGGTGGCTCATAGTATACAAGCTCCATCCTCTACTTCATAATACTCATCTCTTTCTTGTTGGTCTACGTTACCCAGATTGATTCTTTTTTGTACGTATCCTCCTACTCCTCCACCTTAGTCTTATTGAGCTGGGTATTGCCTACGCATAGGTAGATCATCCTATTGAATGACCTCAACAGGTTAGGAGGCTAATGCGTGAACAGATTGGGTCAAATCTACTATCAAGTTAGCCATTTTGTAGAATCACTCATTGGAGCTTCTAGGGGTGTTTTATCGGCCTCATTGAACAATACTACTATTATCATCCCTAATACTGGCCTTAACACTTGAATAAGTCATTCTTTACTCAGTCTCATGTTCTCAACAATAAGTAATACCTGTACTATCCAAAAATAACACAAAACCACCCTTAATCTATTAACCCATTAGCTAAATAGAAAGTAAACCTACAATTCAATTATGCCTTACTTCAAAAATTCACAACACAACACTGCTAATTTCATTAGGCTTAACATAGAAATATCCAATCACTACTTACTTTGTTTTCTATGGCTCGAAATAGAGTAAATTAGAGTATTACTTAATAGCCACCACAATGGAACAAAACAACCACTCCTAATACTCAACATCCTTTTAACACCAATACGACTCATGGAACAATGCGGTAATATAACACGATAGTAACTTACTCAACGTAAACCTTTACTCTAATACTAAGATGATACGCCATGCTAAGGATAGACAAGGATGGTCATATCTAAGGGATGGGTCTAAGCTTATAGAAAGCTCGAAACATGAGAACATGAAAAATCTAAGAACGAATCCAAGGATATAATGCACTAAGGAGCTCCATAAATCCATACAAACTATACTTGTATGGCTACATCATAATGTTCTTGAGCTTGGGATGGATTTGATTAAATGCGTGCTTGAACATTATGTTAGTAGAACTCCTTATGTCTACTATCACCTTCTTAACTTCGAAATCTGCTACTCTAGTTACAAGAACCAGAGCATCATTATATGGAAACTAAGCTCCCTACATGTCCTTATTTGAAAATACGATCATGTCATCAACCCTATGCTTCTTACCTCTTAAATTCAACACATGATCTCTTAATGCATTCAATGAACTTATGGTAGGCAAAAGACCTCGTCTTGATGGTCCTCTAAATATCACATTAATCATGCCTTAAGGAGCTCACCCTTTCATTATCCTGTGCCATTAAGTCCCAATTATTAGGTCAAGTCTCTACATTCCAAGCTTGTTGTTTGATTCTCCTCCATTGCTTTGGTCGCTCAAGGCATTCCTCCTTATTAGCTACAAATTTCTTCAAGTACCCTCTTCGAACAGCATCTTTGAGTACGTTCTTTAAATGTATACACTCATCTATAATATGCCCACTATCTCTATGGAAATCATAGTACTTGACGGAATTCTTTTTGGCTGGATTACTCTTCATGTTCTCTAGCCAAGCTAAAAATGCTTTATTACATACCTCTATCAAGATATCCAACATAGGTCAATTGAGGGGGGTATGTTCAACAAAGGTAGGAATTAGCCTTTTCCAATCTCCTAATGGTAGACTAATCTTGCTTCAAGCATTAGAGTTCCTTCCTAATTTGTCCTTCATGGATCCCTTGTCCTTGTCTGGCCTCCTTTCATGCTTTTCTTTCTGCAACTCCCTTTTAGCCTACATTTAATCCTCCTAATGGATAAATTTTTTTAACCTCTTTGTAAAATCATCTAATGAAGTTAGAGGGTGTTTTGTGAGGGACTTAAAGATTCCCCTTTTCCATAGTCCTTCTCTTTTCCTCGTTCCTTTTCTTACTGTAACATGCAAAATTGTCCTTCCTTTTTGCTCAAAAGTGAGCCAAGGCTTCTTGCTGCTTCTTTGAATAGGTTGGATAGTTAAAGTAGGTTAGGAACTAGTAGCCTAGTAAGGTTGGTTCCCCTTTTGCCTCTCTACATGTTAGGTGACCTTGATAGCCTCTTCAACGGTACAAAAGGATTGTACTTTAGCAACATCCCTTAGCTCATATTTCAAACCAATAGCTAATCTTGGAACAGTTTAAGCTTTGGTTTCTTCTATTTCTCATCTAATCATTAGCATTTAGAACTCTTGTACATATTCATTCGGTTATCTATCCATGATATATTCTCTCTTCAGCCTTATAGAACTCTTCCCCATGACTTTTGTTTTCTTCTATTAGTTTTAACCTACGATTAACTCATGACTTAACTCCTCCAACCCATGCATGACATACTGGTAGACCTCTCTTCTCTAGAGCATTGTGAGCTAGGTGAATCCCTTGGTTATCTTAATTTTCAGTAAAGGTGACCTCATTAGCATAGTCAATAGTTTGACGAGCTCCATATATATGGGTAGCCACTACTCCTTGCATTAGCAACATCACATTTTCCATCATATACGTAAGGTGATCTAACTGTTCATTCATAGATCTAGGTGTTTGCTTCATATGGCAGCCTCTACCTTGAGCATCACTCTCATTTCTCCAATAATTGCATTTCCACTTAGGTTTACCATTTCTCCAACTTCGACAACTACTATGTTACTATAGTAATTAAACAACCTTCATAGTATTGTTACTACAATTTAACAACCACCTTGCCAACACTTCATCAAAACAATATTCACTATTTTATGACAACTACAACACCTATAGCCTCTAACTCTACTTCTATAAATACAAGGTACTATTTGACTTCTAAAAATTGTGAATCACTTAGCCCAATACTTTGCTCCACAAAATAGGGTACAATAGAATACTCATTAGCATACTCACTATAGTTAGTAACCACTATAACCAAACTACGACTATTGCCAAATTATAGCCAATACACACAACTCAACTCATGGCCCTTCTCAAAACTTAGAGCTTTGATACCGGATGGTACAAAACACCTAAAATGCTAGCTTTGGAAGAGGCTTACTGTAATGTAGATGGGTCCTTTGGAGACAGCTACTGCAGAAAGGATGAGTATGGATTTGGATGGAAAGAAGCATTAAAAGGAAATGATAGTAAGCAAACTTGTGAGCTGCTTGTGAATGTGATGCACCACTTAAGTGCAGCACGGCTTATAACTCGTTGGATGTGACTCACTAGTCTAAGTTATAGGGATGCTCGTTGTATAACTTTACTTAGGGGTTTATATAAGCTTCAAGGATACCTTTTCAAACAAGGGTGAAGGAAACTCGGTAATATCATAGATAATATGGAAAATTTTACTTATAACAAATGTTATCAAAGGGTATTTATACTCGGCAATCTTAGGGTTACATTGTGAGCAACATTTACTAAAAAGGATAAATTTCTACATAAATTTAGCTCAAAAGTAGGAGAACAAATGTGTAATCTTTCTAGAAAGAGATGATTCACATGTTAGGGGGTGTGTTTGGGAAAGGGGGGATATGTGTTGTAGGAGGAGAAGTTGGCTGTCTTGTAAATAATGGCTTTCAAAGATTCTGGATAAGATCGACATGAGCAGTATACTCTACAAGCTAAGAAATGGGAGTTCGCAAGTCAGGTATTATAATTGCGACTTAAGGAATTTGTTCCTGGAGATATAGTTAGCTAGGGCTGGTCTAGTTCTTTCCTAGTGGTATAACGAACAACATGGGAACTCAGTAGATAAAATAAGTTAATGTCTCTAATGAGATTGGTACTTATGACACTTGGCTGGTTGCTAAGAATGTTATAGTTTATATTAACTAAACCTCTTGCTCTTAATTGAGCAAGGGGTCCAGATGGAAAATTCTTTTCACTAAAGCATCACGTTCAAGCTCAAATTGCTTATAAATAGTCAGGCAGGACCAATAGTAGGACTAAGGTTAGTTTCTCTTTGATCTCTTGAAAACTCTTTTCAGCTTGCATACTCTACTAGAATTCGATGCTCTTCTTGGTTAACTCGATAAGAGAGGCTGTAATAGTGCTGAAATTGTAGATAAACCTCATATAGGATGAAGCTAAACCATGAAAGCTCCTTACATTCGAAGCATGCTTTGGTGTTAGGCATTTCAAAATTGCTCAGACCTTCTATCCATTTGCTTAAGTTCCACTTCTAAATACTACATATCCCAAAAAGACAACCTTACTCAATCAGAATATATATTTCATAAGGTTGCTGAACAACCATTTAGCTTAGAGTATGTCAAAAGCAAATCCCAAGTGCTTGAAATGATTATGTAAGTCAACATTGTATATCAAAATATTGTCAAAGTAAACAACATACTTACCAACTAATGTTTTAAGTTTAATCAATCATCTATTAGCTTCTTTAACATGGCTACCTACTCAAATTAGTTGCATAGGTAAGTTGGTTTGGCAGGTCAATGTTGAATTGCAAGTCTATGCAATTTTCATTCCCTTGAATTAGAGGTAACCCCTTTAATAGTTCTTGGGAAATACATCCTTAAACTCCTTAATCAGTCATTAGACTTCTTCTAGTAACAAGTCAAAGTTTCTAACTTGTAATGGTTACTTAATCAATGGAAACATCGACTCATTTGTCTTCAAAGTCCTCAGTTAACTCTCTTTTGGATATAATTAAGGGCTTCTTCTTATGAGCTTAGTGAGTTATAGTAGAGCTTTACTGACTTGTAGGGGTATCATGCTTAAAGCATAACTTTCCATTCATCCTCTAGAAAGGTATTGGTATGCGTATACTGATTATGCATGATACACCAATTAAACAACCATAGATGTCTAAGCAGAATGTATGATGTACACATGGGACAACATCATAGATGATGTCATCTTGGTAATTGCTGATAATGGATAAGGGAATCTTCATTTACTTGGTCACTCGAATAGCACACTTCTCATCCAGTCAATGTAGTTTATATGGCTTAGGATGCTTGTTAGTCAACAACTTTAACTATCTGACTAAGGAGGTAGTGGCTACATTAGTGCAACTTTCCCCATCAATAATAAGTATTCACAAATTCACATGTACCCTATACATCTTATGGAACAAATTTTTGCATTATTGTTCCTCAAAGCTCACTATAGGAGTTTGTGTTCTCCTTAGCACTTAATTTAGTAGTTTCCCTTAGTCAATAAACATACCATATTCCTTCTCTTTACTCTTTGCATCTTGCTTCTCTTCTTTTGCAATTGTTTCCTTCTTTTCATCTTCATCTACAATCTCGACTTCCTATCCCTTCATCACTATAACATGTCTATTTGGACATTGTGTAACCATATGTCCATATTACATGTATTTAGAACATTTAATCTCGCTTATCTTCCTCCCTAAAGTTTATCCTTTCTCAAATATCCTCAATGCTTCTCTTACAATAACCTTTCCTTTTAGGTCGGCTTTGACTTCATCAACTCTTATCACTTGATCATCTCACCTTCTGAACTCAAGCTTAGTCGGGCCGTATTAGTCAACTTGAATAAATCGGTTGATTGGTAGGGTTCAACTTTGTTGACCTTGGTATAGATCATTTTGTCGTTATCCCTCCACTCTTTACGCAATCCTGATAGCTTATTAAGTGTTTCAATCTTCCAAACCTCCATTATACAACCAATATCGTATTTTAGTTCTTCTACTTCACACCTTTTCATCAAATTTGAAACTCTTTGATATCCTCATAGTTTTTCCTCCTTGTTTCAACTCTTGGAATTTCCTAAATGAGTCTTATAGAGAGTAATCCAACACAAACCTCCCTAAATCACTCTATTCATCTTAGCTAGGCTCTAACCACTTTTGTTGTCTCTCCTTTAGGTTACCTATATGTTTGCAAACCACATAGCTACATGCTTAGTGAATTTCAAGGCATTGAACGTCACTTTCACAAAATTTTCATAATGATAACAATTAAGCAACTTCTCAACTTTTTCTTCTTGCTTTAGGTATTCGTTAGCATCTCTATGACTTGAATAGGTTAGCATTTGCATTTTAATGTTTTCCAAGCCTTTAAGAACTCGAACTCCTCTTTCTTTGGCATCATAGTACTCCTCATCCTCTTCTTCATCAACTTTATGTAGTTCAATGCACCTTCGAGCCCTTCTTTTAACTCCTCCTTCAATCTTGATAGTTTGAGCTGAGTGTGCATACCTCTCATCAAGAAATTATTTATCCTAATCCAACTACCACACTAGCTCGGTTATCTTTGGAAGCAGCTTCAATAGGTTGGGTATTTTCCATCAATTGAATTATTATGGTCAGTTCAGCCATCATAGTTGCTAGATCATCAAAACACTCTTATGTTGACCTGGGAGTTAAAGGCACATTCATTCCATGACCTAAGGTATCACTTTCATTTTTATTAAGTACAATTTGTACACTAGGGTCTACCATTTCTCAATACTAAGGCAAAATTACTTCTTTACTCAACTTAGCAAACATACAATAACAACTCACAATATAACAAAAATACCATAGCAACTACAACTTTGTCATTTTGGCTAATAACATAAGCCAAGAACTAAAAATCCATCAAACTTTAATGCTTACTTGCACTGCAATAGCTAACAAATAAGCTTTAGCAAGATAGAAAAACTTTGAAATAGATGAACACATGGAACTTATAGTTGAACTAAAAACATAATACAGCAATGAGAACTTAGTAAATTCTTGATACGTTTAACCTAACTTTACTATTTATAACAAATACAATAATGTATTTTTACTAACGAGTGCGTTAGGTCACATATATAGTAATAAAACTAATGAGAACCATGTCGAACTCATAGGAAATTTCATTTAATTATTAATAGTATTAATCCTGTCTAAATCTAGGTAAATAAAATTAAGGGTTTATGAAATAATTAAATTATGAAAACTAAACTAACAAAACAAATTAATTAGGATGTTCAACATATCAAATGATTCAATTGCAACCAGATATTTGGAAATATCAGGTAATGTCAATATAGATATCTTTAATAGATTTAGCTTTGAAGCAATAAAGTGCTAGGATTTCCATCTTATAAAGTGAATACCCAGAATTAACCAATTTGTTCTTTTTATCGCTAGACAAGAGATGAACTAAATTAATTCTCTCTAGTTTCTAAACCTTAATTGAATTAAAGGCATACGTTATGTCTTCCTCAATCCTGATCATCCAGTTCATAGTAAACAATTAAAAGAGGTCTTGTCACTTAATCCGAATTACCACATATTTCAACAAAGTCAAAATATTGTTATCGTGATTGAAGAATTAAAGAGTTAAACAATAAATATCATTCATTAACAAATAATCTAAAGTATCCACTAAATAATATTAATAAAGCACAAAAGAAATAACAAGCAAAACAATATCCAAATCAATAATATAATTAGATGAATGAAACAACTTGTAAGGAGTTTCAACCTTGATTCAAGATCAAATATCGTCTCCTCTTATTTCTGATGTTGAAATCCGAAAAAAAAGAAGAAAAAAACTACTCTAAAATCCCTAATCTAATGTGTCTCCTCTCTTTTGTCTACATCTCTCTCTTTGTTCTTTTTTTTTTTCCCTCCTCCTCTAATATAATAATAGGGCCTTTTATTTATAGTATAAGAGATCCCATATAAAAGTGGGCCCATAGGGTATAATTGTATCTTTCTAGAATGGCTTCAATTATTTCCAATAATAATCTAAATTGACCATACCTTAGAACCATGGCCTTTGCATGTAATTTTTCTATGCTTTAATTCTAGCATGGAATAAGAAATATAAGACCTATGCTTTGAAGAGTACACATGTAAGATTATTGTAAGTATATGATCTATATTGGTAGGACTACAAGTGTGGATCTCTCCTATGAAGCCTTCATATTTAATTTCCTTCTCCTTGCAATTTTTGCATTCATTCATTATCGCTTTTATATTTTCTAATATTGTACATTTTTCATATAAAAAATATTAAAATATACAAATTAGTGTAATAAAGTTCTAAAATGAAATATTAACAAACAAAATACTAGTTTGCACTAAAATTACATGAAAAATCCTATAAAATCAATATAATCTACATATAAAATAGACACAATTAAGCTTCATCAAATTTCCCTGCACTTGAACTTTTGTTTGTCTTTAGCAAAACAAATAAAACAAAGAAAAACTCTTAAGGACAAAATTCAGTAAATGCTCAAATTATAGAGTAAAAAATAACTACCGCAAGCAATCTATTTAGAGACAAGAGTGCATAAACTTCCATCAAATTTCATCCTTATAAACACCAAAATCCAAAGCTATAGTAACTTTTTATTTCATAGAATTTTACCTAACCATAGTTGCATGCCCTTAACACAATTACATAATACGTGTTTAGATTATAGAAACCATACTAGAATTAGTCATGCATATACCACATTATAGATAAGTACACCTAGTCAAGTTATAATATAGATTCAAAACGAACATGATTCCAAGTGCCAATCCTACGAGGAGTTAAGTTATATGAGTATATCCAATTATTCCTAGCAAGTATACCCTCTCTTAATTTATTCAATTACCTAACTTTTCTAATGGAAGATTTTATTGAATAAACTAAGTATAGAAAGTAGGAATTGCAATGAAATCAAACATCGAAATACTCAATAAAGAAATTAAAATAACTAACTACTAAAAAAATAATTAAATAACTGATTAACTAAAATAAAAATAATAACTGATAGTAAAATAACATAAAAGCTTAAAAATCACACAATGCGATTCGCTTACTAAAAAATAGAAAGGGAGGATCGGGTGAACATGGTGGGGTGATATTTGCTTTTTTATAAATATAAAATTAACATGAAAGCAATGAAGAGATAAAAATATTAAAATAACTTGGGAACATGAATTAATTAACTACAAACTAAAAATTTCCTTAGCAAATGTTAACTGTTGTTTACTACCTAGTTCTAATGGATTGTTCCATCTTGATTGCCTTATAAGACTGTAGACATTCTTAACACTATTCTAAGGGAAATCGAATTCTCGTATCTTTAACTAATTTAGAATTCGATTTCCTTAGTAAATCTTAATTGTTGTTGACTACTTAGTTCTAAAGGATTATTCAATCTCAATTGCCTTATTAGATCGTAGAGATTCCTAATCCTATTCCAAGGGAAATTAGATTATGAATTAGCTAAACTTGCATCTCTAGCTAATTACTAATCCTAAGACCTTCTTTACCTACATCATTGCTGAATAGAACATCTTAAGATTGCATGAAGTACATGGATCCCACTATTAGGTCATCATAATTTGGAAAGATTAAATACCTAATCTCTTAGTGCACCTAATCTCTTCTAATTACACTTGTTTGTTTATTGAAGGTTCGCAACTCTACAGTAAACTTAAACATTAATTTAATACCCCAGTTAATATTAATCTAACATAATAAAAGCAGTGTAACTAGATCGCAATAAGCAAAATCATTGAAAGAAGTATATAAAATCACCTTCATGAACATAGGGTTTAATAATGATTTACTAAGTTTATTGAAATAGAAATATAAAAAGTAGAAATAAAGAAAGAAACATGATGGAGGAGCCCATTTATGACATTCTAAATCATAATAACTACTCAAGGGGCTCTCTCTATAACCTTACGCTTAAGAGTATATTTATAGGCAATGCTCCTAAGATTACAAAGAAAACCTAATAAAAATAGAATACTGGAATTCGTAATGTCTTTACACCACCAATATGTAGGCATGGTCATGCCTTTCACACGAAACTGTAAAATTCAAATTGAATTCTTTTACAAGAGGACCACGGGTGTAGTTCGTAATCATGGTCATCACTAGACTTCCATTCTTGCTCGAAATTTCTCCATTTCACTTTATTAGCAATAATTTACTCCAAAATTGTCTTGAAATCCTTAAAATCTTCTTAAAGTGCCATTAGAGCCCTTGAAAGGTGATAAGCAAACAAATTAAGCTCAAAATAACATCCAATTGGTAAAAATAAAGTCGAAATCTGCTCGAAATTACTATAGAAAATATATGCTATTTTTGCATTATCAAATTCTCCCACACTTAAGCTTTTGTTTATCCTGAAGCAAAATAAAGAAAATGTTAAAGGATAAGATGAAAAACTCTAATTTTAGAAAAGTGCACTCTTAATATCTTATTTGCTTAGCAAAAGTTCTTTTCCATAATCACCCTTTCTCCTTGACTTAACAATGAACTCAAAACACTTAAAATAATATCAAATCAAAACTTACTAAAATTCTATGGTTAATTTAAAGAATTTAGAGTTAATCACAACACTTAAGCAAAAACTAAACTAAAAGTCCCAACATACATAAATTAATCAAGAAAAAAGTTGTAAGGATTTCTTGCACTTTAACTTAAGAGGAATGAAATCTTCCTTGAGTATTTTTAACTTGAAAAAAATTAGATTAGATGCATGTTACATCAATTCATCCTTTACATTGTCCCTTTACTTCTTTAATTTTCGTTAGGAGGCTTATTAATTTAATTTAACTTCCTCCGTTAGAGCTTGATTATCTTTAGGAAAGTACCTCGCTCTTTTGACGGACCAAGGCTAATCCTTACTAATTTAACTATTTTTAATTACTTTAGTGGTTGCCAGCAAAAAAACACCTTACTTTTTTGATGGACAAAGGCTGATCCTTAACTACCTTAATTATTTTATTTTATTTTATTTTCGATTGGTAGTGGGAAAGAGGCATACTCTTCTATGGGACTAAGATCAATCCCTGCTAATCATGAGCAATTTATTCGATCAACTCAATTGAATTATGCAATTTACTTTACTCCTCCAACTACTTTGACTTTTCAAAAGACAAATCTCCTTTATTCACCCAACCTAAAATCTTGAAAACAAATGATAGACAACTATTCTCTAAGATCAAGCTTAGAAATCATAATGACAAGACCTTTACCTGTTCATATCTATCTTAATCCCAAATCTAAGTCTAAGCTTAAGAGAAGAGTAACTTTGAACTTTAAAGATTTTATGACTCAATTTCAAGAAAGTGTCCTAAATTCATAAATGATATGGGTGGATTTGAAAAAAAATTATGCTTGCTTATTTATATGGGGTCGCAAATTTCTAAAATTTTGAAAAATTTGGGCAAATTTTTACCAAAAGCTTAAGTGGAAATGTAATCATATACAATAGCATATGTAATCTATCTACCCCTCCCCCCCCCCCCCCCATACTTAAATTGTATATTGTCCTTAATGTACATGATCATTCAAATCAAGCATCCAAGTGGGAGATAAGATAAACCAAAACGATAACAATAAAAAGGAAAGAAAGTAAGGCTTGCCTAGTTTTATTATCAAATTCCTTTAAAAAATTGAAGTCCATAGACGATGTCCATTTGATTGTTAAGCACTTGGTTTTTATTTTTCAATCAACACTAACTAACTAAAGAAGAGAAAAAGAAAAAGTTACCTAGAACAAAATAATTCAAATAAATTACTTGCTAATTTAGAGTTTCAAGAGATAGTAACTTGCAAATTTCAAAGCATGGAAAGTAGTCAGAGCGGCAATTAAAAAGTTAGTTAGTTAATACAATCATCCAAATAAAAATAAACATAAACCAAGTCTTTGTAAAAAGAAAAACAAATAGGAGATCACTCCTCATCCTCGTCGTCTTCATCTTCTTCTTCTTCAATCTCCTGTTCAGTAGCTTCATCCATTGAATCTGGCTTAAGCATTGGTAGTGCTAGTGGTAGTTAAATCTAAAGATGGGTCATGATTGATGCCTACTAAACTAAGGCCTAGTATACCATGTGTTGTAAAATCTTTTGTGTGTTAAAAAGCCTCATGATGAATCTCTTGATAGTTCCTATCACTAAAGAGGACTCATCTAGTAGCTTGGAGAATGATGAAGTGGCAACCTCTCTAGCTAGTTCAGGTGGTACATCGAGTGGTGGCAATACATGCATGGATCTAATAGAAGCATATGTGAGGGGGACGAGATCCTTCATCTTTCTCATATATGCCACATTGCGTAAGCTAGGATAATTCCTCACTAAGAGAGTAATGAAAGGTCTTGCAAAAATATAGTTAGGTCTCAAATTGAAAGGGTTGTGGTTAGCAAAACTGTGAAGATACATAATGTCCCTCTTATTGACTACCCCTTGATTATAGCCTCTCTTGGTAGAATTTCTAACTAATACTTAATATACTAGCCAAAGTAAGGTTACACAAATGTGATGCCTTAGATTGGCTTGGATTGTACACCCCTTCATCACTAGTTAATCTATTCCATACAACCGCGTTAGATACACCCTTAGGTAACTCATATGGTAAGTCCCTATACCCTTGAGAAGTAATACAATCAGTATTATAAATCCCCAAATGGACTCTAAATTCATCAATAGGCATCTTAACCTCCCTATTATAGCATCTAAAGTGAATTGTATTATGCTTGCCTTAACTAAGTTTATTAATAGCTAACCTGAATGTGCATAGGAACTCAAGGATGAGCTCCTTATACACTAGGTCGTTGATCGTCAATAACTTATCCCACCCACTAAAATTGATTAGCTAGCTTTTCTTAGCATTATAACCGGCTTGTGCTAAAGCATGCTAATCGATATAGATGAACTTGCCAAACTTCTTCTTAGAAAGGTATTCAAACCTTTTCCTTTGCCAGTCGTGCTCAAAAGTAAGTCAAGTGGCTTATGGAATAGTGCTTGAGTTATTTCGAGCTACGTACTTGACTTAAGATATTTTCTAAAATTTAAAAACAAGCAACAAGTTTAAATGTGATAATTAACAACAATCCATGTGAAAATTGATTCAATAATGGAACCATGGCAATCACCTCTATTAGTTGCTAGTTATTGTACTAAATAATTAGGATAGTGATCAAATTAATAAGCTTGCAAAGTACAATGCCTAAATCATAGATTAGCATTTTAATAGGATAATTTCTTAAATGAATCCTATTCAATTATGGCTAATCCTTCCAAAATTAACATTGAACTTGCACTTTTTTTTTTTTTTAAATCGTAGTTCAACAAGTGAAACATTCATTTATGAATTATTGATATATTAGGTTCTTAACACTCTTGATTAATAAAATTATAGGTGAATAATTTTGTGGATCAATATTCAACCTATAAAATCATCATCTAAAACCATATGAACACTAATATTCAATTATCATTAATTAACTAGAAATATGTTTAAGCCCCTAATTCATGCGTAAATTGATTTCTCAATGCATATTAATAGTAAGCATATCAAGTTCCCTATTTATTATGTATTTAAATCATCAACTATTTCAAACAATGCTATTTTCTTTAACTTTCTTTCTTTTTCTATGGTTTTCTATATGTTTATGTCATTTTCCTTTAATGAATCCTCACTAAGCACCAATCTTTTTCAAAGATTATAGCATATAATCAACAAATTGCACATCACATTATATGTACTAAATCATCTCTAAAACACAAGATCTACACATACATACATAAAAAACCCCATATCAAAAACCTAAATAAAAATTAGATTTTTATGAAATCTAACAACCAATTAAGGAAAATAATGAGATATAGTTGATGTACGTATCTTGTGATTGATGTTTTTATGCTTGGATATGAAGAGATTAGTGAGTTGTAATGTTCATCGGTAGGAGAGAACAAAGAAAATATGTGTGTGTGTGAAATAAAGTGAAGAGAGAACAAAGAGGATAGGAAATACCCATGGTTTTCAAACCCAGTAGTTACTATGGGTAGGGAACATGATTATGGAGAGTAGTTGTGTTCCTTCCCCTATATGGAAGAGACATTATTAACATAACCAAAGACTACAGATGTGGTCTTGGCCATGATCCTCTCATCCATGGACTTAGACTATGATGTTCTCTAAGCATCAAAAATCACTCTAAACATGATTTTTTTCAATTTAGTTCCTACATTGAGTTGTTAGCTCAGTAATTGATAACTCATTCCTTTGTTTGCTTCTAAACTCATTGGTTTAGGATTTAGTTTAGTGTTTTTGGTCATGCTTGCTTAAGGCCTCTTGGTGATTAACCTTGCCAATTGGCCAAATTGATTCTCTAATTTTCTCAATGATGCCTCCATGTTCTCAATTATGGCTTTGTTAGCTTAGAATCAAGCATCTAAGCTTTAAATAAACCGATTCAGCATCTCTTCCAAGTTTTGAGACCTATTTTGTTGCTGATTACAATTTTGCTACTATTGCTGGTCTCCCTAAGAAAAAATTGAGATGATTTCTCCAACTTAGATTATATGTATTGCTAAAAGGATAGTTAGCAAATCGGTTAGCAATAAAATTAAACTCTTCAATTTCTAACAAAACCTCGTTTTGGATTAAATTAATCAACTTCATCAAGCCATCAATTTTCTTACTTAGATTTTTGACTTAAGCAATTAAAATTGTTATAGAATCAACTTCATATTTTCTAGATGTTTTTTATTAGCTCTTACATTATCCCATTGCAAATTATTTATTGTTATGCCTTTAATTAGCTTCTAGGCTTCTTCTAGTGTCTTAGCACCCAGAGTGCCTCTAATTGAGGCATCAATGGTCTATCGAGTGGCATAATTTATAGAATGTCTAGATTTGCATCTAGCGAGGTAGTCCATGATGTGGATACCTTCTCAGTATTTCTTAAATCTCTTCCATGTGTCACATGAACTTTCATCATTAAATTGGACAAAAGTAGAAATATCATTCCTAATTTTTGATACTCTTATGTGTGGGAAATATTTTCCTCAAAATTGTTTTACTAATGATTCCTAAGTAGTGATGGATCCTCTATGTAATAAGTTAAGCAAAAGTTTAGCCTTAACTCATAGAAAGAATAGGAATAATCGTAACCTTACTGCATAATCTAAGACACCATTAATTTTGAATGTCTTGCAGATTTCCAAGAAATTTAAGATATGGTTATTGGGGTCCTCATCAACTAATCCATCGAATTGAATGAGCTGTTGGAGAATCTAGATGACATTGGGTTGAATATGAAAGTTAGTCTAGATTATGGGTTTGTTGATGCTAGATTCAGCTCCAATCACCATTGGCTTCGCAAACTCCATAAGTGTCCTATTGACCTTGTCGTTTTTGTTTCCATTGTTCTAGGCTATGTCTTCTTACTCGGTTTCTAAATTTTTTTACTCCTCTTTCAATCTAAGTGACAAACCTTAATTTACGGTATTGTAATTTATCCTACAAGTTGTCACAATGTCATTTCAATTTCTCAGTCAAAGTTAGCCAATAGTTTATTACTACTTCTTATCATAAGTTGCAAAGAATTAAAAGTTGGTAATATAGTAGAAAGATATAATATCTGAATAGCTAAGGAAAAGATATATTGCAATGAGTTAAAGTAATTGAATAAATCTAAGGTTATGTTAGTTTCCTAAATTAGACTACTCTATTTTTGGCTCATGGCAATCATAATACAGGCAAGTGCACTTAGTTATGTTAGAATATAGATTTAAAATAGATATATGTTCGCGTATCAATCCCACTAGGAGCTAGGTTATATGATTTCATCTAATTATTCTTAACAAGTGTACCCTTTCTTAATTTATTCAATTATCTTACTTCTTTTAAGAGAAGATTTTATTGAATAAACTAAGATTTAGTTAAATAAACTAATTATGGAAAGCATGAATTGTAATGAAATTAGACATCAAACTAATCAATAAAGAAATTAAAATAACAAATTACTAGCAAAATAATTAAATAACTTATTAACTAAAATAGAAATAATAATTGATAGTAAAATAGTAAAATAACATGAAAGCCTAAAAATCACATAGCGCATATAAATATAAAATTAACATGAAAGCAATAAAGACATAAAAATATTAAAAATAACATGGGAACAAATGCATGTTACATCAGCTAGTCTCTTGGTTGTCTCCTTACTTCTTTTAGTTTTTCACTGGAGGATTTTTCAATTTATTTCCATTCTTTATTAAGTACAAATATTTTGGTAATGGGAAAGAACCTTACTCCTCTAATAGACTAAGGCCGATCTACACCATTTTAATTCTAATATTGGTAGCAAGAAAGTACCTTGCTCGTTTAACAGACTAAGGTTGATCCATACCAATTTTAATCAACTACTTTCCTTAGGTTGGCATTAGGAAAGAACTCTACTTTTTTGAGGGACCAATATCGATATTTACCAACTTATATTATTATTATTTACTTTTTTTAATCACCTCTAACTATTTTGATTTTTCAAGAAACTTTCAAAAGATTGGCAACATTTGTTCATTTGTTAAAAATTAGAAGACTCTCAAGGCTTCTAAGGAGTGAGTGTACACTAAAGTAAATTATAGACAACTCACTTCTAATCGACAATGTTCACACTAATTCCAAGTCTACATCTAAGCTTAAATAACGTGAAACTCAACACTTCATATAGATCTAATTATTTAATTCTAGTAGAAAGGTCATAATGATCAAGCAAATTTCATACAAAAATCGAAAATATTTTCCCAAAAAGTTGCTTCTTCTTTTAGATGAAATATAATAGTGAATAGATATGCAAAACAAACAAATTGATACTATATTCCCGAAAAATTTATTTGCAAAAATCCTTAGTGTAGGAATATAATCAATTTAGCTTACATCCTTTTATAGATTTTTCTACCAATTGTAGTTACTTTATGTCTTCCCTCCTTACTTAAATTGTACATTGTCCCTAATGTAACAACAATCAATAATAAGCACAAAAATCAATAGGGGAAAATAGAATAAAATAGATCAGTGTTGTTAGTGTAAACCTTACGAAATTTCGGTAACTTAAAAGTGAAGTTGGACGAAAAAGTCCTCGAATAATCTCTAGAACCACCTAGACATAATAATAAAACCCTAGGTAAAAGAATCAAACCCAAAATGTTCAACCCAAAACCTTAAATGAAGTAAGTCCTACAATGTTAACTAAACGAGCAAGAACCCTAAGAACTCTAATACTTGAAAAACCCTAGGATGATAATGAAATCTTAAAAAGATTGTTAAGCCCTAATTTAACGATTAAATATCTTAACACGATAGATAAACACTTATAGTAATGTTAAATTGATCAATAAAAGTGATCGATATCACTAAATGATTAAAACCTTAACTTTCGAGCTCGTATGCGAATTAAATTACTATAAACAAACACTAAACCCTAGGGAAACCCTAGGTATATGTATAGGGCACTAAGAGTAACTAAAATATACTATTAAAGTTCAACAAAACCCTAAATGTATTCTAATTACACTTAATTAGTCTAATTATGCTTAATTACTATCAATTACCCTAATCAAGCCCTAATCTATAACCAACTTTTATTACATCTTAATTAGCTACAAGCCAAACATAATTAAGGACCAAGAGACAAACCATTAATGACCTTTAAATATCTTGTACCTTAAGGGGTTAAGATCTTACCCAATTTGACAAAAAGGCAAAAAGAGCACATGGTCCCCATTTGCACCAAGTATTCCCTTTCCCAAAACACACACACCATGTCCTCCATCCCCATTCCCATTTTTGCTAGCCTTACCCTCCCTCTTCTCTCATTCCCTTCATTTTCTAAGTATACTAAAAACTCTCTCTCAAACTCCCTAAAAAATCAAACACCAAACCCCTTTCATTTTCCTCTTCGACTACATACATACACACCATTGTTGGCTACTCTACCACCACGCCAAACCACCTACCACCAAGCTTTACACTACCCACACACATCTCCCTAACCTACCATCATGTACACGTACCAAACTTATGGCACATCCACACAAGGAGGCCATCCATTCCCTTGCTTTGGTAAGTGGGTAGGTGAGTTTTTCTTTAGTTTTTCATGTAGGATAGTGTTAGGAGCTTACATTTTCATCGCTAAATCTTACTTTATAGCAATGCCTTGGGTGTTTTAAGACGTTTTAAGAAGAATAAGAAAAGGTTAGTAAAAATAAAACACACTTTGGTAAGTGATATAACACTAGTAGCTAAAATAGTGTAGTGTAGCATTGATTTTTGGGTCTTGATCATTGAGAAATATGATGAAAACCTACTTTCTTCTACATGCCACCACTCATATGTCCTCCACCCTACATTTCTACACATTTTTATGTGATGATTATAGTTTTAGATGAGTAAATACATAGGATACTTAAGTAGAATCATCATAGAAATAAGTATTACATGAAAATGGAAGAAATGGCCCTAAGAACACCAAGTGGCCACCACATGCATGAAACCATTAGATTTATAAAATTTGATTTATTAGCTTAATGACATGTTTGTTTAGTGTTAAGTATGGTTTAAGGCTTAATTAATCAAGTTAAGTAAGCTAATGTGTAATTAAGGCCCTAAATTAGCTCAGTAAGTAATTATAGCTCTAAAAATGGTGTTATTAACTACTTAAAATTTAATGTCTAGATCTATAAACCTAATAAAATTGGGCTAAACTTAAGTCTAATGTTGGGCTTAAGTCTAAAAGGACAAGTGGGTTTAAGCCCAAGGCCCTATAAGGTGATTTATGCTCAAAAAGCCTAAAAGAAGTAGCTTTAAAGCCCATTTACATAAGTGACCAGGTTTGAACTTACGTTGAAGCCCCTAGAAGGAGTTAATTAAGAGGTTCACTAAGCCCAAAGGCCTACCCAAGACACCTACCATGGGCCCCTTAGTGATTTAGATCCTTAAACTTAGTAAAAAGGTTCATTTAGATTCATAAAGGTATCACCAAAGCCTACTTTAGAATTTTAAGATGTTAGGTGGAAAAAGCCAATTTAAAATACATAAAATAAGGTAAAAACTCATAAGTTTAAGGCTTAAGGTCAAAAACCAAGCCCAAGACTCCAAACTGGGCCCAAACCTTAAAGTGACCCAACTCACCATTTGGGCCCACGACCTTGTAAAGCCTAAATAAAAAACTTGCTAACCTAGAAACTTAGAAATAGCTTCACCAAATTAAAGAACATTAAAAAATGATGAAAATGACCATAAGATCACAAAAAATGGTGTTAAAACAAAGAAAATACGTTCAAATTACTAAAACAACTAAATCAAGGTTAGTGAGCAGTAAGTCTACTTAACTAATGCAAGTAGAATACTCATAGACCTTAATTATATTCTTTAAGTGATGAGGATATTGAGTTGGATGTAGTCAAGAACTAGTAAGACTATTGATTATCATGGTTGAGTGAGTATACCGCCCCTCTCATTTACTTGTTTTGTGCTTGTAGCTAGTGAATTATCTAATTATATTAGACAACTGAACTTGTTGCATGTTAGGGCATATGGGATAATGTATGTGCTGTTATGATTGATCTTGCTTGCAAGATATCTTAAGTTATTACAAACATAAATGCTTACTGCATTCAAATTTAGGATATTAGAGTATCTGAATATAATTGATTAAGCCCTTAATTCAACCAGACATGCATTGCATCTTATAACATGAAATCAAGGGAGTTAGCATCATGTAGTAGAATGGGAGATCATGATTAGTTGCATCTGTGTTACATATTGTGTTTTGAGATTGTTATTGTACGACATATTTCATATGACATGGTCTTGCCTTGACCTTTGGGAAATACTCAACTCCAGGGCGTATCGGCTACTTGAGGCCATACTATATCTATTGTTGAGGGTGATATTATTGATAAGAGACCTCGAATTGGAAATGGGTGCTTGAAACCTAACATGCCTAAATACTTCCTAATTTGGGCAATGGTAGGCTTTAAAACCTTACTGTATACAGTTACTAGCTGACTATATATATTGGTGCATCATATATGCTTGACCATGCATTTATACTCTTGATTAATAACTTATTTGATATTGTTTGTTAGTAAAGTAGAAAGGTTACTCATTAAGCAACTGAGCTTACCCCTCTTATAGTTTGTTATAACAGCAGGATCTTTGGTTGGAGTCGGGTTGTGGGATGCCCAAGGTTAGTTACACTAGCTAGGGTTGATTAGTGTGAAGAAGATGAGAGCTTAAGTGAACAATTTATTTATATTTGAACTCTCTATATTTTCAATTATTAAGTATCCTTAGTTTTTGAAGTAGCTTGGACTACCATTGATATCTTATCCCAGTACTGTATGACTATCTTTAAGGAAAAACCGTATATTCCCTCTTATTTATGTTGATATTAGTTTTAATTGGATGTTATAACTTTAAATTATGTGCTCAACTATTACTTAATGCTAGTTACTAAAAGGGAGTTGTAGTTATGAAGTGCCTCATGTAGTACACCTAAGGCCCTTAATTAAGGATGGTGCTTGATCTTGGATTTTCCCGTATTACATAGCAATATTGCTATGACTCGATCTCTCCTTCAGGTTGTGACAATTAAACCCGAGTTTATTCATTCGGTCCAACTTGGTTGAACTTGATCCCTTCATAAAACTAATCCAAGTCATCCCTTTTACCCTCATTTACAGTGACCCCCAATTTAACCAATTAACTTGACCGGTCTAACTCGGTGCCCATAAGAATCCATTAGGCTTTTTCGAGTTAAAATATATTATTTTCTCTTGTATTTTCTAAAAATATACCAATTTGCCAAAAAAATAAATGAAGATCAAAGAAAAACAAAAAATATATTGTAAAAGGCTCTCAACTTTTAATTTTCCATGATATTGGTATTTTTTATTATTTTATAATTAAATATGAATTATGTTATAATATTTTTCTTGACTCTGGTTCAATTATGGTTCAACCTCGATTGAACCTTTTGACCCTTAACCCCTTCTCAATCCTAGTTTAACATTATGTTCATGTTTGACAACATTGAAATAGATAAAGGGAACTAAACTTCTCTAGTTTTAGCTTTGATACTAAAAATGAAACTGCTATGTTACGAGATTCCATATACCATTGAAATTCATATAGGCCTTGCAAAAGGGGAAAAAGCATAAGATTGAAACAAAAGAAAGAAAATAAAATCATCTAAAAAGACAAAAATAAAACCAAACTAAAAATAATTTCTACCATTACTCCTCGACCTCACATGAAAGTTCAAAGAGTAGTAATAGAATTAGCAAAGCTAATCCTTTGGTAACTACAAAAGATATAAAATAAAATACACAAGTTAGTTAATTTATCCTCACTGTTCATCCTGCTAATCTACAAATTGACATATTAAGTGTGGTAATGCTTTTGTTCTTATTATTTTTTTTTGAAAAATAAAACAATTCAGAGCTTAAAAATCTTATCTATGTAAGGGGAATCACCATTGAAAACTATGAGTGTGGTCCTTGCTCGTGATTCACTTAGCAATTTTTTTTTCTAACGAAAGAAACACATCCTAGATCACGAGCTTGGTTCTTTCCCATGGTCCTCTTGTAGTTTTAATTACTTGCAAATTCTTAGCTGTGATATGAGAGGATTATGCCCTAGATCATGGGCATGTTTTTCACATGTGATCCTCTCATATTTTTTATTCATCTCGTCTTTCATGATCTATCCTTAACCATTTTTTTTTTTCACTTTATTCTTGTAACATTAGCTATAAAATACCACATAAATTCTAAAGGGATAGAATAATTAAAAGCTCCAAATATTTTCTATAAGTTGCTAGATAAAAGTAATTGCAAGTGGAGTAATTAAATAAAATCAAACAAAACAAAATAAAGAAAAAGAAAGGATATGGGAATTAAAAATTAGGTTGCCTCCCAACATGCGCTTTCGTTTAATGCCTTTGGATCAATGCTTTCTACTCTTTTTTGCAAGGTGATTTTGATCCTTTAGACACGTTCTTAAATATTTCTCTTAGAGTATCCCATTCATCATTTGAGTCAAATGCTATCCCAAATGCAACATCTAGTGTCATGTTTGCTTTAGTGGTTTGAAGGTCCTTTTTTTTTCCCATCTTTTTGTAATATTTAAACCCTTAATACCATTTTAGTATTTTTCACATCAATTACAACTTCTACAATACCTAAGAATGGACGCTCTAGGATGATGGGATTTTTTAATCTTCTTTTATTTCCAATACTACAAAGTTTGTTGGAAATATAAATTTGTCTACTTTTAAAAGTATATACTCAATCATCACTTTAGGTCTTCAATCCACTAATTGACTTGCCATTTCGGTTCTTTTAAGTGCATCCCTTAATCTTAATTTATTTATTATAGAGAAAGGTATCACATTAATACTTGTACCAAGATTACAAATGCATTTTTAAGGTTTTCATGGCTTATGGTGTAATCTAAAATGAATTTCCTTGGATTGTACAATTTTTGGGGTAGGTGGTGTCCTTCAGTACTTCTGTATATGCTTGAGTCAACAAAAGTGTTTCTCACCCATTTGTTTTTCTTTTCGTAGCCATTATTTCTTTCAACTAACGTCTATAATGAGGTGTTTACTCCAATAGATCCACTAAGAGAATATTAATTTCCAACTTCTTAAACATTTACAGAGGTGACTCATAACTTTCATCAGTTTTTCATTTACATATATGTTTTGGAAAGGGTATAAGGTGTGTACCTAGTTTGGAAATGAGCTTACATTCAAGACAGTGCCTTTGTCATGCTTCTTCTTCTCTTGAATTTGATATAGAAGCCAGTGATTCATTAGCTTCAACTTTCTTTCCCGACCTTAGATTTATTGCATTAACTGACTTGATTGGGGTGAAAATCTTCACAACATTTTAAAATTGGCTCTCTATTCTCTTGAACCCCTTTACAGTCACATTGGTAAGCTTCTCTACTACAGCTTCCTAGGCTGGGTTTTCATCTTTTTGCTTCACCTCTCTTGTTAATTGAAAATTACATTTAGCTTGTGAAGTTTTAGATACAATCACTAGCAATTCTGGTTTTTTCTCATTTATAGTAGACTCAAAAGGATTTAATTCCTTCTTCTTTTCACAGGAATCTTTTTAGCTTTCTTTTGCAATTGCTAATGTGGTAATGAAAAACTCTAAGGCTTATACTAATTGAGTTTCCAATGTTTGGATAATTGAACTTTGTCTCACAAAACTTTCTTCTTACTTTTGCTCTAAATCCCTCATAAATTTCTTAGTACTCTTCTTTAGAGCTAAGATCATAGCATACTCTCAATATGCTAATTTGTTAATTAATTTAAATGCTTCCATCATTGGCATATTTATCAATGGTCCTCCCATAGCAAATTCAATTCTAAGCTTATCACAATACCTGATCCCATCATAAAATACGACCAATTTATTCCAGGTAAGAGTATTATGATATGGACATCTATTTATTAGATCATAGAACCTTGACCACACTTCATATAGTGATTCATCCTTATACTACTAGAAAGAAAGGAATTGAATTCGAAGCTCTATGATGCAATACGGTAGACAGGATCATATCCATTGATTCTCCATAAGAAGTGTCTACAAAATAAAATAAAAGAAGCAACCATCTAACACTAAATAGAAACTAAAAAAATTAAATGAAGAAAATGAAAGTAGAAAAAGAGAACAAGTAGTGAAAATAAATCACCTAAATCAAGATAGTCTTAAATACCTAAATTAACACAATACATTCCTTAGCAATTGTGTCAAAAAATTGATACGCTTAACTTAACTTTATTTTTTTTTATAATAAATACAAAAGTGTATTTTTACTAACTAGATTGCATATGTAGTAATGAAACTAGTAAGAACTAGGTTGAACCCATGGGGAATGATGTCTATTTATTTATAGTATTAGTCTCGTCTATATTTAGGCAAATAAATGAAAAGGTTTATGAAATAATTAAAATATGAAAGCTAATATAATAAAATAAATTAACTGAGACATACAACATCTCAAAGGATTCAACTGCAACCAGATAATGAGAAATATCATTTAATGTCAATAAAGATGTCTTTAACAAGTTTAGTTTTGAATTAATTAAGCACCAAGAATTCTTTCTCGTAAAGTGAATACCTAAAATTAATTGATTTATCCTTTCTATCGCTTGGCCATAGATATACTAAATTAGTCCTCTCTAATTCCTAAACCTTAATTGAATTAAAAGCATACATTATGCCTTCTTTAATCAAGATCATCCAGTTCATGATAAACAATTAGAAGAGGTCTCGCAACTCAATGTTAATTAACACATATTTCAATAAAGTCAAAATACATGTTATCATGATTAGGGAATCAAAGGCTTAAACAATAAACACCATTCATTAACAAATAATCTAAAGTATTCAATAAGCAATATTAATAAAGCATAAAAGAAATAATAGGGAAAATGGTATCCAAATCAAGAAGATAATTAGAAGAATGAAACAACCTATAAGGAGTTCCAATCCTTGATTTAAGATCAAATATTGTCTCTGATAATTTCTGATGTTGAAATCCAAAATGAAAAAATTAAAACTACTCTAAAAGCCTAATCTAATGTGTCTTCTCTTTTTTATCTCTCTCTCTATTTTCTTTTTTTCCTCCTCTTCTACTCTATTTACAGGGCTTTCTATTTATAATATAAGGGATCCTACATAAAAGTGGGCCCATAAGGTATAATTGTATTTTTCTTGAATGGCTTCAATTATTTCCAATAATAATCTAAAACAACCACACCCTATACCCATGCCCATTGTCTTTGCATGTAGTCTTTTTATGCTTCAATTCTCATATGGAATAATAGATGGTTGGACCACAAGCTGGATCTCTCTAATGAAGTCCTTATATTTAACTTCCTTTTCCTTACAATTTTGCATGCATTCATCATCACATGTATATTTTTCAATATTGCACGTTTTAACTATCAAAAATATAAAAATATGCAAATTAGAGTAATAAATTGCTAAAACAAAGTATTAACAAATAAAGTATCAATTTGCACTAAAATTATACTAAAAAGCCTATAAAAGCAATATAAAATCTACTTATAAAATTAACACAATTAAGCTCTATCAATTGCCTTCTTAGATCTTTAAGCTCCAAAAATATAAGATCATATGCTTTAAGGTCCTTCACATGAAGTGTTGTCGATCAATAATGGTGTAAAGCTTTAGTCTTGCAAAAGAAGGAAAGAAGGGCTAAAGGGGGGTACTAATTGTAATCTGAAGTAACCACTTTGATGTTTAAGTAAGTATTTGAGTAAGAAAGTAGGTGAGTAAAAAGCCAAGTGTGTTAAAAGGGAATAGAGAGTCCTTACAGTGTCTTTGCCTCCTTAATTATAGGCGTTTGTTGAATAACTTGATATGTCAAGTAATTGTTAGTCATGGACTATGTGGTGGCTCCTTAATTAAGCACATGCTTAAAGATTTAGAGTAGTAGGTAGTTATGCAATGAAGTTGGGTTGACCCTCAACTGTTTAGGCCACTTTTCAAATTCAAAGTAATTAAGTGGGCAAGTTAGGCTCTTTAGCCCATTAATAGGCTAAGCCTAGTTCAACGATTCATCAAAGTAGGTCGAATCAAAAGACTCAGTTAAAACAGGACAACTTGGCAGTTGAGATGCTAAGCAATAATCGGAAGTAAGACTATTGGCAACCATCGTACTGAGCAAGATCAAGAGAGCAAAATTCTATTATCATTGTTTGCCCTCCAACTCTTGTAGTCGAGAGTTCGACTGTAGGAGTAGATTATAGGAATGAAATCCAATTTACTTGATCAACAAGAAGGACATATATGCTTGGGCTCAACATTAATTGTGAAGTATCTTTTGAGTTGTATTGTCGAACTTATCATTGGCATCTTTATAGTTTGATTTGTTTGCCTCCATCTTTTCAAACACGTCGTATCAGGTCTCAATCGAAGGGTCGTAACCTTTTGGTTTTCCATGCTAGCACATGGTATAGTTGTCACGTCTATCATCATTACACTACAAGCTTTGTTAACCACAGGTGATAAAGTATTTATTGGATCTTTAACTTTTAACATGTATCAATCATCCATGCTTAGCCATTAAATCGTGATCCAAATCCAAATCAACCCCATTTTCAATTCTTGAGAGGACATTATCATTAGGGGATTGTCCATATGTACACATAAAAGGCCTTTAATATTTCGATAATACCTTTTTTGCTCTCACTTTTCATTTCCCTCTGTCAAAATTTCCTTTTGCAAAATCCTCTCTAACTTTCGAGTGACTATTTGATCAATTTTTGGCATTTCATTAGGTATGGATTGTAGCTGATTCCGCTCTCTTATTTCTATTGATTCTAAAGCCACTCTTTTTGAGGCTACTTCTCCCCACTAGAAAGGTAACTAGATCAGCTTCATCTTCAAGCAATTCGACTAATAGTGCCATAGAAAGATGGGAGAAACTTTAACACATTGAAGCTCTTCTAATGGATGTATACCCTGTAAACAAAGAGGAGAAGTCTATTGTTAAGTACTTATACAATAACCCTATACACAATGTCGACTCATTGAACAGAGTAGTGAGCAACCTGGTTAAGGCGATTGTGAAGAAATATAACAACTACTTTGAAGATTCGCCTCTTATATGGCATTTGTGCAAATTGAGGGAAGATGAAAGGGCATGCTTCCCTATTGAGCAACCTCTATTTGAAATATTTTGATTTTGGATTGCGGTTACTGTTTTCTCTATTCCAAAAGCAATTTTTTAGTTAGTTTTAGGTGTTGTCGAGTATTTTTCTCCAAACATATATAAGTTTCTTGTGGCTTTTAAGATAATATGTAAAGAGTTTGAGGTTAGAGTTTTGCCTCAATTATTTAGATATTTTTTCCAAATCCAATGCCAACTTGATGGGTGGTTTTATGTGGTAATACAGTATGACTATAAATTCATGGATAGTTTAGAGTCTAAGATCCATATGTGGTACAATAAGTACGTTTCAATAAGGTTTGACGTCAATGTAGACTTTTGGAATAAGTGAACTAAGCCTATTCTAATAACGCCTATAACGTTGATGTCGAATGGTGCTATTGCTATGAAGAAAATACAGGAAAGGTGGCGTAATAAGATGTTCTATTTTGATGTTTAGAAAATCACTAAAAGATACGAAAAAGGAGAGCCTACATTCTTTGACAAAGAAGTTAAGGTCTAATATTCCATCGTACCAAGCTAAACTACATGAAGGAAGCCGATCTTTGTAATCATGGGGGGAGATTTTTGCCTTTGAGCTTTGCTCGATATGGATTTGTAAGTCTTTACACTTTTGTTATTGTGACTTTTATCTTCTTTTTGTAGATATAGGTGTAGGTGATGTAGACCCTAAGAAGTTGTTGACCCAAGTCAAGGCTAAGAAGAAAAAATTGAATTGGTGTATGGCACTAGCCAACCTACAATGCTAAAGTAGGTAGACAAAGAATAGGTTGTTAAGGAGCTAACTATTCAAAATAAGAAGGAAACCACTCATCCTAAAGAGGGATAACCAAAGGAACAAACGAAGATTGATGGAACTACCCAAGTTGAGGTGCTCTCTACAGCTAGGGACACCTCTAGGGATAAATTGCTAGGAGAACCTAGCCAGGTTACTGCCATTGATGTTAACATGGAAGTTGTTCCATAAGAGTTTGTAGATAGCTAGGTATACTTGCCAACTTCTATACCAAACCTTAAGAAGAAGAGCAGGAAAGAGTGAGCTAATGAGCCTCCATTTAAGAGGAGAGAAGAAATGGATGAGAAAACTAAAGAGGCCCTAAGAAATAAGGCTCTTGACATCACATTTTCTGAGTTTGTTCCCTAACATATGGAGGGTATTTACTTCATACCATGTTGGAACCATACAATCTTAGATACCGATTCAACTTTAGGTAATAAGATGAGGTCCTTGGCCTTGATGGAAGGGGTTATTCTTCCAAATGAGAAAGAGATAGTCAAGAGGGACATAGAAAAAGTTGGTGGCTATAATAAAGGCCACATTGTTGCCAAGTTGTATGACGTAAGTTTTTACTTGATCACACTTTGCTTTAGACTATTGAACTCTTACTACAATATAGATCAACAATCATGTTTTGATGGCCTTAGATGAGGTCAAAGAAAAAATGAAAAAGTTATATTCAATTTTGTGTTTGATGTTGTGGGCTAATTAACTTATACAATTTTGCACTTTGTTGCAGAAGGTGGAGGAAGCTTACAAATCCTTTAAAGCATAGGCTATCATGGACAAAAATGCTAGCATTAAGGCCAAGATAAAGGTTAGAAAACCGAAGGATAAGCTTTTGGCCAAGAAATTGGCACATTCTTTGGTAGCCAATGAGTTGTTGGGCCTCAAAACAAGGAATGACAAGCTCTTTAAGGGGGCCAACAATTTGAAAGAGGAGCTCTATAAGAAGAGAGAGGAGTATTAGGGCTTAGGGTAGACAATTTCATTAATGAGAAAAGAGGAGGACAAACTAAGGATTCAAATAAAGAAGATAGAGCTCAAGGGCTCCGAGCTTAAAGTACGTATTACTAAATTGGAGGAAGCTACCAAAAAGATGCCTTCTATAGAGGTGGCACTATCGATAGTAACACCTAGTCAACGATATTAGAAATTGCTTCATAAGAAGTTCTTGGAAGGGGTTTAATTGTCTAGAGCAGAAATTTTAAAGGTTCACATTAACTATGAGCTATCATACCTCAACTTTATCGACATTGATAATGATGATGCTAATAGCTACGATGATGAAGAAGTCAACAAGGAAGAAGAAGTAGTCAATCAAGTGTAGGGTGACAACGAACCAACCAATGTTGAAGTCCTTGCTGATGCCGAAGAACTATCCTTAAAGGAGATCCCCTATGTCCATAGAGAAACCTCAAATACCTCAATCAAATTACCTAATATTGATAAGGAAGTCAATTCCAAGAATGCCTTAGATAGCTCTTTTGATTAAGAACATAGCTCTGTCCAATCTGAAAAGGAGAATATCCTTGACTTTAAGGGGATCAACTGATTTTCATCAAATTTTTTTGAATTTTGTTTTAGGGTTAGAATGTCAACTTTTTCTTTTCTTTTTTGTTTTTTCAATGGAACTTTGTTAAACTTTAATGTTTTAATCGTGTATACTTTTTACTTCACACATACTTTATTTGTCCATTTTCTTATAAACATAGCTAAATTCATTAATCATATAAGATGGGAACTTATTTTAAATGTACAAGTTCGTTAATTGAACTAGATTCATATCTATTAAAGTTAGTTTCTAAGTTCATTGGCTACATTAGGTTAGAACTCTTTTAAGGGAGGTTTGGCTTATTAGCCGTTCATTATCAAGTGCATTGACCAAGATTGCTTAGAACCTTATGAATCATAGCTTATATGCCGCTTAGGCTCGAACTACGTCATTCGTTAATCATGGTTAGATTAGGAATAGAAATGAATGCAAAAAGAGATGCTCACAAGCTAGGACAAACACTTCATATTGATCACAAGTTGGCTAGTGTCTTACATTGCTTGAAAAGAAAGAAGCACATGCATGTGTGTAATATTGTAGATAGCATATAACAACTATTTGAAATATAATATCAAGTTTTTGGCATTCCATGCATGAGGAATGACCCCACCATCTAGCCTTTCTAGTCGATAGGCTCTACTGCTTTCGACTTCTTGGACCCTTACCAGGTTCTCCTAATTCGAGCCAAGCTTCCCTTGATTGTCTCACATACCTATTGCCCCTAATTTCCTACAAATTAGGTCTCTGAGTTGAAACACTTTAAGCTTGTCCTTTTGATTATAATATCACGCTACACTATGCTAATAAGCAATAACCCTTACTCTTGTAATGTCTCTTATTTCCTTAATTACTTCCAAATTGGCCGTAAGGCTTACCTGATTTGCTATGGCATCATACTTTTGTGTTCACAAGTTAGGCAACTCTAATTCAATCGGTAGAATAGCTTTCAATCCATAAGCTAATTTGAAAGTTGTCTTTCTCGTTGAAGTCCTATGGGTGATCTTGTACCCCCATAAAATATTAGGTAACTCATCAGCCCATTTACTTCCAGCTTGATCAACTCTTCTTTTCAAGTTATGTAAGATAGTCTTATTAACAGCTTCTACTTGTCTATTTGTTTGCAGATGAGCTATTGAAGTGTAATTCAGCTGGATGTCGTACTTTTCATGAAAAGTTTAGAACTTATTATTTCCAAATTATGGTCCATTGTCAGCTATTATTAAAAAAGGAACCCTAAACCTTGATATAATAAAGATGAAAACAAACAACTCTATCTTTGACTCCATAATCTTTGCTATTGCCTCGGCTTCCACCCATTTAGTGAAATAATCCACTATGACTATTATGAATTACTGTTGTATAGTAGATCTTGGAAACGGTCCAAGTATAACTAGCCCCTATTGAGTGAAAGGCTAAGGCCTAGTTAGACTGTATAATTCCATAAAAGTCACATGGCTCAAAGCCTCATGCTTTTGACATTGTAGACATAACCATATAGCAGTCTTAGCATCCTCTTTTAGGGTTGGCCAATAATAGCCAAGCCTTAGTGCTCAAACATATAAAGTCTAGGCTTTTACATGATTATTGCAGACACCTCCATACAAATCAGAAAGAACTTGCTCATCATCCTCTAGAGGAAGACATCGAAGGTAAGGTTGTGAAAGGCTACATTTATACAACTAATCATTGATCAATGTGTAATTTGTGGCTTGATATATTAGCCTTTGAGCTTCATTTTTTTCTTTAAGTAGAATCCCATCCTTTAAATAATCAACAATTGGGTCCATCCATGACTTCTCTCTTGAGTAGGACACTGCTGCATAACTTTACCCAATTTCTTCCAAACTATTGTTAGGGAGATTTTCAATCAAAAGTTCATCATTCAAGTCGAGAAGCACTATGCTAGCCTACTTTGATAGCTTATTGATAGCAATGTTCTAGAGTCATGGGATCTTCCCAATTATAAAGGATTGAAATCCTTCCATAGGCATTCATATTATCACCAAGTACTTGCTCATCACCTCTTCCTTTTGTTGCATAACTTCCTTTCACTTGATTTACAATTAGTTGTGAATTAAAAAAAAAAAAATTCAACTTTCTTGGCTCCAACTTCCTTCGTTGGTTTCAACCTGACAATTAAGGCTTCATAGTCAACCTCATTATTACTAGTTGCAAATTTAAACTTTAAGGCTTATTGAATTTTCACATTATGTAGTCCTTCTAAAATAATGCCTGCACCACTCCCTTCTTTCATACAAGAACCAACCACATATAAGTTCCACATGGCTTTCTCTATCATGTTTATGCTATCCTCTTCTCTAGTGATTTCAACTATGAAATTTGCTAAGACTTGAGACTTTAGCGTCGTTTTGGGTTTAAATTGTACATTGTAGGCACTTTGTTCTAAAGCATACTTCATCATTCTCCTTGAGGTATTACGTTGTTTCAAGGCTTGTTGCAATGGTTGGTAAGTGAGAATTATGATTTGATGGACTTCAAAATACAACTTCAACTTTCTTGCCAAGATTATCATGATTAAGACAAACTTTTCAATTTTTGTTTATCTCTATTATGGGCATTACAAGACATGACTCATGTAATAAATTTGCGTGTGCTTGTTTCTATCTATCTAAACAAGGATAGAAGAAAGGGCTAGGTCACTAACTGACAAATATAAAAACAGATTGTCCCCAAGGATGAGTTTCTCAAGTACTGATGATGATGCCAAAAACTCTTTCAATTCTTTAAATGTTGTCTTGCATTCATCAATCCATTAGAGCTCATTTAGATTCTTCAAAATTTTTAAATTCCACGTATCTATAAATACTCTTAAACATAAATTTGTTTAGGGTGACAAGTCAATTCTTGAGCTTCCTTGATGGTGTTTGGGGACTTCATATTTCTAATTGCCTCAATATTCTTGGGATTTGCCTCAATGTTGTGTTGAGTGACCATATATCCCAAAAACTTGCCTGAGGTAGCCTCAAGAATGCATTTATGCAAGTTAGGTTTCATATCACATCTTCTCAATGTACCAAACATAGTTAGATTATAAAAATATAGTTGAACATTGTGAACCCCTAAAATCGCACTTAGGGCAATCATATCTGGATTTAGGGCCCTTAGAAAAAATTTATTCGATTGAGTCTAAACTTTATGATTAATATAGAAAAGTTAATTGAAGCAACCCAACATAGTTAGATTATAAAAATAATGACCTAAAATCTCAATTCTAGCCTTATAAGTATAATTATATAATATAACATAAAATTTGTTGGTACCCTTAAAATCGAGCTTAAAATGTAATGAGAACTTAGAGATAAATTAATTAAGCTAGAAAAAGAAATAATATAACATAATATACTATATGAATATATACATATTTTTATAAATATACTTGGTATATATAATGATTGTACTTGTAAATGAACTTGAAATTATATAATTATTTATAATAAGCGATAAATTTGCAAAATTAAAAAGAAAACATATATTAAAAATAAAAAAATGATAGAAACATAATTAAATGTGTATAATTACACATTATGTGTAATATATACAAGATATATACCCATGTATTAATAGAATTACCAAATATTATATAATATACTTAAAATATTGAAAATTTGCTAAAAAATCTATCAAATCCCAACTAATTTAGCTAAGGACTTTTGGAATTAGTCGTGGTTTGGTAGGAAACAACAAATTGTAGAATCAATAAGGAAAATTTTAAGTAATAGCCACCTCAAGCTTAGAGACTTGGGAAAGAAAAATAAAAATAGGGGAAAAATCTTGCAACCCCAATTTAGTAAGATAAAACTCTAGGAAGTCAGATTATCCATTTAGCAACTTAGGACACCTAAGAAAATTAGAGGAAAAAAATTTCGGAAAAATAGAAAAGAAAGAAAGAAAAACAAATGTAGGAGTAGTTTGTGGGCCAAACCACCACTCTTTGTTGAACCTCGCCACCACCTAGTAGCCCACCTACTACTTAGCACCATTGACAACCACCCATTGGTTATCGACCATCGGAGCACCAATGAATAGGTGATTCAAAATTCTCCCCTATTTTTCATTAAATTCTAAAAAATATTAAATTAATCCAAAAAGTTATGAAAAGAATTTTTTTTCTAAGTTATTTTAGATTTATTTTCATGTCGTAATTTTATTTTTTTAAATTATGAATATTTTATATACTTGCTTAATAAAGTCATTGTTCATCCAAAACAAATGTATTAAATCATGTTGTTTCGAAGTGAAAATTTTTTTGTAGAATATATGTTATATATAGTTAATTTCTATGTAGCTTGATTTTTAATTTAAGTATATTTGATATTTATTGTAATTTTTGACCAAAAAATAGCTAGAAATAAGGTAAAATGTGAAATAAATTGATGAAATTGATAATCACTGACTTCTAGAGATTTATAATAATGTTAGGACATGTTGGGAATAATTTTTTATAAAAATGATAATATTTGTTTAATTAAACGTAATTTAAGGGTAAAATGTAATTATGTGTATATAGGCAATAAACTAGATAGCATGAAACTACATGCTGACTGAATTTCCCATATTTTTTAGAGTCCATAAAAATTTTCGAGGAATTATTTGGTAAATTGAGTTATTTATTGTGAATTTTTGTAGTAAGCTAACTTAAATTATGAACCGGAGAATGTTATTTAGCAATATTAGGCTAAACTATGATAAAAATTTAAATAGAACCTATAGATAAATATAATAGTCAAATTAGGTTAAGATGAATTTTCAACATATTGAGTGATAATTACATGACTTAAGCTATGATATACATGTGTTAGGGTCAGATATTACTTATATTATTAAGTTGTTTTAGGAAATTATATAAAATATAACTTATTTATATAATATGAGTATAATATCATATTGATTTCGATAAGGACATATAGGTATGATAGAAAATAAAAATATCCTTTAGAAATCACCTTTCGAGATAGAACTCGTAATGCTTATTGTCAAGTTCGTAAAAATCCAATAATATTACTTTTACTAAAATTGGATAATCTTGGGTAATATAAACCATATCTCTAAAACATTATGACAATTTACATATTACGATAATCCTATCATAACTGAAATGTAACTTAATTGATTAAACATACATTTTGATACGATCAAAACGATATATTATAAGTAATAATATAACTGTGTATATTATCGATACTCAATAACTTAATATAACTCATATAATAAAATTATAATAAATTTATATTTAAATAATAATATACCTTAAATATATATATATATATATTTATAAATATGACTTCATGATGATATAAAAAATGGATAGAACCTTAGTGTTTTCATAACTTTTGTTAAAATTAAATTTGAGTTTTGGTATACATATAGGGTCTCTTATAAGTAGAGCATCGATAATATAGGCCTTCCGCAACGAGCATCAAAATGGGTAGGCTGAGATCATGACTTTACCGCTTGTCGGGATATTATATCAAAGTATGTAGAGGCTTAAGAGTACTTTTATTGTGGTTGAAAATTAGTTGTCCATACTTATGCTATGTGTGTGATCGGTATTTTATTTTTGACAAAAGTTGAACTCCTTAGTGTATTGTTTTGCATGATAGCAAAGTTTTGTATAATTTGAACTTGTTTGGTTACCCCTAAATGGAGCTAATATTGATTTGACTGCTAACATAACTAAACATACATACCAATCGTAAGGGGAACGGTTAGGATTGTCAGACCAAATATCTACTCCCTTCAATGAGGATAGCTAAAATGGTCCTTTCTTCATTCTTAGTCGAACTAAGTAACAGGTGAAGATGTCGTTGCAGCAGTAGGGGCCTTGTTAGGACCCTACAGGAGGCTTAGTAGAATTACCTAAAATTTTCATAACATGTTGTGCACTCGTGATATGAAAACTGCCTTGTAAGTCAGAGATTTCAAGACTTTAAATGATTAATCACTAAGGTTACTGATTTTTAAGTAATTAATTTACTTTAGAATACAAATATAAATAACTATGGGTGTCTAATATCCCATAGTTCCTCAGAACCATAAAGAATCGGTATCCCCTACCAAATAATAAGATGGGATATACTAACATTATAAAAAATATATATATATATATATATACAAGAAAAATTAAATTATAGTAAGTTCTAACATATAAATATTTTCTACAAAGGATGTTTATGTATCATCTAAAGAGTACTCAACTATTTCTAATACTAAGATACATATTTTCATCTCACACTTGGTACTCGAGACTTATCCCAATCCCAATGTAAGTAAACTTGTAAGAGAAACTATGAGAGAGTAAGCATATAATAGCTTAGTGAATTCGTTCCTCACCTTTACCGGTCAGTCAAGTTTTCACACATTATTATCACATATGCAGGCAAGTTATCTACATACAACATGAATGCATGTGCGATGAATATAAGCAACACATCCATAGGAGTCTGGAACTATGGAAGGTATAGAATTACGTCGTCTACATTTCGATTATCCCTTGTACTTACTCGCACAGGGGACCTCAGCTTACCTGCATGAGGTTACCTAAGGGCACCACCCCTTTATGCAACACTTAACTATTACCCTAGTCGAGAAAAAAAAAAAAAGTTCCAATCCAAATAGGTGGATCCCAAATTAAGATTATCTACCATCCAAGGCCCCTTAGGCACAGACATGCGAGTCCTCTTGTAACCAAAATTATCCAAGGCCTTACAAGCACAATAAAACGAGTTCTTTATCTATCAATTGGAGATCCTATGCTAGCTTTGCCTTAATATTAAAATATTATTTATGGCTCTACGAGCCCTTATAGAGATCATACAAAAATATATTTAAGAGTAGAAAAGCCTTTTTCCAAAAACACTTTTCTCAAGATTTTTGCAAAGCTAGCACTCTCCCTTCATACCTTTATCGAGTCATAAACATGCGATGAGTATAATTGGTTATTTTAGTCTAATACTTATATTTATCAATTTAAAAAGGTAATCGTACAGATGATAGCAAACAAGCAAAGCAATCATTTAGACATACAAGCAACAACAAGCAGCAAAACCTCATATAAGTAACACGCACAAGCAAGTAGCAAGTCATTAAAACTCCCTCACCTGGATTATTGCTCATTCTCTAAGCTTTAGGATTTCCAGAACTCGCTACTAAATTCTTAAATCAAAATAGTAAAACTTATAAGTATTTTGAGAAGTCAAATTCCTTAATTAACTAAAAGTCTATTGTAGTTTATTTAGTTTCCCTCAATATAACCTAAGTATATAGGGTTTATCATACTCAATGGGGTTAATAGTAACTATTTTCTTATATTTGTAAGTTATGAGACTTCCTTTATGTATTTTGTAACTTTTTCATTCTAATTCCGATATTTGGGAACTTACAATCATTTTTCATCATTTTCAAACGCACGTTCACATGGTAATGTCCATTTTGGATGTTAAGATCCATGTTTTATGATATGGGTTAAATATATTGAAATTTTATCTTATTGAAGTTTAATTATTCTTATTGCTTATTTTTATATCCTAGTTTAGGACCTAATGATTGAATTAGCTATTAGATTCTTACACTTAGGAAATTTTACATTAGTATTACTAATTCACGTACTTAATGAAGTTTCATTCAATTTAGGAAGTATCTTAGGGTTTAAGAGATTTTCGGCTTCTAAATACATGTATATACTTATGTTATATGCTTATGTAATCTTATTATTTCTTCTTTTATAAACTTATGCTTATATCATCGCTTATGTAATCACTTAATGATGTCATAGCTTATGTAATTCTTTGATGACATCATTGCTTACATCATTAATCTATTATTATCCTTATATATTTATACACTTTATACATATGTGATATACATACCTATACTTCTAATATACCAATATGTATACTTGTGTACTTGTAAGTACTTATACCTGTGTACTTATATATATACTAATACAAATACCCATATATGCATACGGTGACATATGTATTTTTATATATATTTTCATATGCCTTATCTACCCCCTTAAGAAAGCTTCTCAAATCTCATCTTTTTGTATTTTAAGGGTATATTTAATATGGTATATGTATGTATAGTTAGTAGACGTCTTAATTTAGGTTATGTACATAATGAATACTTATGTACAAAGGAATTTATACATGTATATCTCTAGCATACCCTTATGTACACATACTCAAAGACATGTACACATGCATCTTCTTCCATTGCTTAAAGAATTCTACAATTCCATATGTAAAGATTGAAACTTTAAGCCTAAATCAATATATATATACACAACACATAACTACTTTGTTTTGTGTTCTTTGTTTTGAAAAGGCAAACAAGTGGGGTCTAGAAAAGAGAAAGAAGTGGATGGCAAAACAAAGAAAAAACGAAGGGAAAAGCCAAAAGAAAAGAAAAGAAATCATGAGAAGGAAGATATTTTTTTCAAATAAAAGGGACATTTTTGTTGACTTAGTTAACCTTTTGACTTGAGTCAACATGTGTTGACTTGGTCAACTTCCCATACATAATGTAGTAATTAAGGAAAATTAAGGGAAAAATTAAGGAAACGAGGCATTTGGTGAATTGATTAGTAAAAATAAATGATGTGATCTTACTTTAGGTATTTATATCCTATATACATCATTTGGTAAGCTACTTAGTATAACTAGTATGAAAAGTACCAATTAGAATATTAAGGTTTACTACATTTAACTTATGCTTTAACTATACCCCTAACTCTATGTAATACTATCTTAATTATATACTTAGAAGATAAATGTGATCTAGAATACAATATCTTAGTTTCTAAGGGATCGCTTAAGTATTTTAAATGTTTATGCATGATTGAAAGTTATCTTTAATTGTTTACTAATGAAATGGCAAAATATGGAGAATATATTATCACTTAGGGTTTTAGGGTAAATTATGGTGGATTAATGCTTTTATATCCTTAAAGTAATAGTTTTAGGGTTTTTATTACTTCTGAGTACAATCTCTAGTGTTTTTACACATTTAGGGTTTAATATATTCATACGTGATTAAGTCTTCGATTGTTATCTTAAGGTTTTGATGAGGCTCGAGGTTAACTTTTGCAGTTACATATACTTGAGGTTTTAGGGTCTTCGTATGGGATTAGAGGTTCAATTAATAATTTAAGGTTTTTCATATTTGCTTTATGTTTTGAATTGAGATTTTTAATCAGTTTTAAATCTCACTAGCTCTATTGACTTTAGGAAATCATCTATAGTTTGGGCGTTCGATTATATACTTAGATAGCTAAATTCATGGGATTTACAGGCCACAGTTCAAAGGTTGTTACGAGAAGAAGGTATTCTCCATTCCACTAGCCTATATTTGGTTTAATTTAATTTTGGGTCATGATGAACTCCTTATTCTCAGTTGGAGTGAATGTAATTCTTTGACCTCACAATAGATTGAATAACATTGTGCAATGTTTCAAGTGATGGATTACATTACATTTCATTATAATTAATAACATTGTTTGTGAATATATGGTACTCTTCCAACTCTATTCGGCTTATTAAGCTAGTTGTGCTGACATCTCTATAGACTCTTTTGCAAGTGATAAGTAAATATACCAGATGTACAGATATCACCACCCTTAGGTTAGGAAAGTGAGGAAAAAAGAATTCACTAAATCTAGGCTTTTGACTTTTCATTTTGGTTTGAGGAAACTTACTAAAAATTCTTTAGGACACCTACTAATTTCTTATTTTATTGTAAACATACTTCAAGACCTATGACTTTTGTAAGCTCTTAATGTAAATTATAACTCTATGTGTAGAAATGCCTATATAAGCACCGTTGCACTATCGAACAACAAGTTGTAGTGAACAAGTATTTTGAAAAGATATACCACATGTTTGATTATTGATAGGTATCAGATTGGGTACTTCAAGCTAGTTGAGTCGTGTATGCTTCGCATAGACTATATCTATAATAGCAATTGTAAGGTAAGCTTTTATTTTAGTTTAGTTTACATGATGAGATTGTTACGACTTCTTTTGTTTGGTGTAGGATAGTTTTAAGTTAGTATCAAAGCATGGTTCTAAGAGAGCCAAGCTTTAAAGCGTTTAATTAGAATGAGTAAACAATAAGTTTACTGAGAGTGGGGTTAATAATGGGATGTAAAAGACTTAGATTTATAAAATTCTATATAACTTATGTATGTAAAAAAGGGTTATAAACTGACGTCTAACTTGATTTTTTTCATATCCATAGGAATGGTCTTATACATGTATGGTGGTATTTTGAATGGGAAGGGGATGAAACACCTATCAAATATAGGATTTAGATATAGAAGTTATTACTCAATATGGCTACTTAGAAGGTGTTTTATACTATCAATGAGATCATTGAGAATTGTAAGCATGGAATATCTTTTACAATGTAGGATGATTTAAGGATCGTGAGGGATGAATTAGGACCTACATATAATGAATACATTATCATAGCTACCTATGAAATGAAGTATTTGTAGGAGAAAGGGATTTTATCTACAATGATTCTTGTACTATAATTTCTACTATAGTAAAAGTAGACAAGAATTATCCCTTAGGTTTTGATTAGGTATCCCTAAGTGTCGCATATATCCATAGAAATTATCTCCCTAGTATTGCTGACTGGTTTCCCAAACATCTTATAGTTGAGACTGTAGGTATAGAAGTACTATTACAATCTCAAGAACCAGAACCATCTATGATGCCATATAAGAATCTACCCTTGGACGTTCAACCAATGTAAGATTTGTGGATGATGAGGATCTCGAGGGGGATTCGAAAGAGGAGTTTGAAGTAGAGGCTGAAGCATAAGCTATTCCCGAAGATGAAGCAAAGGATAGTAGGAGTGAAGTATAGAAAGTAGTTGTGATACTAGATACCCTTATAGTATTGGAAATAAGTCTAGATTCTAAAGATAGTGGAGATGATGATTGGTTTTCCTAGAAGATGTGGCAACTTCAGAAAGTTTGAGTAACTGAAAAGTTTGAGAAGATAGTGACAAGACAAGTTTAAGGCTTTTGATGTTATTTGACCTGGTTGTTTTGAAGTACTTAGGTTCCCTAGTGACTTTTGATGTACTTTTGACCTTTTGAATGTAACTTTTATACTTTATATGTTTTGGTTACTAATTATATAAATGATGTAAATAGATTTTTGTATAGATAAAAGTAATATAAACAAGTGATCGGATGTATATTCTTATGTTGTAAATAAAGTGATGTAATCTTTTGAATATAAAATTCCAGTCATCTTATGTACTAATGTAAAGTAATATAATTATGAAAGAGCGCATCATATCCTTATTTTCCAATATTTGAATGAGATACAAATATGAGTAGTGATTACAAGGAGTGAAGTGAAATGATGATATTATATTATAAGTGAAGTTTATATGAGCTCATGATGTACAAGTGTATTTAATGACGTGATGGAATGTATACAAGTGATGTGTGAAAATTATTGCTTTATATACATGGGTTAAATATTATAGGTCTTGTATTGATTGAAATCCCTATCGAGGAATCAATATTTGTGTATTACATATATAGGGAATAATTGATGTGAAGTTGAGTTGCTTAGCTCATATACTAACTTTTGGTACACATATTGTAAGTGTAGGGTTGATGGTTAGTGATTATGAATCTAAATATGGCAGAGGAAGCAAATAGAAATGGAAACCGCTAATTTGAAGGAGTAATACCACCTCTTAACCCTCGTAATCTACTAGAACTACCTAAGAATGATGTACCACCACTTGCTCTAAACATGATGGACCTAGCTCGATTTGAGCAAATGCTAGCTAATATGAATGCTATGATCCAATAGTAAGGAGCTTTAATTCAACATCTGATCATAAGTGGAAATATAGTGAACCAAAGGCTACTAAAGGCTGAAGTTAAAGGAATTCGACCTAAAGAGGTGAGTTGAATTCTTGAGTTTATGAAAGAAAATTGGTATTTTGAAGGAGAAATGGGTAAGCTTGCCTTAGTTGATGATTGGTTAGTGAAATTGAGCGCAATTTTAAGGCATTTAAAATTCTAGACAACTAAAAAGTTTCTTACTATACTTTCTTGCTAAAGATGGGAGCACGAGTTTGAGGGGACTCAACAACATAAACAATTATTAGCCCCATTACATGGCAAGTGTTTTAGGAGGCATTTAAAGGGGAATACTTCCTTGTAAGTGTATAAAATCTGATGACTTGGCAATTGATGGAGACAAAGAAGGGCATTATGAGTGTAGCTTAGTACAAGACCAAATTCAATAGGTTGTTGTAATATGCGCCTAAGTAATATAGAGATAATCAGGTATTAAAGAGGGATCTTTTCCTTAATAAGTTTGACCCAATGATGTGATGTAAGTTGATGGATCATGCATTCACCACTTATCATTAGATTGTGGACAAAGCACGTTAACTAGAAAATAATCGATTGACCATGCAAAATGAGTAGAGTAAGCAACTGAAGGGAGTTAATCGATATAGACCTCTCTTTAAGAGGACATTCCTAAGTGTAAATAGTAACTCGGGCTAGAAAGTAAAGAAGTTAGCAATTGTGACTAATGGCCTTACTTCAAACAGGATTGGATATAGTTTCTACGATAAGGCGGGGAATGTGAGATGCTAAAAGTATGGAGCACAACATTTTCCCTGTTAATATGCTTAGTTAAGAGGAAAATGTTTTCTATGTAGTGATCCGAATCATATATTGAGAGAGTATCTAAAGATGAAAATAGTGAAGTGTTACAAGTGTGGAATGATAGGACACTTCTTAAGATATTATGGTCAAGTAGGATAAAGGACTAAGAAATCTAGAGGAGTAGAGACAACTGTAGTACTAACTCGAGTGTTTATAGTCGAGGGTATAGAAGTGGATACTAAGGATTTTGATGAGTGGATGGAGGAATACTTTCATGATGGCTCGAATGATGAAATTGATATTGACGGAACTAACCAAGGCTTTGTGACAGGTATGTAAACTAACTAGTAACCTTGCTTACTCGTAAGTTGATTGCAAATACTATATGCATAGGAAGTGTTAAGAATTGTGAAAATACGTAATTTAAGTGTAATACACAAATGATAGATAACTATAACAATAGTAATTATTTCAGGAAACATACTTGTAAATGAGTTAACTACTTATGCATTGTTTGACACTAGAGCATCATATTCATTTAGTAGTCAAGAATTTGTTTTGAGAAATGGGATGTAGACAAATGAATTTAAATCCACTTATAGAGTGAGAACACCTATGAGAGATGAACAATTGCAAATTCAAGGAAAAGAATTTCCAATAAAATTAATAGTTTTACCAATTAAGGGGCATAATATTATTGTAGGAATTTATTAGTTGTCTAAACAAAGAGCTAAGGTGGATTGTCAAAATAAGAATGTGATCTTAAATGAAGGTAAGGTGATCTTTCAAGGAAAGATTGGTGGCAAAGCCTGAGGTTATCGGTAATTGAAGTAAGTGAAGAAATGAAGGAGATTGTTGAAGAATGACAGTTCTGTTGGATATTTGCTATAGAAGGGAAGAAGAAAACCCCAAAAGTATTGAAAATACCTGTAGTAAGTGAATTTCTTGATATCTTTTTAGAAGATTTACATAGTTTAGCATTGCATCGAGAATTAAATTTTACTTTAGAGTTGGTGCTAGGAACTAAACTAATGTCAAAAGCTCCATATCGAATGTCATCGATAAAACTTCAAGAGTTAAAGAAGCAACTACAGGAGCAATTGAACAAAGGATTTATATGACCTAGTATGTCTCCTTGGGTAGTGCTAGTGTTATTTGTAAAAAAAGAAAGATGGAACCATAAGGTTGTATATTGATTATCAGGGGATAAATAAGGTGACTATTAAGAACAAATGCCCATTACCTAGGATTGATGATTTGTTTGATCAACTATATGGTGCCACCGTATTTTCACGAATTGATTTAAGATTTGGATATCATTTGTTACGAGTCAAACTAGAGGATGTGCTAAAGATGGCTTTTCAAACCACATATGAGTACTATGAGTTTTTAGTGATGCTTTTTAGTTTGACTTATTCACTGACTATGTTTGTGGATTTGATGAATTGAAGCTATTAATCTTACTTGGATAAATTTGTCATGGTACTCATTGATGATATTTTAATTTATTTAAAGACTAAAAAGGACCATGTTGATCATTTGTGTTTGGGCTTGCCAAAGTTGAGAGACAATCAAATGTATACTAAGTTGAGTAAGTGTGATTTTTGGCTGGATAAAATTTCATTTTCGAGACATATAGTATTAGGTGAAGGAATTTCAATAGATCTTGAAAAAGTCAAAGCAGTAGCTGAATGGAAACAACTGGCTACGATAATGGAAGTAAGAAGTTTTCTTGGAATGGCGAGATACTACAAGTGATTTATAAAGGATTTTTCTAAAATTGCATAGCCCTTAACTCGGCTAATGTAAAAGGATGCTAGACTTGAATGGAGTGACGAATGTGAACAAAGTTTCCAAGAGTTAAAGGATCATTTCATATAAGCGCCAACACTTGCTTTGCCAGATCTAAGGAAATCTTATTATGTATATAATAATGTGTTTAAGAATGGATTGGGATGCATATTGATGTAAGATAGAAATTGTTGATAGTTGAATTTTCATCACTCGGCTACTTGGCTACCTATATGACGAGAGACTCTATTCTCAACTATACCGAGTAACATCAACATGACGAGTAACTCGATTCTTAACTAGTGTCGAGTAACATGGATTAACATTTAATTTAAATTAAGTGAAGTGGCACGAATAGTTATAACTTGATACGGTTATATTACATAACCGCCTACTTTCCCTACATTTCCAAGATGTGTCTAATCAAGAAGCTTCTATGTTTCTCATTAATCATTTCGATAATTGCTGCTTCAAACATAACATTCATCTATAAATATGAGAAAAAAACACTGCAAGTGACATTTGATACCTCTTAACAACTTACTTAACTTTCTCTATTCATATTTACTGACTTAGGCATTGGAGTGGCTACACCAGACTAGCCCAGATACCAAGAGATTTTCCTTTCTTTCTAGGATAATTCTAATTACCAAAATTCACCAACAACATTTGGCACCGTCTATTTTTATCGAGTATACCCATATGGTGAAAACTAGAATGACTAAGAGTATAGGTGCTGGCACTTCCTCCCAACACCTTGAGGGGGGGGGTGGGGGAGTAGGCATACTGGTCAAGCAACGTTTAGCTAGGCTTAGCAACTTTACCTTTATTTAGCCAAAGAAAATCAAGAGTTAAATGAAAAATATGAATTGATCCTTAACCTTCTTCGTAATAGTGTTCACCTAAATCAAAACAAAGAGTATGGTGGTCATGATGCTGAGACAAGTGATGACTCGATATATTCACTTGAATTGCCAAAAAACAAGATGAGGTTGCAATGGGACATTCGGCTCCGGTACTAAAAAAAATTTATAAAAGCAAGCAACCGTAGCAGGTGCACCATGCTAGACCTTTGTATGTCAACACCCTTGTTGTAACAAGTAAGTAGTTCTAAATTAAGAAGAACCCCTTCATTCCCGAGGTTTTGGAGGAAGTGATACCATGGCACATTAAGCTATTGCAATTTGAAACTTATGATAGGATGAAAGATCCAGAAGATCATTTAGAGTATTATTATATGTTGGCCAAATTGCACAATTTTAGTGATGCAATGGCTTACCAAGCTTTTCCCTTAACTTTGAGGAATGCGGCTAATACATGGTTTAAACATTTGAAACCAAACACCATTTCCCATTAGGAAGAACTAGTAGAAGTATTTCTTTAGTACTTCCTTGCAAGTAGGCTTCCTATTAAGGATTCTTTAATCTTTAACACAATCAAACAATGATAAGATGAGTCAATCAGAGATTACTTGGCTAAGTTTATGATTGATATTAGAACTGGACATGAGTGTGGTCCTCAATGTCGTAATTGATGGAGTCAAGCCTTATGGAGGCTTTTTTAAGTCTCTTGTAAAGAATAAGCCAAAAACTTTCACTAAATTCAAGGTGAAGGCCACCTCATACATTTGATAAGAAGATAACATAAAGGCTTGGTAAGAAATCGATTAGAATAGAGGAGATAGGAAAAATGACAAGAGAAGAAGTGCAAAAGATAGACTTAGGAGAGATGACGATTAAAGTTTAGATGCTGAGAGAAAGAGACTAAGGCTTCCAACATATTTGTCCCATACCCTTGTCAATCATCTAATTTCAGACATATTGATGGAGGTATATGGGTAGAGAGGTGTTCTGCAATGGTGGGAAAGAGTGAGAGGAAATCCCTTAAGGAGGAATTCCAATAAGTATTATGATTTCTATAGCAACAAAGGCCATAACATAAATGAATGCATCTAACTCAAGAATGCAATTGAGGATGCCATTCAATGTAGGCATTTACGAAAGTTCCTAGTGCATGATGCTGAGAATATTAAGAGACCATCTTAAAGGAAATGTGAGGAATAAGAGAATAACACTTATCCAACTATTGTTGAGAGAGATGCAAGGGATGGGAGTTCCAGTAGAGTACCTAAGGGAGTTATCAACACTATTATCAGTGGACCTACTATAGGCTAGTCATGTTCTTCGAGTTTGACTAACGCCAAAAATTATGTTTATAACATCTAAGGTAAGAAGGTTAAGATCGATAATACAATCTCTTTTGTAGAGAAAGACTTTAAAGGCACCTAGAGGCTGCATAACGATGCACTTGTTATCAATACAAGAGTTGCCAACTTCAAGGTCAAGAAAATTCTTATTGACACTGGAAGTTCTGCAGACATCATTTTGTAGCATACTTTTGACCAAATGAGATCGAAGATCAAAGCATAGTTAAGATCTATATGCCTTCAACAATCAACCTGTTTTGGTAGCCAGAGTAATTTCTTTACCAATTCAGATTGGAGATTACAACCGTATCGTAGAGGATAAAGTAGAATTCCTTATCGTCAAATGTTGATCTCCATACAACATGATCATGGGATGGCTGTATCAACATCTATTCGGCATTGTTCCTTTTACTATACATCTTAAAGCCAAATTCCATACTCCTATGAGAGTTAGCATGTGCAAAGGGGACTAATAGTTGGTAAGGTCTTTGTAGATGAAGGCCATGAGACGAGAAGAGGTATTTTAAGTAAAAACTTATCAGGAAGGAAAGTTAGTTAGCATAGAAAATGTTGAGAATGATACAAAAGAAATCTCTTTGGGAGATGACCTTAGGAAAACAACAAAGATGGGGAAACCCTTGTCATCAGACATTCGGCAAAGTTTGATCAACTTCTTATCAGTCAATGTTGATGTGTTTGCATGGTCCCCTTCATACATGCTGAGTATCCCAATGGATGTTATGGTACACAAGCTCCAAATTGATCTAAGCGCGAAGTTGATCTAATAAAAGAAAAGGCATTTTGCCCTCGAGAGACAAGCGGCCATAGAAGAAGAAGTCTAGAAGCTATTGAAGGTAGGATTTATTTAGGAAGAGCCTTATCCGACTTAGTTAGCTAACTATGCACTAGTCAAGAAGTCTAACAGTAAGTGGCACATGTGCATAGACCTCATGGATCTCAACAAGACCTTTCCCAAGGATTGTTTTCCATTGTCGAAAATCAATCAGATGGTAGATTCAATTGCTGGACATGCATTGCTTTCTTTTATGGATGCTTTCTTAAGTTATAACCAAATTAAGATGGACAAAGAGGATGAAGTCCACATGTCATTTGTTACCAATTTCGAAATGTATTGATATATAGTAATGGCTTTTGGGTTGAAAAACACTAGTGCAACATACGAAAGATATGTTACCAAGATGTTCAAACCCTAAATGACTGAAATGTTGTTGTATATGTCAACGACATGATCGTGAAAAGCATGACAGAGGATCGGCATCTTACGTATCTTAAGGAGACATTTGCTACTCTCAAGAGATATAACATGAAGCTTAATCTATAGAAATGCATCTTTAGCATAACTTTGAGAAAGTTTTTAGGATACATGGTCACTTGGCGTGACATTGAAGCTAACCCAAGAAAGATTGAGGCAATAATAAACATGAAATCTCTTCATACGGTCAAGGAAGTATAAGAACTCACTAGGCGAATAGCCGCCCTTAATTAGTTTGTATTAAAAAGTGAAGATAGGTGCATAGAATTCTTTAAAATCTTAAAAAATCTGAAAGAATTCAAATGTTCTAATGATTATGAAAGGGCTTTCAATGATCTTAAAGAATTCCTTATGTCGCCCCTGATTCTCTTGACACTCGTCTCTAGAGAGAATTTATATTTGTACTTATCAGTCAGTTATTGAGCTCTTTCTTTTATATTAGTCTGAATTGATGGCAAGGATCATCGATCCATTTATTACATGAGTCATGTCTTGCAAGGGCTAGAGCATTAGTACAAGAAAATTGAGAAGTTTGTTTTAATAGTGGTTCTCTCAACAAGAAAATTGAAATTGCAGTTCGAGGCTCATTAGATCGTAGTCCTTACTAATTAGCCTTTGCAGTAAACATTGCAATGGCTAGTCTCCTTTGAGAGGATGATGAAATATGCCTTAGAGCTAAGTGCCTATGGTGTACAATACAAACCTAAAATGGCATTAAAAGCTTAAGTGTTGGTAGATTTTTTGGCTAAGTTCATTGGTAAGGAAGACAGTGTGGAGGTTGCTGAGAAACTTGTATGGTACCTTTATGTGGATGGTTTTTCCACAAAAGAAGGAAGTGGTGTGGGCCTTATTCTTTAAGGTCCTCATAACATCAAAATTAATTATGCTTTGAAATTTAGGTTCCCAGTTAACAACAACGAAGCTAAATATGAAGCTTTGATTGCCGGACTTAAATTGGCAAATGAGATTGGTGCCAAGAAACTCGAAGTGTTCTTTGAATCACAACTCGTGGTGAACCAAGTCTTAGGAAATTATGCAACAAGAGAAGAAGAAGTGACCAAGTACTTTTTAATGATACGAACGCTTATAGAAGGATTTCAATCTTTTTCAATCTACAAAGTTTTGAGAAGTAAGAATATTACTGCGGATAAGTTGTCAAAGTTGGCCAGTATAGCATTCCCTAACTTGAGTAACAAACTTTTTATCAAATTTCTTCCATAGAAAAGTTTATCCACTGTATCGTAGAGTTGCAAATTGGCTCCTTGCTTGAAAGAAGAGTCTTAGATAGATCCCCTCGTAGATTATTTGAGAGATGGCACCTTCACTGATGATAAGAAAGAAGCACGAAGATTAGCTTATCAAGTTGCAAACTATACGCTGATAGATGGTCAACTACACAGACATGGCTTATCATAACCTTATCTTCGATACCTTCCTCTTAGAGATGCCTAATGGGTGTTATCTGAACTATACGGTGGGGTATGTAGTAACTACATGAAAGCATAGACATTGTACGTCTAGGCTTTGTAACTCGACTACTATTGGCTAACCATGAGAGAAGATGCAAGAATAGTTGTTCGGCGGCATTGTCCACAATGCCATAAGCATGAGGTGTTGAGTCATGCACCCATAACTAAATTATGTTACCTATCCAGTCCTTACCCCTTTGCCTAATAGGGTTTAGATATTCTTGAGCCTTTCCTGAAGTCTACCGCCCAGCGACAATTTGTCATTGTTGCTGTGGATTATTTTACAAAATGGGCATAGGTTAAGGCAGTAGAGGGGATCACCCAACAGAAAGTGGAGGCATTTGTTTTTAACTCCATAATATCAAGATTCGGGGTTCCTTTTATTATAATCATGGATAATGGCAAACAGTTTGATAACAACAAGTTCCGAACATTTTGTGAGAAATATGGCATTCACTTGAACTACAAGTGTTGATAGTCAATTTTCACTCAACTTACACTCGTCCTTTCATTAGTTGAGAAGTTATGTAATCAAATCTCTTGACATTTGCACTCTGTAGAAGACACTTGGCACTTATGCTGAGTAGAAGAAACGCTCTTGGTTTGAATTCAAATCTGTAGCGCGAACAATTATCATAAGCACGGTTATATTTTACAACTGCTTGCTATCCCTACATATTAAGGGAGATGTTAAGTCAAGAGCTCTCCATGTGTCTTAATAGTTACCTCGACAACTGCCTTAGACACAACAACCACCTATAACTCTTGAATACTTCTCATTCTCATACTTACTATACTAAATCACCATTCTAACTTAGGCATCGGAGCAGCCGTACCGGACTAGCCCCGGTACCAAGTATTTTACTCTTTTTTGCAGGACTATTTCCTAATCCCAAAATTTACCAATAACATTTGATGCTATCTGTTTTTCTCTAAACACGACTACATGGTTAGAACTAGGATGACACGAAGTGCAGGTGTTGGTACTTCCTCCAACAAGGTGAAGGAGGGAGTCAGCTTGCTGATGATCAACGATTAGCTTGACTCAACCAGCTCTGTCTCGATTTAGCTAAAGAAAATTCCGAGTTAAATAAAAAGCATGAACAAATCCTTGACCTTCTTCATAAAACTTTCTACCTGAATCCAGACAATGAACATGGCGATCATGATGCTAATAGTACCAATAATTCCATTTATTCCCCTAAATTAATAAAAAAGCAAGTTGAGGTTCTAGCATGACCTACAACTCCTACTTTCAAGAAGGTTGATAGAGGCAAGCAACCACAGTCCATGCATGATGTGGAACCTTCACATGTTAGTACCCCTGTTGTAGTGACCAAATAGTTTTGAATCAAGAAAAGTCCCTTCATCCTTGAGGTTTTGGAAGAAGTAATACCTTGGTACGTTAAGCTACCTCAGTTTGGAACATATGATGGGATGAAGGACCTCGAAGATCACTTAGAGTACTACCATACACTGGCCAAGTTGCATAGTTTAAGTGATATGGTGGCCTATCAAGCCTTTCCCTCAATCTTGAGGAATGTAGCTAACACATGGTTTAAACAGCTTAAGCTTAATACCATTTCATGTTTCGATAAACTAGTAGAAGTGTTCCTTCAACACTTCATTGCTAACAAGCTTCCTGTTAAGGACTCTTCAATCTTGAACACCATCAAACAAGAGTCCGATGAGTCAATCAGGGATTATATGGCTAGATTTATGGCCGAGATGGTCTAATTTCTGGAACTAGATATGAATGTGGCCCTCAACGCCGTAATTGACGGAGTCAAGCCTCATGGAAACTTTTTCAAGTCTCTCGCAAAGAATAAGTTGAAAACTTTCGCTGAGTTTAAGGCTAAAGCCACCTCATACATCTGATAGGAAGACAATATAAAGGCACGGCGAGAGGTTGATCAAAGTAGAGGAGATGGAAAGAATGACAAATGGGAAAATGCTAAGGATAGACTTGGCACTAACAACGACAACAGATTAGGTGCTAAGAGGAAGAGATTGAGGATCTTGACATTCTCATCTCATATGCTCATCAATAGCCTAATCTCGGATATTTTGATAGAGGTCCATAGGGAAAGAGGTATCCTCCAATGGTTGAAAAGAATGTGAGGAAATCCCTTAAGAAGAAATTTGAACAAATACTGCGACTTCCACTGTGACAAGGGTTACAATACGAATGAGTGCATTCAACTTAAGAATGCAATCGAAAATGTAATACAATACGAGCACCTGCGTAAATTTTTAGTGCATGATGCTAAGAGAATCGAAAAACTGTCTCAGAGGAGAAGAGAGGAACACGAGGATGACACTCGACCAACAATGGCTGTAAGAGAAGCAAAGGATGTTAATCCCAATAGAGCACCTAATGGAGTAATTAATACAATTATCGGTGGACCTAGTATAGACCAATCGAGTTCTTCGAACTCAGTTAACGTTAGAAATTACATTTGTATATTCATGGAAAAAAGGTTAGGATTGATAATACAATATCTTTTAAGGAAGAGGATTTTAAGGGCATGCCTTGACAATGCATTTGTCATGAACGCGAGAGTCACCAACTTTGAAGTCAAGAAGATTCTCGTTGACATGGGAAGTTCGACCGATATCATTTTTCAGCATGCTTTCGATCAAATGAGGCCTAAGATCGAAGTACAACTACGGTCTTATAAGTATGACCTCTATGCCTTCAATAATCAACCCGTCCAAGTAGCCAAAGTTATCTCTTTGCCGATACAGATTAGTAATGACGAGCTTGTTGTACAGGACACGTCAAATGTTAGTCCCCTTACAACATGATAATGGGATGGCTATGCCAACATTTATTCGGCATCATCCCTTTAACAATACATCTAAAAGCTAAGTTTTCCACTCCTATAAAGGTCGGTGTGTGTAAAGGGGATCGACAATTGGTACGCTCTATATATATAAGGGCTTTGAGGTGAGAGGAAGTATTTTGGTTGAGACATGCCTAGAAGGCAAGTCAGTCGGCATAAAGAATGCTAAGAATGATATAGAGGAAATTCCTTTAGGAAACGGTCCCAAAAAGATAATAAGGATAGGAAAACCCATGTTAGCTGATGTCTGACAAAGTCTGATTGACTTCTTGCAAACCATTGCTGACGTATTTGCATGGTCACAATCGGATATGTTTGGTATTACAGTAGACGTTATGGTGCACAAGCTCCAGATTGACCAGAATGTAAAGGTGGTCCAATAGAAATAGAGACATTTTGCACTGAAGAGACAAGTAGCAATAGAAGAAGAGGTCTTGAAATTGTTGATGGTAGGATTCATCCATGAAGAGCCTTACCTAACTTGGCTAATAAATTGTGTGCAAGTTAAGAAGTCTAAGGGCAAATGGCAAATGTGCATAGACTTTACGGATCTTAACAAGTCTTACCTCAAGGACTATTTCCTATTGCCAAAAATCGATCAGATGGTAGATGCAACCATAGGACATGTGTTGCTTTCTTTTATGGACGCTTTCTCCAGTTACAATCAAATTAGGATGGATAAGGCCGATGAAGTCCACACATCTTTCATAAAAATTTTAGAACGTATTGTTATATGGTGATGCCCTTCGGGCTGAAGAACGCTGGTGCTACATACTAGAGATTAGTAACGAAGATGTTCAAATCTCAGATACATAGGAATGTTGAAGTATATGTGGATGACATGATTGTGAAGAACATGAAGGAAGATCATCATTTCACTGATCTAGAGGAGACGTTTGCCACATTGAGGAGATATAGTATGAAACTCAACCTATAGAAGTGCGTTTTTGGCGTAACATTAGGAAAATTTCTTAGGTATATGGTCACACGACGCGGCATTAAGGCTAATTCGAGAAAGATTAAAGCCATAAAGAATATGAAGTCACCTCGCACAGTCAAGGAGGTACAGGAACTCACAGGGCAAATTGCCACCCTCAATAGATTTGTGTTGAAAAGTGCATAGAATTCTTCAAAAGTTTGAAGAATCTAAAGAAATTCAACTTGATCGACAATTGTGAAAGAGCTTTCAATGAGCTCAAGGAATTTCTTGTATCACCCTTGATATTCTTCATACCCATTCTTGGAGAAAATTTATACTTATATCTGTCAGTCAGCTGCCAAGCACTTTCCTCTATGTTGGTTTGAATTGACGGCAAAGATCATTGACCCGTTTATTACGTGAGTCATGTTTTGCAAAGGCTAGAGCTTCAGTACACAAAGATAGAAAAATTTGTATTGGCAGTAGTTCTCTTAGCAAGAAAATCGATATCGTACTTTGAAGCTCATTAGATTATTATCTTCACCGATCAACCATTGCGGCAACCATTGTAGAGACTCAATTCTTTGGGGAGGATGATGAAATATGCCTTGGAGCTTAGTGCCCATGGTGTATAATATAAACCCTGAATGGCACTAAAGGCCCAAGTAGTAGCGGATTTTCTAGCTAAATTCACAGGGGACAAAGACTGTATGGAGATTGCTGAGAAACCTATTTAGTTTCTTTATGTTGATGGTTCTTCAACACGAGAAGGGAGTAGTGGAGGCTTGGTTCTCTAAGGCCTCCATAATGTCAAAGTTCATTACGCTTTGAAATTTGGATTCCCAGCCAATAACAAAGAAGCAGTATATGAAGCTCTAATTGCTGGATTGAAATTAGCTAAGGAAATTGGTGCTAAGAAACTTGAAGTGTTCTCTGATTCCCAGCTAATGGTAAATTTCGGAAGTTAAGTGGCAAGAGAAGAAGAGATGAGCAAGTACCTATTAGTGGTATAAATGCTTGCAGAAGAATTCCTATCTTTCTCGATTTACAAAATTTTGAGAAGTAAGAATATTGCTGCCGACAAGCAATTGAAGTTGGCTAGTATGGCATTACCTGAGTTGAACAAGAAACTTTTTGTCAAATTTCTCTCGCAGAAAAGCTTATCCAATCTTTCGTAGAGTTGTGAGTTAGCTCCCTACTCAAAAGAAGAATCATGGATGGATCCCCTAATGAATTATCTAAAAGAAGGTTCTATCCCTAACAACAAAAAGGAAGTGTGAAGATTGACTTACCAGGTTGTGAACTACATGCTGATTGATGGTCAGCTGTATAAGTGTGGTATATCCCATCCTTACCTTCGATGCCTTTCCCCAAGGGATACCTAGAGGGTATTATCTAAACTTCATGGTGGCATATGCAGCAATCATGTGAAGGCACAAACACTATATATTCAAGCACTATGAGTCGGCTGTTACTGGCTGACTATGAAAGAAGATGTGAAGGACATTGTCTAGCAATGTCTTTAATGCTAAAAGCAAGAGTTGCCAAGTAAAGTACCTGCAAGTGAATTATGTAGCCTAACCACTCCTTGGCGTTTTGCCTAGTAGGGGCTAGATATTCTCAGACCCTTTCCTAATTCTACTGCCTAGCGATACTTCGTCATTGTTGTCGTAGACTACTTAACTAAATAGGCTGAGGCCGAAGCTGTGACAAAGATCATTGAGTAGAAAATGGAAGCTTTTCTCTTCAACTTCATCACATCTAGATTTAGAGTTCCCTATACGATAATTATAGATAACGACTCGCAATTTGACAACAACAAGTTTTGAACACTTTGCCAAAAGTACGGCATTTAGCTGAACTATACTCGGTCATATAGTTAATTTGTATAGTTCTTCTACCGCATTAGGCTAGAACTTAGATCAATTCGTTTGCCAAGCAGCCTAGAACTTGTTCATTTGGCAATTATAACCAAATCACAAAGACATCAAATATATAATTGTCAAAAATAAATCTTACAAGCACATTGGCTACTGCTAGATGAGTGATAGATGAAATCATCCGACATTAATTGAAATACAATTTCAGTTTATCAGCGTTCTAAGGTCACGGGATGATGGATCCATCTAACCTTTTTAGTCGATAAGCCCCTTCGCCAACGACTTCCTAGATCTTGATAGCATCCTCCCAATTCATGTCAAGCTTTCCCAAATTTGCTTGTACGCCTAGTGCTTCCATCTTACGGCAAACCAAATCTCCAGGTTGGAAAACCTTATGCTTCACTTTCTGATTATAGTATCTTGCCGCTCTATGTTGGTATGCCGCCACCCTAGCTCTTGAAATGTCTTGGATTTCCTCAATATTATCTAGATTTGCTGTCAATCCGTCTTGATTAAGCATAATGTCAAAATTATGTGTACAAAGATTAGGCAAGTCCAACTCAATCGGCAACACAGCTTCAGTACCATAGGCCAACTTATACTCGAAAGCTCAATTACGTAAAAGTCACATATACTTGGCATTGCCTTGATTATATTCCAGTGATTAATTATAGGAGAATGCAATATGCTAATACAATAAGTCTTATGACCTATTCTTGGATTTAGTAGAAGCGATTCTTAAATCTTTCACTAAGGCTTCCTCGGTAGTCGGTTTCTTGAAGCGGGCAACTTCTTCGGCTTATGCTTCATTATCAGTTTGATCGATACTCTCGGTACCTGTATTGTAGCCTTCATCTTCATTAGCAATACTAACTTTGTCGTCAACATCAGCAAAGTTGAGACACAAGAGATCATAATCGAGATGAAGCTTCAAGACCTCTTCTCTTGCCGCTTGAACTCCCTCTAACAACTTTCTATGTAAAAGCTTCTCGCATTGCCGACTTGGAGTGACTATATTAAGAGCCTCTTCAACAGATGGCCCCCTCCTCATAATCTCCTTTAACTTGGTAACATGACTCCATAAGTTTGAGTTGGTGGTCTCCAACTCCTTTATCTGTACCTTGAGTTTGTCTTCATCATCCTTCATCGTGCAAATAGTTTAGCCCAAGCCCCCGTACTCTTCCCTTTTCTTCTATAGTTCCTCCTTCAAGCTTTCGGACTCGTTGTACTGTTGTTCCATTTTAGCCTTTAGGCTAGAGATTTCATCAATAGTGAGATCTTGTGCCAATTTCTCGACAGCAAGTTCCTCCTTAAGCTTTCTCACCTCCATCTCAGCCTTAATCCTCGCATTCTCGGTTGTAGCAATTTAGGCCTTTGATGCATTGTACGTATCCTCAACTTTCTGCGGTAAATTCAGTTATTATAATTAAGAACGATATGATATTATATAGATATAGTAGAGGATATTACCCTCTTTGCCTCTCTATTGGCTTAGTCTAAAGCTGTAAGGATGTGGCTACTTCTTTGGAAAAAGCAAATGTGTTAATTATCCGAAGGAGTTGGAGAAAGAAAATGTTTATGGATACTCACATCATACAATTTGGCTATGACATAGGCCTTATTGCAACCGCTGACCCTATTGACATCCTTCTTAGCGATATCTTTATCTTTTGAAAGAATGACCCCCTTCATTAAAGCCAAAGTTTTTGTCCTATCTCCTAAGGCCGAGTCAATGTCCAAAATTTGATGGCTCTAGCAAGGGATGAAGTACTCACCGACCTCTTTGTTTGGCAAGAATTCGGCATTAGTGATTCCAAGACATTTAGAACGCATTGCCTCCTTTGTCCTTTCATCGAAGCCTTTGGACTTCTTGATAGGTGGTTGGCCAGCAAGTTCCTTCCCTAGTCTTTTTTCACCACTTAGAACCACTGTAATCACCTGTGATGAGCCTTCTGTGGCAATTGCATTTTCATCCTGCTCGTCGAGGTATGTCTCTTGATGCTCGTTATTCTTCGGCTCGACTAAAGTTTGAATAATCATGATCAGAGGCTACTTAGAACGAACCTCAGTCAGCTATATATTCTCATTCTCCTTCACTCTCTTGGTAGGACGAGAGATTTGTACAGCTCCATGCTTTGTTGTAGCCTCCTTTACTAGTCTCTTTGCGACAATAGGCCGTGTGGTAGTTGCAGAGGTGGTCCCCCTCCTGTTAGCCTTGGACTTCTTAGCCTTGGCTTAAGTAAGTAGCTTTGTAAGATCCACCTCTCTAGAACCCATATCTATAAGATTAGTAAATCAATTAATATAAATAGGGAAAAAATATGAACTTACATTTTCCGTGCTGAGCAAGGCTCAAAGGTCACTATTCTCCCCCAAAGTCTTAAGAATAGCTTTCCTTGTAGCTATACTCGATAAGGTGGCAAAACATCAGCGTACCTCTTTATTCAGAAAATATTGGTTCGCCATTTTCATAACACTGTATAATTCTCTCGGCATCCCAGAAGAACATTTTGTTTCTCCTTCTCTCTTGAATCTTCTTCATTGCTGCTGCATCATATGGCATTAAATCTACATCCTTTGTATGTATTGGCTTAGTCTATTGGGTCCAGAAGTCTAAGTCCTCATCATATACTATTGATACAAACTTATCATATCACTTGTGAATCTTGGATTCTAACTCATCCATGAACTTATGCTTATGCCTTGCAGCAGCGAAGTACCACCCGTCAAGCTGCCTATGAATAGTGAAGAAAAATCTAAACAATTAAGGCGTAGCCCTAATCTCAACCTCTTTACATACTATCTCAAAAGCCACTAGAAGCTGATATGTGTTGGGTAAGGACACATTCAACGCGACTCTGAAGTAGTTGAAGAAGCCTTAAACAAAAGCCAAAAAAGGGAAGCACAGCCTAAAATCCAGATACTTCAGGTATATATGGAACTCACGCTCCCATGGATTGCATACTCTCTCCCCGTCTCTTAGCCTCCTTAAGTTCCATGTTCCAAGAAGATCTCGCCAATACTAATTGTACTTTGTGACAAGAACTCTATCGATGGAACTGGTGGTTTCATCAGGAGAATCGCGAGAGTAGGCTACTGTATTTTACGGATATCTTATTGAAGGCCTCCCTTCCTTATCTTCAGGATAATTATCTATAGGAAGCTTGTTAATCTGAGCAAGTTTATCCTACCTTGCCTCCATACTATTGGCCGAACTGCCCAAAGAACATACTGCCTCACTCCTATTTTGGGGGGGAAGAGTGGCCTTAGTTTCCATTGCCTTGGAATTGAACAAAACAAGTCGACGAGAAACTTTACGAACCATACTTGGATGGTTGTATGAAATGAAATAATAGAAGTCAAAGAGTGAGATTCTAAAGATTTGAAAACGAACGAAAACTTTAGGTGCAACCAAAGGAGTACAATCTGATTATGAATAGTGCCTTATATATGGACGATCCATTCTCGTAACTGCAAATCTACTTTTGAAAGTATTGATGTGTTGATATGATATTCTCGCGGATTGTTGACGCGTGTTACGTGATAGAAATCTAATGGCTAAAAACTTTTTGGCAGTTATTAGGACTGCAATAAAATGATGACCTATGTACTAGATATCGTGCCTACAACTTTTTGGTTTCCCGAATGGGTGAGAGACTTGAAATGGCGACATTTCGGCTAGGATATGAACCATCTTACTTCCTATATTACCTGGCATAAATCCAAAGAGTCTCCCCCTACTCGACCTCTGCCACAATATATATATATATATATATATATATATAACTCCCTTTGTCACCTGTTCGAACAAGGGAGTTGGTGGGCAAATGTTGATGTTAGTTTTTGCTTAACTTACACTCGTCCTTTCGTCGGCCAAGAAGTTGGGTAATCGAATCTCTCAGCATTCACACTCTGTAGAAGACACTCAGTACTTATCCAGAGTAAAAGAAACGCTCTTAGTTTGAATTCAAATCTATAGCACGAATAGTTATCATAAGCACGGTTATATTTTACAACCTCTTGCTATCCCTAAACATTAGGAGAAATGTCAAGTCAAGAGCTCTCTACATGTCTTAATAGTTACCTCAACAATTACCTTAAATACAGCAACCGCCTGTAAATACCAGAAAGAAACTTTGTAAGAACTCTCGAACACTTCTCATACTTATTATACTAAATCACCATTCTAACATAGGCATTGGAGTGGCCGCGCTAGACTGGCCCCGATACCAAGTATTTTACTCCCTTTTGCAAGACTATTTCCTAACCTCAAAATTCACCAACAACAACATGTCTGTAGCATACCCTCAAGCAAATGGACAAGTTAAAGCCATCAACAAGATCGTCTTACATGGCTTAAGGAGGAAAGTAGATCAAGTTAAGGGGAGATGGGCTGATGAGCTATTGGATGTCTTATGGGGGTACCGAACCTCCTATAGAACCGTAATAGGGGAGACACCTTTCAGGTTACCATTCAGCATAGAAGCAGTTTTTCCAATTAAGTTAGATTTGCCTAATCTATGAATGTAGAATTTTTATGTGATGGTTAATCAAGTTGGATTAACAATAAATTTAGACACCATTGAAGAAATTAGTGATATTGCAAGAGTACGGGTTGTGGCATACCAGCATGGAGCACTTAGGTATTACAATAAAAAAGTAAAGAATAAGGTTTTTCACCCTAGAAACTTGATTTGTCGAAAGCTAAAAGCAACTAGCATGTGAGAAAGTAAAGGAAAGCTCGGTACAAATTAGGCGAATCCTGTTAAGGTTCGAGAAGTCGTTGGCAAGGGGGCTTATCTATTAGGGAGGTTTAATGGATTAATCTTCCCTCGAGTATGGAATGCCGAGAATTTGAAACTCTATTTCAATTGATTGCCTAGAGGATGTTCATTTGCATTTATTTTGTAAGACAACAGCCTACTTGTTTAAGACAATTCTATTTGAAGTTTTATTTTGTTTCTTGATCTATTTGTGATTAACGAGTTAATAAGTTTAAACTACACGATGAATAGACTGAAGTAAGTTTTAGCTTATCCCGGTTAACGAACTTTAGAAATTAATCCTATAGCCGAGTAAAATGGCTAGTCCACGTCTTAAATGGCTAATGGATAATGTCTATAAAAGACACAAGAAAAGCATGTAAAATAAAACACGCCGGAAGAATTGGGCATGCGAAATAAAACATGCCAAAATGTATTAGGCATGTCAAGTAAAACATACCAAGAAAAACTTAGTGTGTGAAATAAAACATGCTAAAGAATAAGAGCATAAGAAATAAATCATTCATATTAATAGAAAAATCATACATGTTAGGAAAATACAGTGCGTGAAATAAAACGTATTAGAAATACTAAGTGATACAAAGAATAAGTGTTTCTCATTCATCACAATATTATTATAAATGCTTGAATTGTTAGCCTAGAGTACTACGTACAAAGAACATAAGTACAAGACTATCCTATGGCCTATTTTTGGAGTGAGTAGATGTAATCTTTAGATTAGAGGCTAAGGCTCTCTTGGAGCATACTTCTTTTTCGGCACTTAGGGTCTCAGAATAGGTGGATTTTTCCATTCACTCATAAGGGATTTCCTTTGACAAACACTCTTCATCTTCCTTAGGATCCTCAATACATGCTTCCTTATTACCCCTCATGACAATCTTAGTGCTTGATTTGTCATCATCGCCCTCATCATAACTATTGACTTTGTCATTGACATTGGTAAAATCAAGGCAAGAGAGATTGTAATCGGGGTAAAGCTTGAGGATTTCCTCTCTTGTTGCTTAGACCCCCTCCAACAACTTCTTCCACAAGAGTCTCTTGTATTGTCGACTAGGAGTGACAATGTCTAATACCTCTTCGATAAAGGGACCTCTTCATAGTCTCCTCCAACTCAGCAATACAGCTTTGCAACTTTGCATTGTTGGTCTCTAGTTCATTGATTTGTACTTTGAGCTTGTCTTCATCATCGCTCATTATATAGAGAGTTTGGCCTAAACCTTAACACTTTTCCTTTTACTTCTATAGCTCCTCTTTCTAGCCTTCAAATTCCTTACATTGCTCTTCGACCTTAGCCTTCAAGCTCGAGACTTCATGAGCAGCCAATAAGTGTGCTAATTTGTCAGTAGCCAGTTCTTCTTGGTACTTCCTGGCCTCCATCTTGGCCTTTATTCTTGTGTTCTTGATAGTAGTAGTCTGGGCCTTAGAAGAGTTGTATGCATCCTCAATTTTTTACAATAAGACGTTAAAGAATAATGAATATTCTAGATGACCTAGTAGAATACATGAAGACTATTATTGCTATTACCTTCTTCATCTCTTTGTCAGTCTCATCTACAACCGTCAGAACATGGTTGGTTATTTGAAAACAAGTAGGCGTATTAGCAATAAAACAAACTTGAGTGTTGAAAGCATGCTATGAATACTTACATCATACAGTTTTGCCGCAATATAAGCCTTATTACAATTACCAACCCTATTGATGTCTTTCTTTGCAATGTTTTTGTCCTTAGGAAGAATAATGCCTTCTATTAAGGTCAAAGATTTCATTCTATCATATAGGGTTGAATTAATTTGCGAGACAGTGTGGCTCCAACATAGGATGAAGTACTCGCTGACCTCCATGTTGGGGACGAATTTAGCACTATTGATGTCGCGAGCTTTGTTGAGCATGGCCTCTTTCATCTTTTCGTCCAACTCTTTGGACCTCTTAGTAGGTAGCTAGCCAATAAGCTCCTTCTTAGGTCTCTTACTAGTGCTCAGCACTACCTTTACCACTAGTGACAACCCTTTGACAATAGTGGTGATTTTAGCCTCGTTTTATGGTTAGGTTGCTTGGCCACCCTTTCTCAACTTTGTAGTCGATGGAACATTCTCAACTAGAGAGGCTTCAGTTTATGCAGTCTTCGCCAATCTATACTTCTCACTCCCTTTTCGCTTCTCAATTGCTTGGGAGGTCTTTTGGGCTACCACCTGCTTCGCTGTACCCTCTTTTGCTACTTTCTTTATAGCAGCTAACTGACTGGCAGTGGTAGTAGTGGTTATACGCTTGTCAGCCTTTAACTTCTTGGCCTTGGCTTGGGCTAATAGTTTGGTAAGGTTCACCTCACCAGAACCTATATCTGCAATATGTAGTAAACATATTAATATTAATGCAAGGAAAAAGAATGAACTTACACTCTCTGTGTCAAGCAAGGCTTAATGACAGCAATTCTTCCCCCAAGTTACGAGAATGGCTTTCCTCTTGTACTTAGTATGACGGTTACTCATTAACATACCTTCCTTCTTAGAAAAGATTGGTTCTCCGCTTTCATAATGCCTTATTATTCTTTCGGCATCCCAGAAGAACATTTTGTTCTTCCTCCTTTCTTGAATCTTTTTTACTGTAGCAGTATCATTCAGCATCAACTCTATGTCCTTAGTATAGATTGGCTCAATCCATTGAGTCTAGAAATCTAACTCCTCATCTAACACTATCGACATGAATTTGTTGTGCTACTTATGAATCTTAGACTCCAACCCATCCATGAACTTCCACCCATGCTTCGCAGTGGCAAAGTACCAGCCGTTAGATTGCCTCCTAATTGTAAAGAAGTATTGGAACAGTTGAGGCATAGCCTTGACTTCAACCTATTTACAGATTATTTCGAAAGCCATTAGAAGTTGATATGTATTTAGTGAAAACATAGTCGGTGTGACTTGAAAATAATTGAAGAACTGCTTCATGAATGCCAAGAAAGGGAAGCGCAATGGATAATCAAGATAATTTAGATAGATGTGGAACTTATGCTCCCTTGAACAATACACTCTTTCCTCTTCCCTTGGCCTCTTAAGATTCCATGCCCTTAGAAGGTCTTGCTAGTACTTGTTATATTTTGAGACAAGGAACTTATTGACGATACTAACTGCTCTGTTTGGCAAATCATGGAAGTAAACTATATTATTGTATAGATGCCTAGCCATAGATCCTCCGTCCTTATCATTTGGGTAAGTATCTACTATGAGGGAATTGATTTGGGTGAGTTTATCTTAGCACTCCACTACGCTATCAGTTGAACTACTTGAGGAATATGCCATCCCGCTCCTTTTTTAGGGGGGGAAAGTGGCCTCAGTATCCATTGCTTTGAAATTCAAAAGGATAAGTTAACGAATTATGTTGCGAACCATACTTGATTAGTTATAAATTCATAACATTTGAAGAGTTTGAAGTTGAAGACGAAATATCGAAAGTAAGAGTATGCTTATGAATGCAATTGTAAAGTTCGATTCTACTATCGAAAACTCTGAAATACTTTGTTGGAAATGACATACTAAATAGAAGATAGTGCAGATTACTGACGCATGTTTGGGGACAAAGATCTAACGGTTGCTGAGGGTTTGACAGTTATTATGGCCTACGGTATAATTATGGCTAATGTGACAGTTGTCATTCGTGCCACCACTTGAGCTTCTAATAGGTAGGAAAATTGAAAGTTAGGACATTTCATATTGGATACGATCTACCACTCGAAAATAAAAGGGCTTTTCTAATTACTTGGCATTTAGGAAATTATTCTCTACTTAACCTCGTAAGACATCAAGATGTTTACTCCCTTAGCTAAATACTCGACTATAGGAGTTAGGGGGCTAATGTTAATAGTCAAATTTCCATCACTCGGCTACTTAGCTATCTATATGATGAAAGACTCTATTCCCAGCTATGCCGAGTGACCATAACATGATAAGTAACTCGATTCTCAGTTGATGTCAAGTAACGTAGACTAACATCTGATTTAAATTAAGTGAAGTAACATGAATAATTGTCACCTAACACAGTTATATTATATAACTGCCTACTCTCTCTACATTTCTGGAATGTGTCCGATCAAGAGGCTTCCATGTGTCTCGTTAGTCATTCCAATAACTGTTGCTTTAGACACAACATTCATCTATAAATGCAGGAAGGAAACATTGTAAGTGACATTTGATACCTCTCAACAACTCACTTAACTTTCTCTATTCATATATACTGACTTTGGTATCAAAGTGGCTGCATAGGATTGGCCCTAGTACTAAGAGCTTTTCCTTTCTTTGCAGGATAATTCCAATTACCAAAATTCATCAACAATAGAAAAGTGGTAACATATACATCTAAGTAATTGAGGCCTTATCAGAGGAATTATCCAATACATATTTTAGAGTTGGTAGTTATAGTATTTGCTTTGAAGATTTGAAGACATTATTTATATGAAAAACATTATGAGATATACATGGATCATAAAAGCTTGAAATATTTCTTTGCTTAAAAGGAATTGAACTTAAGACGAAGGTGTTGGTTGGAATTAATCAAGGATTATGATTTGACCATAAACTACCATCTTGGCAAAGCTAATGTTATAGTAGATATGTTGAGTTGCAAGAATTACGAGCAAGTGGCTTTGTTAATCCCTAATCAACATGAACTGATTAAGGAATTTGAAAAGTTAGAGATTAAATTCAGATGGCATGAGATTGATGTACAATTGATGAATTTAGTTGTGCAATCGACCTTAATAGAGAAAATTAAGCTTCAACAAGATGAAGATTAAAAATTGAAGGAAATTAAGGAAAAGTTAAATACAAGTGATGTACCTAACTTCAAAATTGATATTGAAAGTGTGTTAAGGTATAAGAATAGAGTTTATATGCCTAAAGACTTAAAGCTAAAGGATGAAATAATGGCTGAAGCATATGACATTGGTTATACATTGCATCCTGGTGGAAATAAGATGTATTGTGATTTGAAATAATTTTTTTGGTGGAAAGGCATGAAAAAGGATGTGACACAATATGTAGTCGAGTGTAATACAAGTCAACAAGTGAAGGAAAAACACTAAAGGCCTAGTAGCTTAGTACAACCGTTAGAAATACCTCAATAGAAATGGGATCATATTACAATTGATTTTGTAATAAGACTCACGAGGATGAGATCATGTCATGATTTAATTTGAGTTGTAGTAGATAGGTTGACGAAGTGCACTTGTTTCTTATCTTATTGGACTAGTGATTCAATGGAGAAGTTAGTACAATTACATATAAGAGAGATTGTTAGACTACATGGTATACCAATAAGTATTTTGTTAGATGGGGATAGTCAATTTGTATCGAAATTCTAGGAGAGCTTACATTGATCTTTAGGAACTAAGTTATAATTTGGTATGGCCTATCATCCTTAAACAAATGGACAGTTGGAAAGAATTATTCAAATACTTGAGGATATGTTGAGAGGTTGTATTTTGGATTTCGGTGGTGATTGGGATTAGTATTTACCATTGATAGAACTTGCTTATAATAATAGTTATCAAGCAATAATCCAAATAAGACTGTATGAAGCTTTATATGGAAGAAAATATTGATCACTGTTATATTAGGATAATGATGAATATGTGATGATAAGACCTAATATAATTGAACAAATGAATAATAAAGTAAAGATAATATGGTAAAGGATGGAAGTAGTACAGGATCAATACAAAAGACAGGTAGATCTAAAAAGGAAACCTGTAGAGTTTGCAATAGGAGATCATGTATATGTTACGATAAATCCATTTAAAGGATTTAAGCGCTTTGATACTACAGGAAAGCTAAGTCCCTGATACATCAGACCTTTTGAAAACTTAGAAAGAATTGGAAATGTAGTGTACATAATTACTTTACCACTAAGTTTGGCTAGATACCATGATGTGTTTCATATGTCTATGTTACGGATGTTCATGAAGAATTTGGATGCAATTACAGAGTTGAAACTAGTGAACTCATAAGAGGATTATACAGTTGAAGAAAGGTTGATTAAGATCCTAGAGAATCAGATTCAAAAATTAAGAATTCGAGATGTTGAATATGTGAAATTTTAGTGGTGTAGCGGTCCAAGAGTAGAAGTAACATGGGAACGAAAGATGGCGATGAAGGATTGTTACCTGGAACTCTTCAAAGGAAAAGCTAAGTGATAGGCTTTTATTAGAAAAAAAAAGTAGTAATTGCGTTTGGAATAAAAGTTTTGAGGACAAAACTTTATTAAGAGGGATGGAAATATAAGCCCCAAAAAATCGCATTTACAGCAACTATACTCGGATTTAGGGCCTTCAAGAATAACTTATTTAGTTGAGCCTAAACTTTATGACTAAAATAGAAAAATTAGTTGAAGTGACCTAGTGAAGTTACATTGTAAGAATAATGACTCAAAATTCCAATTTTAGCCTTTGTAGTGTAATTATATAATATAGTGTAAAACTCATTGAAACCTTAAAAATTGAGCTTGCAATGTGAGAAAGATTTAAAGATAAGTTAATTAAGGTATAAAAAAATAACAAAGAATAATATATTATATGAATATATATGTATTTTTATGAATATACTCAGTATATATAATAATTATACTTGTTAATTGACCTGAAATTATATAATTATATATAATAAGCAATAAATTCACAAAATTAAATAAAAAATATATATTAAAAAAAAAAGACATGATAAAAAAATAAATATATGGGTATAATTACACATTAAGTATAATATATATATATATATAGGATATATACTCGTATATTAATAAAATTACTAAATATTATATAATATACATAAATACTGGAAATCTATTAAAAAATCTATCAAATCCTATCCAATTCTATTAGGAACATCTAGAATCAACCGTGGCACATTAGAAAACATCAAATTATTGAATCAAAAGGGAAAATCTTAGGCAATAGCCACCTCATGCTTAGAGAATTGGAAAAAAGGAAAGAACAAAAAAAGAATCCCAACCACCCCAATTTGGTTAAATAGAACTGTAGGAAGTTAGATTAACCATTTAGCAATTTCGAACACCCAGGAAAATCAGAGGAAAAAAATTCCAAAAAAATAGAATAAAAAAAAGGAATTATAAAGCAATAGACTATATAGAAGTAGTTCATAGACCAAACCACTACCTACTGTTGAATCTCACCACCACCTAGTAGCCTACCCATCACTTAGCACCATTGATAACTACCCATCAACCATCGACCATCGGAGCACCGATGAATAAGTCATTCAAAATTCTGCCCTATTTTTCATTAAATTCTAAAAAATATTAAATTAATCCTTAAAATATGAAAAATTTTATTTCAAAGTTATTTTAGATATATTTTCATGTTGTAATTTTATTTTTGTAAAACTATTAATATTTTATATACTTGCTTAATAAAGTCATTATTCATCTAAAACTTCAAATCTAAAATAAATATACTAAATGATGTTATTTGAGGTAAAAATTTTCATGGAGAGTACATGTTATATAGAGTTAATTGCTATATAGCCTGATTTTTAATTTAAGTATGTTTAATATTTATTGTAATTTCTTACCTTAAAAATAGCTAAAAATAGGCTAAATTGTAAAATAAATTGATTTTTGCAAAATGAATTGATGAAATTGATAACCATTGACTTCTAGAGATTTATAATAACATTAGGACATGTTAGAAATAATTTTGTATAAAATAATAATATTTGTTTAATTAAACTCAATTTAGGGGTAAAAATAAAATTATGTATATATAGGCGATAAACTCAATAGTATGAAAACACATGATGATTGAATCCCTATATTTTTAGGAGTCTATAGAAAATTTCCATGAATTATTTGGTAATGTAAGCTATTTATTGTGAATTTTAGTAGTAAACTAACTTAAATTGCAAACCAGGGTATGCTATTTAGCATTTTTAGGCTAAATTATGATAAAAATTTGAATAGGACCTATATATAATTATAATGGTCAGATTGGGTAAAGATGAATTTTCAACATATTTAGTAATAATTACATGACCTGAGTTATGATATATACGTGTTCAAGATAGATATTACTTATGTTATTAAGTTATTTTAGAAAATTATATAAAATATAGCTTATTTATATAATATGAGTATAATATCATAATGATTTTGTAAGGACATATAGGTATGATAGAAAATAAAAATACCCTTTAGAAATCACCTCTCGAGGTAAAACCCGTAGTACGTATCGTTAAGTTCATATAAACTAAATAGCATTACTTTTACTAAAACTAGATAATTCCATGTAATATAACCCATATCTCTATAATATTATGACATTTTATGTACTAGAATAACCTTATTGTAATTGAAATGTAACTTAATTGACTAAAAATACATTTCGTTACGATTAAAATAATAAATTATAAGTAATAATATAACTACGTATATTATTGATACACAATAGCTTAATATAACATATATAATAAAGAAATTATGAAATCAAAGGGATCATCCATGAAATCATCCTCATCCTCTTCATATTCTTTATTCTACTCCTCTTCATAGACATCTTTAGCCAAACTCTCCGCCTAAACTCCTTCCTCTTAACTTGTAATTTACCTCTTGGTACTATGTTTCTCTATAAAAGGAAACAAGATTCAAGTCAAATTTCCAATGCGCTAGAGTTTCCCTACACGTAGAATAACGAATAGACCAAAAATCCTGACTAAATGTCGAAAATAAACACTATAACTCATTGAAAAATTTTATCAAACATGTAGTATGCATGCAAAATGTAGTTGTGTTCTTAAGAAATCCTTCATGCAATCCTAACAATCATTATTACAAATGAAATTACAAGCATGCTTAACTCTTAATTCCTTAATGACATGAATCAATAGCACTTGTATTTTTTTTTATCAAATATTAGAGCCCTTAGTGCTAAAATGATGAATAAGGCATATAAAGCAATAAAATTCAACACTTCAACTCAAACATTCAAGATTCATACACTTATAGGAATGTATTGTAAGTGATACAATTGTGTCATAACCTGTGTCTTTCAAACGCAAAGATTAGTGCCAATTCAAGAACATGGTTGTGTCATCATGCACATCACTACCAAAATACTAAAACAAACGACATCCACCATAACCTATACTCACTAAACAAAATCATGCAAAAGTCATAAGAAAAAGTGAAATCCAAATAAGTTCTTCCATGAAAATTCAAGAAAAAAAAAAAGAGATATCAAGAACTTACCGAACTACTTGAAGTGAAGTACACTTGGGGAAATATTGAATCGGTGTAAGAGATGGATTGTAAATAAAAAATGTTTGTGAGTGTGTTCATTTGTGTATTTAAGCATGAGTTAAATAGCAAATGAGAGGAAAATAAAATCGTGTGTATGTTTGTGTAGAAGAAGAAGTGTTGAAAAAAAAACTTGTTGGGTATAAAATTATATAGTAGGCACGATACGACCTAAGACACAATCATGTCTCACAGTCTTGCATCTTTCTATGGTGTGGCTAAAACTTAGCCTAGTATTGATATGATCCAAGACATGATTGTATCTCTAGATCATGTAACCTACTTGAGCGCACATTGGGGGCTGTTTAGAAGTGATATGGTTAGAGACATAATCATGTCTCTGAACTGTGTAACCTACTATAAACCTTTTTTTTTTTCTTTTAAATTTTATTTTTTTTTAATTTATGCATGCTTATCCTAAATGCAAGAATTGAAAAATAAAAGAAACTTAAGGAAACAAAAGTACAAAAAATTGAATCAAAGAAAGCTAATGCAAAAATTAACTAAAAGGAAAACTTACTATGTTGCACTTATCAATTTTGAAATTTTGTTTAGCCTTCAGGGCATTGCCTCGAAACCTCCATAGGAGACACTATCCCAGATTGGAAAGTAGGACTGTCGTATGTGTGGTGCAACATAAAAGCAAACTTGATCCTAAAATGAAAAATAAAAGTATTAAAGTGCTAAGATAAATAATGAAAATTACTAAAATAACCTACAAGCTAGAAAATAATGAAAATAAATAAATAACTTAGGTTTCCTCCTAAGAGTCCTATATTTAACGTTGATAGCTCGATGAGATGCATGAGTTACTTACCTTCATCCGAATGGAGATGAATCTACATCCTTACCTCACTCTTGAACCCTCCAAACAAGGTTAGACTTGCCTTTTTTCCATTGGTACAGAAAATTCTCTTGTCTATTTACATAACTTTTATTGAGTTTCTTCTTATCATACTCATCAAACTTATGTTGCTCGAGTCTCTTCTTCTTATCCACTTTTCGCTTAGATGGAGTAGTTGTCTGTAGCTTTGAGCTCTTCACTACAAAAGTATGTTCTAAGTAATCTTTTGAGTGTTTTTGCTCTAAGACTAGTGGTTTTTCTTTAGGAGGCTCTAACTTTCCTTCCTTTAGTCAAAAAATGGTTCAATCCTTGTCTTTACCACATTAGGTTCATTAGCTCCCAATTGAGCTACCGCTTTTGATTAATTAAGGGTTTGCACCATTTCTCCATCTTCCACTTCTAAGCAATCGTTCATAGGTTCTTTGACAAGTGTTTCCTGTATGCATTCAGCAACAACAACATTAGAAGTATCACCATCGTAGCTTGTGCCCTCTACGTCAAGGGACTTATGTATTGAATTTGGAATCTAGAAAATAATTTCCTCACCTTCGACCTTGAAGATGAGCTTACACTTACTAACATCAAACATAGCCCTAAAAGTAACAAAGAAGGGTCTTCCGAGAATTAATGGTACCTTAAGATCCTCATATATATCGAGGATAACGAAATCTATAAGTAAAATGAATTTATCAACTCACACTAAAACATCTTCTATAATGCCTCTAAGATATGTGGTGGACCTATCAACTAATTGAATGTATATGCATGTTGGTTTAGTTTTTCTTAACCCTACATTTTCAAACAACTTATATGGCAATAGGTTAATACTAGCTCTTAGACCTGCTAAAGCATTATCTATAGACAACTTTCCAAGCATACAAGGTACAGTAAAACTCCCTGGATCTTGTAATTTCTTTGGCAACTTTTTCTAGAGTAGTGCCATGCATTTTTCGTTTAGTGTGATAGTTGAAAGATCCTTTAGCTTCCTCTTGTTTGACAACAAGTCCTACAAGAACTTTGCATATTTTGGCATTTGCAATAAAACATTAACAAGAGGTAAATTCACTTGTAGTTGTTTAAAAAGATTAAGGAATTTATCGAATTGCTTGGTTTGATCAGGGCAGTCTTGCTTAAGTCACTATGCATATGGGATAGGTAGCTTGTACTCGTTCACTTTTAGTGGCTCTATACTCTCGTCTGATCTTGGTGGCTTTATGTCATCCTTGCCTTCCACTTCCACTTCTTTTCCAGTTACTTCCTCATTCTCCTTCTTCTCAACTTACAACTCTCTACCACTTCTCATGGTCATTGCATTAACATGCTCCTTAGGGTTTGTTTCAATGTTCCTAAGTAGGGATCCTTATTGTCTCTTGTTTAACATCTTAGCGATCTAGCCAATTTGATTCTCCAAGTTGTGGATAGAAGCTTCTTGGTTCCTTAAAGAGTCCTTTGTTTATTGCATTCTAATCTCATTAAATTGAATATATTTTTCCAAGAGGCTTTCTAACTTCTTCTCTAGAGTAAGTGGGGGTGCTGTCGATTATTGAAATCCGATTGGAGATAAATTTAATCTTTGCTATAGTTGATTCCTTGCCTACTCTTGTTGACCATGACCTTGATTTTGACTTCCCCATGAAAAGTTAGGGTGTTCTCTCCATCTTGGATTGTAGGTGTTGCTGTAAAGATTATATTAAGGTCTTATAGGTTTCCCTAGAAAATCAACTTGTTATGTCTACTCGTAAGCTATAATCCCCTCTTGGATGAAGTTGTTGGAGCTATACTGTGGTTGTTGTGAACTAGTTAAGAGGGATTCAATTTTCTTAACTAACATCTCCATCTGAGTGGCTAGAGAATGTATAGTGTTGAGCTCTAATATGCCTATGACTTTTTGCTTCCCCTTTAGGTTCTCCCACTAGTAATTATTCATGGCCATATCTTCTATCAGAGTCTAGACTTCTTCGGGTATCATAGTATTGAGTGTGCCTCTAGTTGCTACGTTTATCATTTATTTGGTAGAAGGTTGAGACCATTGTCGGAGGTTTGTGTTTCCATTCAAAGAGGGAGGTCATGATGTGGACACTACCTTAACAAGTACTTAAAGCACTCCTATGTGTTGTATAAGGCCCTACCCTCTATTTGGGCAAAGGATGAGATGTTGGCTCTAAGCTTTACAGTTTTCACAGGTGGAAAATACTTCAAGAATTTTTTTACCAATTCATTCTAGGTTATGATTGAATTCCTTGCTAAGGAATTCAACCATTGCTTAGCTTAGCCACGCAAAGAAAATGAAAAGAAGTACAGTCAAATAGCATCATCAGTTGCCCCATTAATCTTAAAAGTATCACATATTTCCAAAAAACTGGAAATATGTGCATTGGGATCTTTGTCTTAAGGGCTATCAAATTGTATGAACTACTATATGATTTGAATAATGTTCAGCTAGAACTCAAAGTTATTGGCTACTACAATTAGTCGGTTGATGAAAGATTAGGTACCAGTTAATAATGGTTGGGAGTAGTCCGACATGGTCCGATCATGATCCCGGTTGTTAGCCATGAAGTTGTTGGGTAAGCTTTCATGATTAGATTCTTATTCTACCGCTTAATCCTTGTCTTCGCCTTCTAACAACTCCACTTTGTCTTTTAATCTAATTAGAGATTCTTGCTTTATCGCCTCTACCATTTCTTTGATAAATAATTGCCTTAAATTATGTAAAGCCGTTCTCTCAATCTCAAGATCAATTTTAATCAAATCCTTTAGTCGGCTTCTTATCATGTACTACACCAAAGAAAATAAAGAGTTTAGTCAAGATCAAATCAAGAATATAAAAAAAAAAAAAAAAAACTCAAGAAAGCTAAGAAAAAAAATGGTTAGATTAATAAATCTACTAACTTTCTTAATATCAAAGTCCTCAACAACGACACCAAAGCTTGATGTAGGCAAGTGCACCTATAAGTTTATAACATAGCATATCTGAGTCTAAGTATTAGTACTCACTAGGTCTTTATTATCTAATAAGTAAATTAAATTTCAAGAAAATTAAAGAAGTAAATCTAAATTACTGCTAAAACTAATTTAAAGATTAACTAAGATACAATTCAAGAATTAACAAGAAAGCAATTAATTAATTCAAGATTCAATGCTATACCTAGATCTTGTTTCCCCTAGATCTAACATGTGATTTTCCTAAAAATAATCTAATTTATTTTTTAATCTTTCTTGACTAGGAGAATTCTTTACTAAAGTTAACTACTTTCTCAAGTCAATTAACCCTAACCCTAGAATCGCTTATTATAATCTGTTCTCAATAGCATGACCTAAGATTGCATTATTAAATGATGAATTCTCTATGCTTTAGTTTGAAATGCAAAAGAATCTTGCAAATTATCTCTATTCTTGCAATAGTTCTCATCACTTATACCTAGATATAATCTTATAAGGAATATCTCGATTCTCTTATAAGATATCAAACTCTATATCATTATCCATGGAAATAATAACATAAATCATGAAGTAAACATAATTTAATCAAGAAAATAATAAAAAACTAAATTAATCAAATACTAATCATGTCACATGAATAGATCTAGGTTCTACAAAACTTAGATACCAAGGTTTTACTCTTTATACATTGCAAAATAGGAATTTAAAAATAAAGTATAAAAAATAATAGAAGGAATCATCATGAAATCCAAACAAAATTGAATCTTGAAATCTTCTCTTCTCCTTGCTTTCTTTGTTGTTCTTGACTTCAAAAACTCCTTCAAAGTCATGCCAAAAAGCTCTCCCAAATAAACCCTAACAAGGCTTTATATATGAAGAATTAAAAAAAAAAATAGGTCGATTGAAAAAGATATGATTAGGGACACAACCAAAAGACATGGTTTTGTCCTTTACTATGGAACATTTGTCTTTTTTTTTTTTTAAACCTAGAAACAAGATTAACTAAGATACAATTCAAGAATTAACAAGAAAGCAATTAATTAATTCAAGATTCAATGCTATACCTAGATCTTGTTTCCCCTAGATCTAACATGTGATTTTCCTAAAAATAATCTAATTTATTTTTTAATCTTTCTTGACTAAGAGAATTCTTTACTAAAGTTAACTACTTTCTCAAGTCAATTAACCCTAACCCTAGAATCGCTTATTATAATCTGTTCTCAATAGCATGACCTAAGATTGCATTATTAAACGATGACTTGGTTATTTTAACTCCGATTTTAGTGAAATTTGTTTCTATCTTCTCATTTTCTCATGTAGATTATTTCAAAACCTAATAAACAAAATTTTAGTCAATTAAGTATTATTATCTAAAAATAAACTCAACTATCAAGGAAAATCATTAAAAATCACCAATTACAATATGTACAATTAGGAACTTATCAAGTTTCTTCTCCATCTTTTTGTGCTTATTGTCTAATTCCTTCCTAGGAAATTCTAAGTTGATCCTTGAATTTACTTTAACTTGTTAAGGTTTAATGCCAACATGTTAACACTTTAGTGGATTGATAGTGATCCCTTTTCTATGCTTGGCATGGGAATGTCCTTCTTAAGCAAGTTGAGTTGCTATAAGGAGGCTAATACTATCGACCAAAAAGTTCATCTTTTGGGCCATGTTCTCCATGGATTCCTCTAAGTATGCAACCTTGCCCATCGGTAATGATACAAGGATTGTCCACTAGATTAAGTTTTCTAAAGCTCATAAAATTACTAGGATTACTAACATCGTTGAGGTTTCCATTGGTTACCACTTTGATTCAAGATGTACTACTTACAAGCTATCATTAGAGAACCTAGAAAAATCAAATACTCAAGCTTTGTTAGAATTTTTTTTGTATCTAAAATTCTTCATTTCTTTTTTTTTTTCTTCCTCTTTTTTTTTTTCTTTTCTTTTTCAAAAAAAATCGAAAATAAAATGCAAATGGATTCACACAGATGCATAAAAGATCAAGTATTTGGGTAACAACATAGCAAAGCTAAAATTTTATTAATGTTGGTAACTCTATGAAGTCCTTTATTACATGAGAAGATGAGAAAAAAAGAAAAAAAAAAAAAACACATAAGCTTCCTAATCTTGCTTAGGCATCTCCTATCTTCCTTGAGCTCGCTAATGTGTCTTTAAGCTTGAGTTAGTTGGGCTTGCAAAGCATTCCTCTCTTCTCGAGCCTATTAGAGTTAGTCTTTCAAACAAGCCTCTCTTTTAATATTATCCTGGTGATACCTCTCTAAATGAGCTTAGGCCCATCTCATAAAAGCTTGGACTTCTTTATTAGGGTCTACCAAAGATGGTGGAAGTATATTTGGGGCTTGATACTAAAGATGACCCATCTAGTGCAATTGATAAAAAATAAACTCTCGAGTAGCTTAATAAGCACTAACCCTACCTCTCAGTTCTCTAACATTCTCAAGGCCATATCTCTTGAGACTCCTATAATTCCTTGACAGTTTGCATCTTTGCTTCTTTCATAGCTAAAGGAACATCTTGCTCAACATAATCTAAAGTTACTTGGTCTAATGAGGGTCAATAAGCTATTTCTTATATCGTGCCCAATTGACATATCACACAAGCTGGACAATAGCTTGTACACCTAAAGATCCCAGTGAAGGGCACTACAGCATAGTTTGCATAGCCTAAAATGGCTTAGTTGCAGTGATTCTAGTTAGCAACCCATAATATTTCTTTTAGCTCCATCTCTTGAAATATCACAACCTATTCTCTAAAAAAGGCAACCTTTGGTATTTCAACCCTTTCAACAAAAGAAGCAATAATATCATACTCTCCAATAAAGGGAGTTCGGTTTAGCTTAAGCCCATAGTACTTCATATGTTTCAAAAACCAAATAGTGAGAAGCGGTATGCTACCTTTAAGTAACCCATGGCCCTTCTACTTCAGGAAATCTAAATACTTGATTTGTTTTTCTAAGAGGGTTGAAACATAGGACATACCTGGTAGAAATTGGTCCACTAATTCAACTATTCTATAGTAGACATATGTATGTCCTATAGGGAAGAGGTAAGTGGCAAAGATAGCCAAAATGTAAGCATAGACTCGGATTTTCTCTTAATCTTCTTCGCTAACACAATACTAGGGCTTATGAGACCTAAGAATTGTCGAGGTGCCAAACCAATCCATAAAGGTGCTACCCCTAATGCATTCTTCATTACAGTTACCTAATGCCTTCTTATCTTCATCACGTCTTACTCCTAGAAAGTAATTGAAAGTATTGGTAGGTGACTTTCCATTCTTACAGATGTAGATGCCTTTCGAAGGTGGAGAAGCCTGTAGTAGCTAAGTATACTCTTCAATCGTAGGGCTCAATTCATGAGGGCCCAAGCAAAAAGCCCTTAATTCTAGGTTCCAACAATATACTAAAGCCCTAATAGAGAAATATGGATACCTACTTTAGAAAGAGATAAAATGGGCTTGATGCGGCTTTTGATAAATTCTTGATCCAATGGTCTATAACATATGAACCATGCTTGGAGCATGGGCTAGGTATTGATAGGCTGGTGAACATGGGCTTCTTGTTATGATGCAGCCATGATAGGAATAGCCATGATCTGTTACAACAAAGAACAATTCATTAGAAAGAGGAGGGAGAAAAAAAACTTATACAAATACAATCTAGGTTACAAGGAAGATAAAAAATATTTACAAAAAATAAATACATGTTTATGTAAGAAACCTTGATACTTTTCGATAATGTCATGAATGCAAATCAAGTAGGTTCTAAAAGGTTCCTAAGCACCATGGTCCCCCCTATTTTGAAGAATGGGTCTATAACCATAGTAGCTTGAGTAGGGGACTTAATCAATTAGGATGGTAGTTACCCTACAATACTTAAAGCCTACACAATGGTCCCCTCATCTTAATGCTTCCTAAGTCTAGTTTTGACATTTTCTAGCACAAATTAAGATATAAAAAAGCATAGCCCCGCCCACCACCTCCCCTTCCCCCCCCTCCACCCCCACANCCTAAGTCTAGTTTTGACATTTTCTAGCACAAATTAAGATATAAAAAAGCATAGCCCCGCCCACCACCTACCCTTCCCCCCCTCCACCCCCACACCACCCCCCCACCCTAAAAAAAATTAAGGATGACTAGGCCCTGTTGGCCCTTAGGTGCCTACGAATCTCAATAATTTGGGTTAGAAGAAAACAAGCAAACATATGTATATAAAATAATGAACATATAAACAAGAATTACAAGTCTATTTATACAAGGCTTAAGTTCTATAAGTATATTAAATGGTAAGGCCCAATTTCATATCTTAATGTAGCTAACCTACAAATTGTCCACAGTGGAGTCACCAATTTGTCAAGCTTAAAATTCAATTTTCTATTTTTTTCTTGACTTGGTTTAAACCAAACCCTATGTCCATTTAATTTAAACCCATAACAAAAAGTTAAGAAAAAATGGTTTCCTTTAATTTTTGAAAAATAAAGTTACCACCTAGTGAGACTAGGAAAATTTGAGTAAATTAAAACTATTAGGTGAATTGGTTTTAATTTAACTACTAGTCTATATTTTGAAAAGCTTTTAAAATGGTTTTCATGAAACCAAAGAAAATTGCATTTAGGGGGCTAACTAATTAAAACCTAAAGGTTATCATATTAAAATATTAAATTGGGTCTTAACTTTTAAAATACCACCAAAACTTAAAGGAGACAATTTTTCTTCATTTTATTTTTAATTTTTTTTCTTTTTATTACTTTCCTTTTTTTTATTTCAAAAGCTTTTATTTTCAAAGGAAAGAAAGGGAAAATAAAATTTTATTTTATTTTTTATAGTTGCCCTATAGGTGTTTATATATCTACTATTCAAAATCAAATCGTCGTAGTTCTTTTTTTGTAAAACTTTAGTGGTTTAGTTTTTTTAATTTTGAAAAGCAAACTAGGTTTACATCATTATTCGATTCATAAAATAAATAAATAAATAAACGATAGAAAAGACCTTAATTTATTCATGAATATATATAATTCCTATTTTCTAACCTTTTAAAAATGGTTCATTGAGTTTTTTTTTTTTTGAGAAGGCCTTTTTTCTAAGTGACAAGATAACTCCTTTTTTTTTTTTTCAAAAAGTCTTAATTTCCAAATTTTGGGAAAAATAATTTATTGAATTTTCTAGATAAGTAAACAATTTTTTTTCAAAAAAAGCCTTACTATTTTGCAATGTCCAAAAAAACTGCTTTCACTTTTTTTTTTAGAAAACATACACTATTATGCTATCACCTTTTTTTTTCTAGAAAATCCTAATAAAAAATGGAATTTCTTTTTCATAATAATAAATAAATAAAAATAAAATAATGAAAAAAATTTCCAAGATGGTAAATCTAAATAACCTAAAATTACTATTTTTTATTTTTCCTTTCATTTTAGTTTCAATTTATTTTTAAATAGAGGTAGGCCTAACTAGTTCTAAGATTGGTGATTGCCCTACATCACCTTGGGGCTATGTGATGCTCTCTAATTATTTATTTTATTTTATATTTTGTTAATTATTTATATTTATTTTTTAATTTTATTATTATCTTATTTATTTCATGTGGGCCTTACTCATCCCCTCAAGGTGGGTATCGCACAACACCCGAGGACTAGACATGCCCTTAATGCTAAAATCATTTTAATAGTTAAAACCATAAAAGTAAAGTAACAAATAATACAAAAAGAAAAAAAAAATGGCTAAAGGAGTGTGTCAACAAGCCAGATCTAGGTGTAAAGTAGGTTGGGCATGGATCTTGAATTGGGTTAAGCTATTGAAGAAGAAGAAGTGGTGATGTAGGTTGATTTCGAATGATCTAGCCACAAAAACAAGTGGGGGGAAAGATTTCTATTAGCTTTTCAATGTTGAAAAAGTTAATGGTAATGATGCATTCACCTAAAATGGTGGTTTGAGTAATGGTTCATGGTGGCCAATTCAAGCTAGAGAGAGAATGTGGCAATAGAGCTTAAACCATGGCAACTTGAGTTGAACTAAGGGTAGTTTCCTACATTTTAGATGGTGTAGAAGCTTATGGTGTGCTTATTTTTTTCCGGAGAACCACCATAAGGTGATGGTTTAGAGAGAGAGTTGCATAGAGAGTGAGAAAGTAGATGAGTAATCTTCTACAGTGAATTTTGAATGAAGATTGATGGCTATATGTGAAGCTTAGGTCCTTATTTATATTATCTAAGCACTAATTCAAGATGGGATGTATCGATTTGCTATGCATGAACAAGCTAAGGTTTAGGTGTTCAAATCTTTGATTAGGGCAATTTTGGGGAAATTTTTTATGATTGATTAGGGATTGTACATAGGGAGGATACGATATTTCCATTTCAATGATTAGAAGCTTCTATTGTTGCTTAAAATAACAAGATGTGTAATCTTAGCCTTTACACATTTTGAATTTTCTCGAATTTTTGAGCTTAGATTTCAACCCTTAAACAAATGTATTTAGACAAGATATGGGTACCTATTCAACATTTGCCATGTCTTGTTTCTAAAGATACCAAAATTTAGCATATTTTTTAATAAAAATATGAAGAAAAATATTAGAGAAATTGAGGGTATGCATAGAAAAAAAAAAACTTCCTCTTTTGCAAATATTGAAAATCTTGCTGATGGCCATTTTTATAGGGCATGCCCATTCACGTAAGGGCCTAAACGACTCCAATTAGAAGGATCTGCTCTAAGCTAACCCACCCTATTTTTTAAGTTTTTTTTTTTATAAATTATTATTATTAAAAGTGAAAAAAAATAAAAATGCCTCAAAATTAGAATAAAATTGGTCCTAATCCAAAAATCTATGCCTATTAATTTTATAAAATTCATTTTTCATTATTTATCTTTCTCTTTTCTTTTTCTTCTTTTTTATTATATATATTTTTACTTTTTTTCCTTTCTTTTTAGTTTTTCTTTTTTTAGGCAATTTTTCTTCTTCTTCTTTTTTTCCTTCTCTCTTTTTTATTATTTCTGTAGTTTAGGGTACTTTAAGAATTTTAAAATTTCAAGGTATAAAAATGGGTGTATACAACATACTTCTATCTTTATTCTACTTACTGAGCAAATTGTCGTTCATTCCCTTATAAATTCTTTTGTAGGTATAGGGCCATAAACTGAGTCTCATCTGCTTCTCCAATTAGCAATTGATGGGGTTGAGGATAAAGAAGATGCTACTGAACTTTTATTTTCCTTTGGTCATCTTTTATAACTTGTTTGGGAAAATTAATTAGGTCTCCCTAGGTGGCCAAATGGTTCCCAACTCTTAGCTGGTAAAATATAAAGCCTAAATTATAATTTAGAAGTCTCTTTAAGAAATGTAACTTTACATGTAAACAAAATCTTGTAACATAGATTATAAACTTAAGTTTTGTTATAGATCTTATTGTGTACAATTACTTCGAAAGAATAATGGTACAAGTTTATAACAAAAAGGTGTTGAGATGAGCACTTCAATGTGGTTGAGTTTAGTATGCCTTATGTAGACTAGGTCTATGATAGTAGTTAAAAGGCTATCTTCTATCTTAGAATGGTTCATATAGTGGGACTATTACGACTCCACTTCTTCAACACATGACAATCACTTCAACGTTCAAATTGTTTTCTAGAAGGAAATAGACATTTGTATCCATTTCAAGTTTATCTTCATCTTGTTGTGAATGGTAATGCTTTCCAAGTGTTGTAGATAGACTCGCTTGTTATATAATTACCTTCCTTATCAATTTACTTTGACTTCTTTGAATATTTCCTTGAATCATGAACTTACTTTCTTATGCTCCAACTTCATTGTTATTATGACGTAGCATTCTCCATACGTTTGATATGATTGGATATAATTAATTATATTCTAAATATAACTAATTGTTAGTTATATAAGCACTTGGATTCTACTTCAACTCTAATTCTGAAACATCTTTAGTTTCTAAACTTGATCCTACTTTTGAACTTTATGAGTCTAATTTTGATTTACTTTTGAACTTTCTTAATTCGTCTAACTTGAAATGCTTTGATTCTCCAACATTGCTTTTGATATTCCATTCTAAGTTAGTATTAAATTGAATAGCAATTTTGCTAATTCTCTAAAGCTTTTGACTATCCTATGCTTCCTTTTGATCTTCTTTTACACTTTTTGTTAAGCCTTGTTAAACTTTTGATTTTTTTTTTCTTTTATTTTTGATAACTTGAGTTTGTTAATATGAGAACCCAAATGAAAGGTATTTTGATGATAATAAAATATATGTTAAAATAAACTCAAAGGAAGAATATCTTAATATTACTAATCAAGTTACCTAGTATATAGTACAAAGAGATTGTATTATTCAAGGTACTTAAAGGTTTAAGAACTAGAGTAAAAGTAAAAACAATTTTTGATGAAGGAATAGCAAGATTAGAAGTTAAAAGAATAAGAAATGAAGTAAATAAGTATTGGAAGTAGATTTAGAACCAAAATCTACTACTATTAGAAGTTGGTCAATTGTATGATGAAAATGATTGTATAAAGAATGTCTATAGCATAAAACAACAATGTTTTGATCACTAGAAGTTAATAAAGACATGACTACAATATTCTAACGATGATGGAAGAAAAGATAAATAGATAAGAAGTATAAGAATTGATGAAAAGCATAGGGACTGAACAAAAGCATATATTAGAAGTGCATGTTGAGACTAGAAGTGAAATATAAAGAAAATGAAAAGAATAATCATAATCCAAGGCTCATCAACATGGAGGCATATTTGGTAATATATGTGATCAAGATAAGGGATACAAAAGCTTTACATATAGGGATCATAAAAGCAATGAGATACATTGACTAAAGAAAAGTTTCCAAATATATAAGACAACCACTAAGGAAAGTGTCACTTGATAGAATAGCAAATTTGTAGGTGACAACAAAGATTTGGAGATCACAAAATATTTGAAGAGCAACAACTATTACCATATAAGGGACAATTGAATGTTGGAGCCACAACTATATAAGGGGAAGAAGTGATTAAGGAAGGATATATATGGATATTAGAAGAGGAGCATAAGAGAAGAGGTTATGTGCTACATAAAAGTTTATAGTTAAGCTTATACATGTTTTCGTGATCATAAGAACAAAGAGAAAGCTAAGTACTTAAGACAAAGTATAAAGAACTTATTATTGCTAAACATTGAGCAAGAGTGTAAGGAAATCCATTGTAAGCCTCAAATGAATTACTAATCTCTAAAAAATTTAGTGGAGAGACTATTTAAGCAAACATAGTTGACATAGAAAGAGATTCTATAAGCTTGAGATTTGGCAGTAAGGTAAGATCATGGGAATTGTTAGCCGTTGTGTATAAGTTTCTTTCAATAGGGAAACTACGACATGAACAATTGTATCCTTGGTTGTAGGATGGAAGAGTACATTGAGCACATGGTGGAACCACTATATATCAATGCTTAATCTTCTTAACTCTATCTTTTACTTGCAATTTATTTATTGTTTGCGTGATTATTTGATTTACTATACATTACTCATTTATTAGAAATATCATCACATAAGCAGAATTAAAAGAACGATTAGATTAAGAGCTAGTTATTTTTGCATTCTCATGCAAATCTCTTCTCTAAGTTTGTTAATATTTCTGATACATTAAGATCAAAGAACAAATTTAGTATAGTTAATCTCCAACATCAATAAGAAAAGTTGTTTAGGACTTAATTTTGTTAATAATCAATTCAAACCTTTTCTTGATTATTCATTGGAATTGAAATTAGTACCCGAGTAAGTTAAATAAAAGAAAAGCTTGGTATAAATAAGCATATCTAGAAGAATGTTTGATTATATTCTTATTGTTCAAACTGACAAATGTACTTATTTTGGTAGATCTAACTTTGCTTAGTGGAAATGGAAGATGGAAACATACATTCAAGAAATAGATTATAAGTCCCAAGTCATAAGTAATAGAGGAGATCAACGACATGTAGATCCTCCTACAACAAATGGCAGCTATGACAAAGCCTTAGTAAATTCAAAATCATGGCATCCACTTTTGATGTCCTTATCACCAATGGAATATAATCATGTGTTTGCTTACACCTTAACTAAACAAATTTAGGATACTTATGCAGCAATTCATGAAGGAACTTCATCAATTAAGAGTACCAAAATCAACAATCTGACATAAGAATATGAATTGTTCAAGATTCAACCAAGAGAACAAATAAAAAATACATTTGAAAAATTCAACTTTATTGCCAACAAGCTCAAAACTCTTGGTAAAAAATTAGTATGGAAAATGGTCAGAATGCTACTGAGATAATGGGATGCAAAGAAAACAACAATGGAAGAGGTATAAGATCTCATAACACTATCTCTTCTAGACTTAAGAGGGAAACTTGTGGCTTATGAGAAAAATATGTAGTACAACTATGATAATCAGGAAAACAAAAGGAGATCAATAGCCTTCAAAGTTAAACAAATGATAGATTGAAAAATTTTAGAATATGAAGAAGAACTAAATTTGCTTACTAAAAGACTCAATAGACTTTTGAGATATTTTAGAATACAAAGGCAAAATCTCTCTAACTTCTCATAAAACTAACAAATCTAATGTAGGAAAATAATAAGAAAAGAAAAAGAAAGATACATTGATTTGCTATGGATGTAAGAAAATAGGACACATTAAGTATGATTGTCCATCACTCAAGAAGCAAATGAACGAGTATGATAAGAAGAAAAAGAAAAAAGCACTTTTAGCAACACGAAGTGATCTTGATAAATCATAATCAAAATTAGAAGAATCAGAAGCAGAAGATGGATTAAATTTATACTTCATGGCAAACTTTGAGGTAAGCTTTGACTCAAACTCTTTTAGTGAACCTAAAGATGTATATGTTGAAATGGAAAAGTTATATGAATTTTTAACAAAAACTAGGCATTAAAATCAGAAGCAAATGGCTAAAAATATGCTCTATTGAAAAGAGAAAAGAAAGCTTGAACAAAAGCAAAATTGAAGTTGAGTCAGCAAATTGAATTTCCTAAAAGGGATAAGATAGTTGAATAAGAAAAGGTAAGTTCTATTCAAAAAGAAAATAAAAAAGTAAGAGTATAGACTCTAGATATGAAAACCTAAATAGATAACTATTAGAATCTATCAAAAGTATGTTTAGTAAGTTCTACGAAAGTGAAAAGAAACTTTACACGATGATAACCAATTAAAAGATGCATGGACATAAGAATGGATTAGTGTATACTAGTGAATCATAAAAAAGTTTCGAAAAAAGCTAGTAAACCAAATACAAGAGGCAATACTATGACTAGAGCTATAAGAACTAAACAAATAAAGGAATACAAGAAATCTTATATAAAGTATTACTCTTGTAGAACTAGTAAGATAGAGAAATTTTATTATTACAAAAGTGAAAAGCTCATTTCAAATTAAGGTAATAACTACAGTCATATGGGCTTGAATTTTAAAGGACTTAAGTTGGTTTGAGTTCAAAAGAGTAGATAATTCTTCTATTTTCTTATGTAAAGAAAGCAACCACTTTTGAAAGGAAAATGGTATCTTGATAGTGACTATTCAAGACATTTGACAAGAGATATCACCATGTTCTCAAACAATAATGGATCAATGGAGGTTGAGTAGGTGGTTCATGGTGTATAGCATAGGCAAGTACACTTAGTCCAGTTATAGTAAAGATTTGGATTTGAGTCCAAGTGTTGATTTGATGAGAAACCATATATGGGAGTAATATCTAATTAGTTGGCAAAATCATCCCTAGAATCTTTTGATTACCTAACTTTTATAGTAAAAGATGTAATTGAATAATTAAAGATAACAAAAAGTAATAACAAAAATATAGCAAAAACATAAACATGAATATAAACAAGAGTAATTAAAATAAAGGAGAAAGTATGTTCCTTAGTAAATCTTTATGTTATTTACAACCTTGTTCTAAGTGATTTATTTAATCTCAATTGTGATATTAGATCATGAGGATTCTTATTATGAACTAGTCGAACTTGCATCTCTAGCTAATTTTTAATTCGAAGACCACTTTAATGGAATCACCTTTAGAATAGAGTATTGTAGAATTACATGAAACCCCTGAATCCCACTATTTAGTTGGTCTAATCTTGAAAAACTAAACTACTAAATGTTTTAGTAAGCCCATTTTGTCTAATCGTACCTATCCATCATATTATAAGAACTCACGAACTCTATAATAGACTAAATTAATAATTCAATCACCAATAAAGTTGAATTAAAGAATGAAATAAAATAGTACAATTAGATTACAATATGCAAGTATTGTAGATTGAATATCAATACTAATAGGAATAAAAAGAGTCACAACAAAATTTAGGGTTCAATAATGACTTATTAAGAAAATTTAGTACAAAAACATAATAACAAGAAGAAAAAGAAGAATAGAGAAACCATTGTAATTTTACCCGATTGAATCTGCTTCAAAGGGGCTCTCTTTACAAACTTAGACCTAAATACCTATTTATAAGAGATAGATTTAGATTCACAAGAAAAACTTGATAAAAATAAAAGATTTGTAAATCATAGAATGTCTACTCCTAGGGTTCACAGCCCTAGAGATGGGGCATGATCTTACATTTAGTTTGAAATCTTCAAAATTTGTTAGAAATTAATTATGAGGGGAATACAACCATAGATCATGACTGTGATCTACACTTGTGGTCTTCATTGGACTTTCTTTCCTGAAATTCTTCTGCTCTAAATCCTTAATCAATGCTTTTATTTAAATAAACTTTATATAAACACTTAATTTTTGCCTCTCTGTAGTCTTAATTTTTATTTTTACAAAAAAGGTCCTAATTCAAAAATAAAAATAACAAAAAAATTAATAAAAGATAAAAATAATAAAAAATTAACAAATGATGAAAATATCAAAAAAATAAGAAAAGAAAAAATTATTATAAAAAGTTTTGTAGATTTTTAGGAAGTAACTTATATTAGGAACAAATAGTTTTACTTTTACTTTTACTTTTAACTTAGTTCAAAAAATTATTTTAGGGAATCGGGTAGTTTAAGTACAATTTAATTGTACTGAATGTCAAGGTGTAGGCCAATGACCTAACGGATAAGTATTGGATATTTGGATTGCATTTAATTTGAGGTCTTGGGTTTGAGTCTTACTAAGCATCTATGTCTTTTGTTTTTCTATATTTTACAAGAGCGAGAGAAATAAACGGGATTCATATCTAATTAAAATCATTTGAATCTAGTTTGATTTTATTAAATCAGATTTGAATTAATTTGAATCTAGTTTAATTAGTTAATTAGATACAATAGATAAGATTTGATATGATTTTGTTTGGCTTATATAAATACACATGTACAATCGAAAAGAAAAAAGTTGCATTCTACTTTCACAACTCCCCTGCCTAATTTGCTCTGTCATTCCCAAACCAAACACCAGTCCATACCTACAATTGATAGCACTACATCCCAACAACAACTGGCAAACAGCAACCAACATCAGATTAACTCCACGTAAACAGACCAAGCCCGTCTATAACACATATTGAGTTAACCCAATGCTTTATCACACTGCTTACTGACCAATCATGACCCCTGTGCATTTGACTTTCTTCTTCATCACGTGCTCGATACTACTACAGCCAACGAACCAAACAGTTACACTAATCACAGCATCAGACCCTCTCCATCCTTTCTCTCATGACACCACAGCGAGTTAAACTCCATCGATTAGTGAGCGCATCACAAGTCCGACATTAACTGCTCACAATTGCAACAGTAACAATAAGACCCAACTCTACAGATAGCCCAAACATGCAATTACCCTCCTTACTATCCACCATCACCAGTCGTACTCCAACATTTAGCATTAACTTGCAATTATCCACTCATCCATACAAGGACTATAACCTGCTTGGAGCTTCATCAACTCGAACTCGGATCCACGTATAGTAGGGCTCTAATCTAAAACCAATCGACCTGTACCTAGCTACTATCAATACACACTGCAGCAATTCATTGCCATACCGACTAAACATTAACCAGCAATGTACAAACAGACACTCTCTACATCCAAACGTCCAATGAGACCATCTCCTTCGTCAACATATAGCACATCCTCGATCGCTGCAACAGCCTACTATCCCTCAATTCAAGCCACGACTCGCGACATTGTACAAGTCGATTAGTACAAGCTGAATCCAAATGTCCAGTAGTATAGCAATAGTAGAACACTCTAAAGTCAAATCCGATCCGCAATGCTACAGTACATCCATCCATCATCGTTTTGTCCTCGCCGCTAGAGGGCTAGCTACTAGATGTTGCCGAGAATAGGATTATTTTTCAAAAAAATAAAAATAAAAATAAAATTATGAAATGATAAAAATAATAAAAAAGAACTTAAGTATATTATTTTATGTATTTGTTTATTTTTTACTAACATTTTTTTTTGTTGTGGTAGTTTATTTAAGGGGGAAGTTTGGGGGGTTTTACTTTTATTCTGTTTTTTTGCATCATAAATGTATAGTAGACACGGTCAGAACCAGGCCGTCTTAGGACCTTAAGAGGGGGGCTATTGTGTAAGCTTTGGATGTTGTGGGATAACTACCTTCTAAGGCCGATCAGGCTACCCCACTTAAGTTCAAATGCAACCACAGAATTGTTGCTTTGAAAAACGTAGTGGTTACAGAACTTGAAAACCTTTAGAACCTACCCTTTTTGCATTACACGAAAACTTTTCTTTCAAAAAAATCACAAAAATCTATGATGTGGCAGATCTAAATGGATAAAGGTAGTTGTGAAGTTGTGATTACAGTTGTAATATTTCATTGTAAATAATTTGTAATAATTTTTATGTAAAGTTTAGATTACGTTGTAATTGTAATTTTGATTTTGATTTTTATCAGTCATGGCTAAATCTGATCAAGAGCCTTTTGAAGACATTTATGTTCACCTACTGCATTGGCCTCAAAAATTGCTTCAAACATGGTTTTGACTCTTCAACCAAGATAAGCAGAAATTTATCAAGAATAGGATTGGGCCCATCTTCTATCTGTAGAAGATCCCTATGAACATCGCTCTAGTGCGGGCCTTAGTCCACCTATGGGAGCCTGAATCCACCAGTTTCTGTATGAGTCTACATCAACTAAACCCAACTTTAGAAGAATACTCCCAATTGATGTGGGCTCCTATAATCACTGATGATATTTATGTCCTAGACTTGGAAGCTACAGCACTAAAGATCTTCAGCAAGTTGTTTGGAATCAGAAAAACTGAAATAAACCGAGTTCTAAATCAAGGAAAGACCATTCGATTAGAGGATGTCATTGACTGGTTTTCTATTAAATTGAAGCATAGGGAAAAATGCGAGGTTTTTTGTGCAAATTTAGAAGCATGGCACTAGTACCGGGTCAGCACTTTTATATTGGTGGTCTTCAATACTATCTTGTTCCTAAATGAAAGACATTGAGTCCATTTCAGAATTGTGGAACTCGTAACCTAATTCCTTGAAGGGAAATCATATGTCCCAGCCCTTCTGGCCGAGCAAATCCGGTCACTAAACCATCTCAAGAAAAAGAAACGAGGAGATCGGAAGACTAATATGGTCCTATTGGTGGTTTGGTTCGTTAGCCACATGTGAAGTTACCAACTTGATTTCAATCGGGCTGAGTTTACTCAACAATATGATCTCATCAAATCTTTTGAGGAAAGGGTTGAGCTACCAGAAAATATAGCTAACTGCTATTGGGTCCAATACTTTTAGAGTACAAAAGCGAAAGAGTTATTGTTAACACCCAGGTGGTTTGCAAGCAAGGAAATAATAAGAGGGTGTGAAGATTTCAAGGTGGTCCCTCTAATCGGCTTCAACCTCTGCACTGGATACGTCTTAGCCAATGGACTCATTGAGGACATGATGTCATTAGAAGCTGTCTCATTAGACTTTCATAACCCCGACATGATGGTGGTTGACAAAGTAGCCAAGCTCCTAAGCATTCGAGCTCTTTAGTACATAAGAAAGACCACCCCTACCGCTAAGGGGATAGTAGCCAAGAGCTAGAGCCCCAAAGGATTTCTTTATCACTAGCTAAAAGGATTGAAAGATATGGAAAACAACAAAGAGAAAAGGGAAGTTTAAGATGAAGTTGAACCTAAGAGAATGAGTAAAAGAGAGCAGGAGTTGAAAAACCGTTGCGAGGAATATCATCAGAAGATAAAGGCATTAGAAACATAACTGAAGAGGACTAGGGGTAAAGAAGAGCAGGCTCTCAAGATTCGAAAGAGGAGAAAGAGGCAAGATAAGCCTACTAGCCACTAGGAGAATAGATTTTAGATTTTAGGTTATTTTTTTTTATTTTTTCTTTAGAATTCTTTTTTTATGAACTAAACAAGAGGTATAAAGCTTTACAATTACAAAAATTAATAAAAGTTAGTTAGGTTTTGCCACATCAAAGGTTTCTTCCCAATTTTTAATTTTTCATTGCACTCGTGTGACATGCATCTTACATCTATACGATTAACAACTTTGTCTTAGGAAAATGTAACATGTATTAACCCTTCGTTGAGTTGATCTTACAAATCAGGTAAAATTTCAAGATAGCTCCCAAACATTAAGTCTTTCAGAGAAGTCCGATTAGAATACGTTACCAGACTAGGATGGCCACTACTCAAGGAAATGACGGCGACCCTGAGATCAATGATCCTTTTGAGTTAAGGTTTCGTTCCATAGAAAGCGCTATGGAAAAGATGGCAGAACAAATGAGCTTCTTAGCAAACAGCATTGCTTTACTACGAGCCACAGCACCGGCTAATGAAGAAAGCACCAAGACCCGTTATGGGAAGAATACACATGCTCCTAAAGTAGAGCACAAATATAAAAAAGACCCATTCGAATCAGAAGGAGTTTACCCGAAAGACAACCCGACCTTCGAACCTGATACGTATGCGGCCCCGAGACCTGTTGACCAAGGGCTTGGTATGGATAGCTTGAAAGAACTGGAAAAGAAATTAACACAACAGATAATTAAAAAGATGAAGGCACTTGTAAGGTATGATGGATTGAACAGGTGGGGATCATGAAGTTTTCCATGCATGACATGGGTTCATACCCTGAGAAGTTAAGGTACCAGAATTTGAAAAGTATAACGGGACGGGTTGCCCCAAGCTCCACACCAGGTTGTATGTCAGGAAGATGGGTAAATATGTTTAGTATGATCCACTCATGGTACAGACAATCCAAGATAGTCTAATTGGACTGGCCCTAACTTGGTATGCCCAACTTGATTTGAATGAGATAAATACATGGGAGAAACATACTAGAGCATTTTATAAATAATATAAATTCAACGTAGAAGTAGCCCTAACTTTGATGGACTTGATTGCCTTACAGAAGAAGAATAATGAATCATTCAAAGAACATACTCAAAGATGGAGGTCTTTAGCTATAAGAATCTCTACCTCTACGACCGAGAAGGAGCTCACATCAGCTTTCATTAACACCTTGGAGAGGCCCTACTTCTCCCATCTCATCGGGCAGGCCTCATTTAGTTTTGTTGAATTAGTAGCGGCAGGGTACAAGATTGAAAGTACTGTCTCTTCCAGTAAGTTGCAAGAGCTAGTAAATAGATGACCACTAGTGTCATCATCTGGTCCTAAACCAGCCGGCAGCAAGCTTAAAGAATCTATGGTTGGTATAGTAAATTCAAATGCCAAACCAAACACTCAAGTCGTTTTTAGGGTGAATCCACCTTCCGCTCAGCAACAGTTTAGAGACTAGTTTCAAACTAATAAGACTTATAGAAAATTTACCAAGATATTAGTCCCTTTAAATCAAGTCTTTGAGAAGTTGTGAAGGGATAATTTGATACGGTACGAACTTCCTAGCGATCGATATCGACCAAGAATCTTTGACCCTATAGTAAAGTGTGAATACCACTGTGGACAAGTGGGGCATTTGACTGATGCATGCTGGAGACTGAGGAACAAGATTTAGGACTTAATAGATGAAGGGATAGTGCAGTTGGATTTCATGGAAGCCCCGGTTCCTAACGTTAACAATAATCCCTTACTTAACTACAGGGCGATGATTGGTATGATTTTTGATGATTGTGCTATCAACGTCATTGATTCAGATAAGAAGCCTAAGGTTTTTGAGTTGTATACTGTCAACTAGACTCTAGAAGTGAAGAGGTATACATTCCACATACCATTGCCACTAGAAAATTACAAGGCTGCTCCATTTAACTATCACCTGGTAAATCAGGAAAAACCAAGTCTTTTGGTAGGGAGCATTACTCGATCGAGAAACATTTATCACCCGAGAAAAGAGCATGGGAGGAAGGTCATATTGGGAGAATCAAATGATAAGATGATGGCCGAACGCATCTAGGGGCTATCAGCCTTTACCAAAATGATCAAGTTGAGTGAGTGTAAGATCATGGATCAACTCAGTAAGACTCCTACACAAATATCGTTGATGAGCTTGTTAATCGGATTTGAACTACATAGGGAGGCTTTGTTTCACACTTTAAATGAGGTAAAGGTCCTTCGGGAAATTCCAACTAAGAAGATGGGACTGGTTACTAATTCTGTCTTCACAATGGATCATATTTCTTTTTCAACTGAAGAATTAGGTGAGGAAGAGAACAAACATACAAAGCCACTCTTCATCATGATAAGGAGTAATGACATAATTATTACTAGGATGCTCATTGACAACGGATCATCGTTGAACGTTTTCTCACTCGCCACCTTGGATTTGCTAGGCATCGATACATCTGCAATTAAGCCTTCTTCCACAACAGTTAAGGCCTTTGATGGTTCCATAAGAGAGATTATAGGGGAGATTGATTTATCCATGAGTATTGGCCCTTAGCACTTTACTATTTGATTCCATGTCATGGACATTCTAAGATCTTTCAACCTACTCTTGGGAAGACCTTAGATTCATGCAGTAGGGGCCATACCCTCGAGCTTGCACCAAAAGTTGAAGTTTATCTCAAATGGCCAGGTGATTACAATTCTGGGAGATCATGATTATGAAATCTACAAAGAGACGGCTATACCCTACATAGGAAGCGAGGGACAAGAGGAGCTGGGATTACAAATGTTTGAAGAAGTGAACATGATTACCAGTCCTAATAGAGAAGACGATAGAAGAATAGAATTTAAGGAAGGCCAGATCAGTACCTATGGCCTTGGCTACAATCTTAACCCAATAGAAGAATTCCAGAAGAAACAAGCGAAAGGTAAGAGAGGTAACAAATTATACCATGCCTCGATGACCTTTCCACCGCTAGTTGAGACATTCATATGGGAAGAGACTCAGGCCTGGGACTCTGGTAAAGAAGGATCAACAAACTCACTGCATAAGTTCTAGCATCAATTGAATAACTAGTTCTCCATCCCAGTGAATAGCGACAGGTCTTCCCTAGGGTAAAGGGGTGACCCGTAGTTAGTATTTTCTAAATTTTTATTTTCAATAGTCATCGTTTCAAATGTATTGTCGAACCTTTTGTTCAAAATTAGTTAGGCCTTTATCTCATTTGAGACCTACTTTTATTTATTAATGAAATCTTAGTTCATTTCTTTCCTATGTTGCGTTTCAGTTCTCTTTTACTTACATACACTTTTCTTTATGCATTCTCATTCAAATCCAATGAACCAAGTGAAAACCAAGAATACCTCGCGTAGGTAGAAAATGAGAATATTGATATCACTTTCGGCCCTATTGGGTTAGTTGTCGGGAGCGATGTCGATGACCATAGTAATATACAAGAGGAATGGCAAAAACATGAACTGGGTAGAATCACTATTGATGAACCAATTGAGACAATTAATGTAGAACAAAGAAAATCCTAAGAATCTAAAAATTAGGGCAAGTTTAAAAGAGAAACAAAAAATAGAAATGATTGCGTTATTATCCGAATATCAAGACGTGTTTGCTTGGTTGTATAAGATATGCTTAGGTTGGACCTGTCAATTGTAGTCCATCATTTACCCACACATGAAGACACCAAACCAAAAAAGAAAAAGTTAAGGAGATTTTGACTTGACGTCTTGCTGAAAATTAAAAAAGAAGTGAAGAAACTACTGCAAGTTGGATTCATTGAAGTGTCGAATTACCTAGAATGGGTAGCTAATATTGTTCCAGTAATGAAGAAGAATGGGAAAGTCAGAGTGTGTATAGAATTTCAAGATCTCAACCAGGCAACGCCTATAGATAATTTTCCATTGCCTCACATTGATGTCTTAGTAGATAACACGGCCGGAAATCATCTATTCTCTTTCATGGATGGTTTTTCGGGATATAATCAGATCCGGATGTCTGAAGAAGATAAGACAAAGAGAACTTTCATTACGACTTGGGGAACGTTTTACTACAAGGTGATGCCGTTTAGGCTTAAGAATGCAGGTGCAACATATTAGAAGGCCATGGTTGCAATTTTTCATGATATGATGCATAAAGAAATAGAAGTGTATGTTGATGATATGATTGCAGAATCTAAAGAGGAGGAAGATCACTTAGAAAACCTGAGGAAGCTATCTCATAGACTGAGGAAGTACTACTTGAAGTTGAATCTAGAGAAATGCACCTTTGGTGTTACGTCAGGAAAATTGTTGGGTTTCATAGTCAGCTAAAGAGGTATCGAAGTTAATTCTGATAAAGCCAAAGCCATAATTGACATGCCTCCTTTATAAACACTTAAGGAAGTACGAGGATTGCTGGGGCGTTTAAATTACATAGCTCGATTCATATTCTAGTTAACAGACAAATGTTGCCTTCTTTTTAAGCTATTAAAGAAGAACGCGAAGATCAACTGGAATGAGGAATGTGAAGAGGCTTTCACGAAAATCAAAGAATACCTCATGAAACCTCCAATGTTAGTAGCTCCTAAACCTAGAAAGCCGTTGTTTTTGTACTTGACCATAATGCTCGAATCCATAGGATCTGTGCTTGGCCAGAAGGATGAAGAAGGGAAAGAGCGAGCCGTTTACTATTTAAGCAAGAAGTTCACAGAAGGGGAGTAGAAATACTCAGAAGCCAAAAGAACCTGTTGTGCATTGGTTTGGGTCATGCATCGGGTCAGGCAATATACGTTGTATTATCAGATTGAGTTGATAACATAATACGATCCTTTGAAATACATAGCTGAAAAACCGGCTCTCATTGGTGGAGTTTCAAAGTGGCAAATGTTGCTAATAGAATTTGACGTTAAGTATGTGAGCTAAAGTTTAGTCAAGGGGCAAGCTTTGGCGGATCAATTAGCGGAGCATCCTTTTAAGGATACCCTTTTAGAAGCACAGGTTGAGTTTCTCGATGAAAGTATCTTGGTAGCGGGAAAAGTTTCCGATTGTGAAGTAGTCGAAAAATCTTTAGGGTGGAAAATGTTCTTTGGCGGAGTAGCTAATGTGTCTAGATGTGGAGTTGGGGCAATTCTCGTATCGGTTGAAGGTACACAATTTCCAATGGTTATGAGATTGGCTTTCCCATGTACTAATAATATTGCAGAATACAAGGCATGTATTTTGGGACTCAAAATCGCATTGTTTAAAGAGATACGAGAATTACAGGTATATGGAGATTCTTTGTTCATCATAGGCCAAGCTCAAGGTGAGTATAAGACAAAAGATCCTAAATTAGTACCTTACCGCCAACACCTGGCCAATTTGATAACCAAGTTCGAAAAAATTACACTTGTGTATGTACAAAGGGTTTAAAACCAATTCACTAATGCTCTTGCTACTTTAGCATCAATGATCCAAATATTAAGAGGAGTAGAGATTCAACCACTTAAAATTGAAATTGAAGAAAAGCTTGCTTTTTATTTGGCAATGGAAAGTTCATGTGACGAAAAGCTTTGGTATCATGATATCAAAATGTTTCTACAACATGGTAGCAGAGAGGAAGGACAAAAAATTAATTAGAAGATTGGTGGCTTAGTACTTGATGAGCGATTCTACACTGTACCGACGATCGTTTGACAGTATGCTTTTATGTTGTGTAGATGGGAAAGAGATAGAAATGCTCATGAAAGAAGTGCACCAGGGAGTATGTGGCCCCTACATGAATGGCTACATGCTTGCCAAGTAGATCATGAGGATGGGATATTACTGGTTAATTGTAGAAGCGGATTGTATCAGATATGTTAGACGCTGCCATTTGTGCCAGATCTATGCGAATAAGATAAATGCTCCACCTCAACAATTACATACACTATCGGCACCATGGCCTTTTTCAATGTGGGGAATAGATATCATTGGCCCGATCACTCCAAAGGCATCTAACGGGCACCAATTTATATTGGTAGCTATTGATTATTTCATTAAGTGGGTTGAAGCCTCATCCTACTTTATTGTGACAAAGGGAGTAGTGGTCAAGTTCATCAGGAGAGATACACTGGCTTGGTATGGTACGCTAAAGACAATTATTACTAACAATGGTACGAATCTAAATAATAAATTGATGTCTGAGTTATGCCAACACTTCAGGATTATTCATAGAAATTCTACTCCTTATCGGCCCTAAATGAATGGAGCCATGGAAGTGGCTAATAAGAACATCAAAAGAATTATTGAGAAGATGGCCATTACGTATCAAGATTAGCATGAGATGTTACCATTTGCACTCATGGCCTATCGAACCTCTATCAAAACATCAACAGGGATAACCCCTATTCGTTGGTATACAGAATGGAGGCTGTACTACCAGTGGAGGTCGAGATCCCATCTCTCAAAATATTATCAGAAACTCAGTTAAATGAGGCTAATTGGGTAAAGAAGCGTATTGAGCAGTTGAGCCTAATTGATGAAAAGAGGTTGGTAGCTTTATGCCATAACATTTGCTATCAGCAATGAATGGCCAGGGCTTTCGACAAAAAAGTACGACCCCAAAGTTTTGAGCAAGGAGATATGGTGCTAAGGAAGACGTTGCCTAACACAACTGATTCGAGAGGGAAGTTTGCCCCAAATTATAAAGGGCCTTACATTGTGAAGAAAATATTGTCAGGGGGAGCTGTTATCTTGTCTCAAATGGATGGTCCAGACTTGAAGGACCTAATAAACGTTAACGTATTGAAGATGTACTATCCTTGAACATCAATGATATTTTTGCAAACAATCTTACTATTACTGTGGTCTCATTTTCATTTTCTACATGCAAAGTTGGTATTCCTAGTAGTTATTAGCATTGGATAATATCCTTAGCCCTTTTTCTTGTTCTACTAAAAGACCCCACTTCTCACTCTATCCTCTACCCAAATAAATCTTACACACAAGAAGCATAAGAGAAATAAACACTTAACTTGAAGTGATGATTATTGATAAAAATTCTTTTAATACTATATTGTGGTTAACCTCCCAAGAAAGGGAGACTTGTTTCCTATTTTTCAGCACAGGGCCATGATCAGAAAGAGTAATGTGTAGTGTATAAGTAGAAACTCGCTTAAGAACGAATGTCTACACAAAAAGCTGATGTTTGGACTAGAAATTCAATACAGGACCTCTTTGTTTAAGAAATGAATATGTTTTACATTCGTTTCAGGTTTAAGTTGCTTTTACAAAAAAAAAGAAAAAGAAAAAAACAAGAGAAGGAAAAAAAAGGGAGGTTAGAAAGAGACAGAAGAAGAAAGAAGAAGAAGAGCAAGAACAAGAAAAGATAATGGTAAGGGTCAGAATCGTTGGTTCTAATTAGATTACTCAATAAGACATTGGACTACTTAAGAGCTATCATTAAAACTAAGTAAGTGTTTCTAAGCCTGATAAAGCATTGCATTGGCAATTGGTTTTCCCGTAAGGATGACAGCTTGTTTTCCAAAAACAATTTTTTAGTAAGTCAGCCATCTCATAAAGCATGGTCCCCATCCAGAGTTCCTTAGACTCCTAGTCGTCTAACTCACAGAATGTTACCCGACTCAAAATTTCTTCAAGGGATTTAGCAAGCTCATGGACCGCTATCCCAATTCAAGTTCTTTATTTTCAGGTCTTATCCAGCTCAAAGGGCGCTTTGACTGCCTTGGTTAGTCAGCTCATCAGGGCAAGACCAAGTTTTCCTTATTTTTAGGTCTTAACCAGCTCAAAGGGCACTTTGACCGCCTTGGTTAGTTAGCTCATCAGGGTACGACCAAGTTTTCCTTATTTTTAGGTCTTAGCCAACTCAAAGGGCGCTTTAATTGCCTTAGTTAGTCAGCTCATTAGGGCACGACCAAGTTTTCCTTATTTTTAGGTCTTAACTAGCTCAAAGGGTGCTTTGATCGCCTTGATTAGTCAGCTCATCAAGGCACAACCAAGTTTTCCTTGTTTTTAGGTCTTAGCTAGCTCAAAGGGCGCTTTGACAGCCTTAGTTAGTCAGCTCATCAGGGCACGATAAAGTTTTCCTTGTTTTTAGGTCTTAGCCAGCTCAAAGGGTGCTTTGACCGCCTTAGTTAGTCAACTCATCAGGCCACGACTAAGTTTTCCTTATTTTTAGGTCTTAACTAGCTCAAAGGGCGCTTTGACCGCCTTGGTTAGTCAGCTCATCAGGGCACGACCAAGTTTTCCTTAGTTTTAGGTCTTAGCTAGCTTAGAGGGTGCTTTAACTGCCTTAGTTAGTCAGCTCATCAGGGTACGACCAAGTTTTCCTTAGTTTTAGGTCTTAGCCAACTCAAAAGGTGCTTTGACCGCCTTGGTTAGTCAGCTCATCAGGGTACGACCAAGTTTTCCTTATTTTTAAGCCTTAGCCAGCTCAAAGGGCGCTTTAACCGCCTTGGTTAGTTAGCTCATTAGGGTATGACTAAGTTTTCCTTGTCTTTAGGTCTTAGCTAGCTCAAAGAGGGCTTTGACCGCCTTGGTTGGTTAGCTCATTAGGGCACAACCAAGTTTTCCTTATTTGCTTTGACCGCCTTGGTTCGTCAACTCATTAGGGCATGACCAAGTTTCTTCGTTCTTTAGGTCTTAGCCAGCTCAATGGGTACTTTGACCACGTTGGTTAGTTAGCTCAGTAGGGCATGATCAAGTTTTCCTTATCTTTAGGTCTTAGCCAGCTCAAAGGGCGCTTTGATTGCCTTGGTTAGTTAGCTTATCAGGGTACAACCAAGTTTCCTCATCTTCAGGTCTTAGCCAGCTCAAAGGGTGCTTTGATCGCCTTGGTTAGTTAGCTCATTAGGGAGCATGACCAAGTTCTCATTATTCTTTTCAAGGATTCTTATCAACCTACAAGGGCATTACCCCTCGCTATTCTTCGTTTCAAACTAATCGTCGTCAAGTGTCTTAACGCTCCTTAGGATAGAGCTATCTCGAGGCAAAAAATAGTGTCTCTTTTGTCTTTGTGGTAAAGTTTTGCTAAAATTTCACCACAAAGAACCACAAAGAGGGGCAGTTGTAGACACCTAATTTTTGCTCCTCTGTAGTCTTAATTTTTATTTTTACAAAAAGGGTTCTAATTCAAAAATAAAAATGACAAAAAAATTAATAAAAAATTAACAAATGATGAAAATACCAAAAAAATAAGAAAAGAAAAAAATTATTATAAAGAGTTTTGTAGATTTTTAGGTATTAACTTATATTAGAAATAAATAGTTTAGTTTTACTTTTAGCTTAGTTTAAAAAATTATTTTAGGGAACCAGGTAGTTTAAGTACAATTTAATTGTACTGAATATCAAGGTGCAGGCCAACTGTCTAATGGATAAGTATTGGAGTATTTGGATTGGATTTAATTTGAGGTCTTGGGTTTAAGTTTCGCCAAGCATCTATGTCTTTTGTTTTTCTATATTTTGCAAGAGCGAGAGAAATAAATGGGATTCATATCAAATTAAAATCATTTGAATCTAGTCTGATTTTATTAAATCATATTAGAATTAATTCGGATCTAGTTTAATTATTTAATTAGATACAATAGATATGATTTGATATGATTTTGTTTGGCTTATATAAATATACACATATAATCAAAAAGAAAAAAGTTGCAATCCACTTTCACAACTCCCCTATCCAATTTGCTCTGTCATTCCCAATCCAAACACCAGTCTATGCCCATAATTGACAGCACCACATCCCAACAACAATTGGCGAATAGCAACCAACATCAGATCAACTCCACGTAAATAGACCAAGCTCGTCTATAACACACATTGAGTTAACCCAACGCTTTGTCACACCGCTTACTGACCAATTCCGAACCCCGTGCATTTAACTTTCTTCTTCATCTCGTGCTCGATACTACCACAACCAATGAACTAAACAGCAACACTAATCACGGCATTAGACCCTCTCCATCCTTTCTCTCATGACATTATAGTGAGTTAAACTCCATCGACCAGTGAGCACATAACAAGTTCGAATTTGACTACTCATAATTGCAGCAGTAACAATAAGACCCAACTCTACAGATAGCCTAAACACGCGAATACCCTCCTTGCTGTCCACCATCATTAGTCGTACTCCAACATTTAGCATCGACTTGCAATTATCCACTCATTTGTCTAAGGACTGCAACCTGCTTGGAGGTCCATCAACTCGAACTCGGATCTGTGTGTAGTAAGGCTCCAACCTAGAACCAATCAACCTGTACCTAGCTCCTATCAATACACATGGCAGCAATTCATTGCCGCATCGACCAGATATCAACCAACGACGTACGAACAGACACTCACTACATCCAAACGTCCAACGAGACCATCTCCTTCATCAACATACAGTACGTCCTCGACCGCTGCAACAGCCTACTGTCCCTCAATTCAAGCTACGACCCGTGACAAAGTGCAAGTCGATCAGCACAAGCCGAATCCAAACATCTAGTAGTACAGCAGTAGTAGAATACTCTAACGTCATGTTTGATCTGCAATGCCACAGTACGTCCATCCATCATCGCTTTGTCCTCGACGCTGCTGTCTTCATTCACTATACGACACCACTGCCAATTCGCTAACTACTAACAGCTGCAATCCCCAACGCCAATAGCAGCGATTGAACAAAGCTCGAAATATACCATCAACGTTGTACGATCAGTCCCTTTCACCAACGTCTGAATCGTACATAAGCTCCACTGCACGTTACGATATACAATCCATGCGCACACCATAGTTGGATAGCATCAGGTTCAGCTGCTTCTCTTTATTTATTTATTTATTTATTATATTATATCATATTATTATATTATATTGGATCCTTAATTAGTTATAAGTAGTTACATATATTAACTTAGTAGATTCTTTTGTGTTTGTTTTTACACACACACACACATACGCACATATATATATATATATATATATATATATATGTACATATTTAGCTTAGGAATTTTTTAGGGATTAGGTTTTTTTTAGAAATCTTCATATAAAAAATTATTTTTTTTTTAGAAGTAAAAAATCAACAAAAAAAAGAAACTTTTTTACAAAAGGATTATAATGTCTTAGAGAGTTTTTAATTACTTACAAGTTAAGGCTCTTTATATATTTTTTAAATAAACCGAATAAATTAAAAACATAAACCTGGGTAGTTTTCAAAATTAAAATTAATCAACACACTAAAGATTTTTCAAAAGAACTACGATCGTTTGATCCTAACTAGTGGGTATGTAGGCACCTTCAAGGTGATGATAAAATATGTAGAAATTTAGGTTCTTTTTTTTCTTTTAATTAATTAATTTATTTTTTAATTATTGTAGTTAGATAATTTCGGTAAATAGATAGTGGTACCCATTAGGGTTTAATAAGTTAGCTCTCGAACTCGGAACCCTTTGGTTCTTAATTAAAATTGAAATCAAAGACCAGTAACTAAATCGTAATCAATCCACCCAATTGATTACGATTTTCTTTTCTTTTTCCCGATTTCGATTGGGTAGCGACTCCGAAAATTTTTATAAATAAAAAGCTGGAATTTCTCAATTTCTTTAGTTGAGGATTAATATTAAATAGGTTAGGGTTTAGTATTAATCGAAAATGAGAAATAAATTCTAAAGAATAGAAACCAAAAAATCAGGCTTGACAATCCAAAACTTGATAAAAGTCTTTAAAAATTCATCAAACACTTTTAAAGTCTCTAAAAATAAAAATTAAACAAATTAAGCTCCAAATCACTATAAAATTAATTGAATTAATGTACAAAATCTCCCAAAATTACTTTAAAATATGTATGTTATTTATGTGGTACCAAATTTTCCTATATTTAAATTTTTACTTGTCTTCAAGTAAAACAATCAAGATATCAAAACGAAAATATCTTAAGGATAAGATCATAAAAAATGATCTTTAGAAAAGTACACCATCAAATTAAGGAGCATTGCAAAATTTTTCAAAATTAACCTTTCTCCTTATCAAAAATACTTCTCTTAGAACACTTGAACAATAGCTTCATTAAGAATTAGAGTTAGCCTTATCACTTAAATAAAAACTAAACCAGAGACTAAAACAAATATCAACAAGCGAAGAAAAGGTTATAGAAATTTCATCACTCTATCTCTAGAGGAAGGGAATCTTCCTTAAATTAATTTTATTTTGAAAACTTAGATTGGATGCATGTTACATTATTTCATCCTCGGATTGCCTCTTTACTTCTTTCAGCTTTTATTAGGAGGTTTTTTAATTTAATTTAATTCCTTTATTGAAGCTAATTAGCATTAGGAAATAAACTCCCTCTTCTAATAGACTAAGGTCAATCCTTACTAATTTATCCCTTTTATCATTTCTTTATATTGTTAGCAAGAAAGTACTTTACTATTTCGAGAGACCAAGGACAATCCTTAACAATTTTTAATTAACTTCCTTTTTGCGATTTGTAACGAGAAAGGCTCTTGCTCTTCTAAAGGACTAAGATCAACACTTACAAATTCCTAGCAATTCTTTTTTTAGTTCAATTTATGCCTCTAATTACTCCGATTTCTCAAAAGACTTTTAAAGGATAAATCTCTTTTATTCATTCAATCTAAAAATTTTTGAGAAAGAGGGATAGATAACTATCCCCTAGAATCAATTTTAGAAATAAAAATAACTAGTCCTTAACCAATTTATATCTCTCCTAATATTAAGTCTACGTTTATGCTTAATGTGCCTAAGAGTTGAGCTATCGCTAAGTCTCATCGTAGCAAGGATCAATAAGTCCTTTGAGATATTGAAGAAAGAACAAATGGTTAGAAGAACACATACATAGAGTAACTTCATGAAGCTATTCTTTGGATATAATGCACTGAGGAATACTATATGACTTAGACTCTACTTGATATTACATATAACTAAAAGCTAAGATTCACTCGCTACTAACCTTGAGCTACTAACAAGATTAGATAAGAGTGAGAGTTTGTAACTTGAGAGGGCTTCTTGCAAAGCACAAAGGAAAATATTCACTAACAGTATATAAGATATATGATGTGGCTATAGTGAATGGGACTATTTATAGTAAGTCTTTAAGGCAACAATAAGGAATTAAAGAAATTACAAAAAGGGTAATACAAAAAATAAGAAACCTAGTATAACCCAAAAGGATATATGCAACAATTGAATAGAAAGAATATTGTACAACATCAAAAAAAAAGAAGGATAGGTGGCATGCTCTTATTATATTGTATCTTGGGATCTAGAGATGTTGTAGCCAAGTTGGTCTAATGTAGTAGCTACTTGGTAGAATAGGATTCAATAGGTCGGTAAGATAGGGCTTAGAGTAAGCAATAAGGGACCTCGATCTTGGTACTTGACATGTTGGCCAAGTTGAGGTGGGCTACGACCTCAGTATCAATACATTCACTTAAAGAGAGTGTAGTATGCCTTTACTGGGTATGTAAGGAGTTCAACATTAAACCTTCCTAGTACTGAAGCTCGTCTTCAATAAGTTGAGAAGATTGGATCTTCTCGTAAGAGCTTATAGACCTTAGAGGTGAGCTCATGTGAGGCATCTTAAGGCTAACAATCCATTAGTTACTCGAGGGTATTAAAGATTTCCCCTTAAATCTAGATCAGCTTCCTCTTCGAGTACATAGGGTGTTGGTCGACAACATTGAAGGTCGACAATACCCCATATCCTTCAGGCAATTCTAGTTCATATGCGTTGTCATCGATCTAATGAAGAACTTTCAAAGGGCCATTTGACCTGGGGAGTATCTTGTTTGTTCTTTTCTTTAGGAACCTCTCCTTGCTAAAGTGAATCTAAACAAGGTCTCTAAGACTGTAGACAATGCTCCTTTGACCTCAGTTGCCTTGCAGTTGTTGTTAAGCCACAATTCTAATTAGTTGCTCGATGACCTTATGTAGCTTCTATAATTCCTTAGCAAGCTGCAGATCGGATGAACATTCTCCTTAGGAGGTTGATTGGTAATCATGTCTAATGGCAAGTTTGGCTTAAGTTTGTAGATAGCCTTGAGGGGCAATTTCCCTATTTAGCTGTGGGTAAAGTAATTATAAGCAAACTTAATGATAAGCAGATATAAATCCCAATCACTTAGATTCGTCCTAACAATAACTCGAAGTAAGCTCTTTACTATCCTATTCACAACTTCGGTCTGGCCATTTGTTTATAGGTGGCAAGAACTATCAAACATTAGCTTAGCATTAAGCTTCTTCCATAGTGTTTGTCAAAAGAAGCTTGTAAACTTTGTATTGCAATCAAAGAAAATAATTCTTAGGATGCCATGCAACAGCATAATCTCCTACAAAAAGAGGTTAGCTACAAATAAAGCATCATCAATTTTATGTTAGGGAATGAAGTGGCTCATTTTGCCAAGCCAATCGACTATTACTATGATGGAATCATGTTTATGAGCTATTTTAGGTAGTTGGAGCATGAAATCCATGCTTAGGTCAATTTAAGGCTGATCTAGTATTGATAGAGATGTATACACCCCATAAGGCTCCTTTCTTCCCTTAGCTCGCTTATATACTTTATACTATTTTAAAACTTTATTCACATCTTTCATCATCCCTAGCAATAAAAGTGCTCCTTCAGCAATTCGAGCATCTTCTTTTCCCCAAAATGGATAGCTAAGCCTCCTGCATTTACTTCCCATACCAATAGTTCTTAGGCCAAGCTATTCAACATGTACATATACTCACCTTTCATAAAAAATCCCCAATTCAAATAGAACCCATCCAGTATGCCTCCATAGCTACATTTAGTGGCAATAGGTCCTTTAAGAGAGTATCAAACCCAAGTATGTGAGCTTAAAGGGTTGTTATAAGCACATGCCGATGTAAAAGGGCATCAGCTATAGTGTTTGAGCTTCCCTTCTTATACTTGATCACATAACAAGAGGTTTCCAAAAACTCTACCTACTTAACATGACATCGAAAGAGTTTTTGTTGACATCAGAGATGCTTAGGACTTGTGATCCATATAAATAATGAATTCCTAAGGTAGAAAATAACGTTGCCAGTTCTAAAGAGCTCGAATGAGAGCATAGAATTCCTTATCATATGTTAAGTAATTTAAAGCAGCACCTTTAAGCTTCTTACTGACGTATGCAATAGGTTAGGACTACTACTTAAGTATGGTGCCAATGCCTACTCTAAATATGTCACACTCCAATTCAAAGACTTTATCAAAGTCAAGAAATGTAAGCACTATAGCAAAAGTTAACTTAGACTTGATCTCATTGAAAATTTTATGAGCTTTCTCTAACCATTTGAATTTTGAGTTCTTTTTAGTTAGCTCAATTTAGGGGGTGGCTATAGTGCTGAAGTTTCAAATGAACCTTTAGTAAAATAATGCTAACCCACAGTAGCTCCTCACATTGGCTACATTGGTTAGCATCAGCCTCTCTAAAGTAGCATTAACCTTCTCCTCATCGACTTAGATTCCTCCATCAAACACAACATATTTGAGGAACATAACCTCATTTTGGTAGAACATGCATTTCTTCAAATTGTTGAATAGATGCTTAAATTAGAGAATATCAAACATAGCTCTTAAGTACTTGACTTAAGAAGAGAGGTTAGCACTATGCACCAAGATGTCATTGAAATAAACTACAACATACTTCCTTATTAAGGACCTCAAAATATGATTCATAACTCGCATAAAAGTACTTGATGCATTAGTCAGTCCAAAGGGCATCACTAACCACTCAAAGAGATCGTCCTTCATATTGAAAGTTGTCTTCTACTCACTCCTAGTCTCATACAAATTTGGTGGTGGCCACTTTTTAGGTCCACCTTCGAAAAGATTCATGCACTATGTAATTCATCCAACATGTCATCCAATTAGGGTATTGTATATCTATACTTGATGGTGATTTTGTTGATAGCTCAATTGTCATGCACAATCACTAAGAGCCATCCTTTTTTGGCACTAAAACAGTAGATATGGCATAAGGGATCATGCTTTCCTTGGCATACCCTTGATTAATTAGTTCATCAACTTGCTTTTTGAGCTTGGCTGCTTGTTAGTCTATAAGCAAGTTGGTTTAGCAAAGTTACTCTAAGTTGGAGGTCGATGCAATGTTCAATGCCTTGGAAAGGGGGTAACCCTTTTAGCAGCTCATTAGGAAATAGATAAGTATATTCTTAAAGTAAGGCCTACACCTTAGCTAGTAATGCTTTGACCTCTTTCAACTTATGTAGCCTTCTAATTAGTAAAAAGACAAAATTCTCAGACTTAACTACTTTGGAAAATCTAGCCCAGGAAATTACCAAAGACTTCTTCTATAGAGATTTGGAGATCTTTCAGTATGAAACTTGGACTTTCTTAGGTCTCATAAGGGTCAACACTACTTTCTTGTCGTCCTTCTAGAACATGTAAGTGTTCCTATATCCATCATGGAGTACCTTGTGATCAAACAGCCATGCTCGGCTAAGCAGTATGTGTGAAGCGCACATTAGCATAAGATTACATAGTATCTCATCCTTGTACCACCTTTCCTTAGTAGAGATCATCACCATTACTTGCTATATGACCTAAAGTCTACCTCTCTCATTTAGCCAGTGGATCTTAAAGGATTGAGGGTAAGGATAGGTCGGCAATTGTAGAGTTTTCACCACTCCTTACATTATCACATTAATACAACTTCCCCCATCAATGATCAAGTCGCACAAATTCCACTTACTCGGCAATTGGTGTGAAAGAGATTCTCTAGCTACTCACATTCTTTCGTAACACTAGTATTAAGAACTCTTTGAACAACCATGTTGAGGTAATGTTATCCCTATTTAGGTTAGGTGAGGGCCTAAGGGTGCTATAGGAATTCATTAATAATGTGTTTAGCATCTACCTGCTCTTCACCTTTACTAGCACTTTCCGCTTCAAACTGGAAATTTTTTTCCTTGATGGTCATGATACATCTTTTTGAACAATGACTAGCTATGTATCCAAAACCAAGGCACTTAAAGCACTTAATCTCTCTAGTTTTTCATCCTAAACTCTAACCTTGGTCTTTCTTAACCTTAAGCTCCTTGGCCTTACCCTTTCCTTAGCCATCTTCAGGTTTGCTTGAAAATTGACCACATTAATCCACCTCAAAACTATAAGGAGCTCGATTGAATACAGGTCGGTTCGGCATAGCTGGATGACTACTTAAAGTTTAGTTTAGCTGACTTTGCCTTTACTTCACAACTCTCTGAGCAACTTAAATAGTTTCATATAGATTTTCAAGACTTTATACCTCTACTATAGTTCCAATGTCAGGTAGTAAACCAAAAATGAATTTTACAATGGTTTGCACTTCATGTTCATTAACATCACATTAGATCATCGACAATTGGAATTCTTGTACATACTCATCTACAAATCCATGACCTTACTTGAGTTCTTGTAGATGACAAAATGTGTCCTACTCATAGTTCTTGGGAACAAATTTAATCATCAAAACTCCCTTCATCTCATTCCGAGTTCTTATCTCACATTGAGCTCACTAATATGTAGTCTGCACCTTCTTCCACCACATCATGGCATACCTAGAAAGCTTTAAAGAAACTATTCAAATACATACTATGTCCTCATTGTCATAGAAATCGAATATCTTCTCCAGCTTTTCTTCCCAATCCATATAGTCATCAATACTACCAAATCTAGAAAAGCTTAAAGCCTACACATTAATGTGCTTAGTCCCTCGAGGAGGTTAAAGCTCATGCTCATCATACTTAAGGAACTACTCTTCTTCCTCATCTTCTTCAACTTCTTCCAAGTCAAGTCTTCATTATATGAGTCCCTCAGCTTGGTGGGGTTAAGCTAGAGGTACATTCATAGTGTCAAGAGCTCTAATCTTTACTCTTTGTCCTCTTAGCCTATCTCGTATACCTCATTCGCATTTGCCATTTCTTTCTTGAGGTCAAGCTTCCATTAATCCTTCTAGGGTCACAACTAAGTTGGTCACAAATGGTAGTGAGGTTTTGTATCTATTTGTCTATGGTTTGAGGGGTCTTTTGTTCAATACTTCCACGACCAAGAGTATCACTCTCAACATCACCTATATCTCCTTATATACTAGAATTTGACATTCTCACAGCAAGACTCCAAAAAGTTCACAACCTAAAAAAAGATTCGATACAATATTACTAAGCAGTATATCAAACAGTAACTTCAACACTTGCTCTGTTTCATAGTAGAGAAAACATAGTATAATAGAGCACACGATTACTTATAAGAATCAATTACTACAAACACTTACTTTCAGTCGTAACTTGAAGCTCTAATACTAGAATATGTATAATATGCCTAGGAGTTAAGTTATCATTAGGTTTCATCGTAAGGATTAATGGGTCCCTTGAGATATCAAAGAAAGAACAAATGGTTATATGAACACACACATACACATACACACACACACACACACACACACACACATACACAATAGCTTCATAAAGTTATTCTCTAGATATGACACACTAAGGAGCACTATACAACTTAGCCTTTACTTAATATTACACATAAATAAAAGCCAAGGTTTACTCGCTACTAACCTCAAGCTACTAGTAAGATTAGATAAGAGTGAGGGTTTGTAACTTGAGAGGGATTCTCGCAAGGCACATAAGAGAATATTCATTAATAGTATATGAGATATATGATGTAGCTATAATGAATGGGACTATTTATAGTAAGTCCTTAAGGCAAATAAGGAATTAAAGAATTACAAAAAAGGGTAATACAAGAAAAAAGAAATCTAATACAACCTAAAAGGGTATATGTAATAATTGAATAGAAAGAATATAGTACAATGTTAGGAAAAGAGAAGGAAAGGTGGCATGTTGCTATTGTATTCAATCTTAGGATCTAGATATGCTACAACCAAGTTGGTTTGATGTAGTAGCTCGTCGGCAAAATCGGATTCAATAGGTCGGTCGGATAGGGCTCAAAGTAAGGAGTGAGGGACCTTGATCTCAATACTTGGTAGGTCAGCCAAGCTTAGGGTAGGTTGCAAGCTTGATTTCTATACATGCAATTGAAGAAAGTAAGGTATGCCTAAGCTAAGCATGTAAGGAGTTTAGCATCAAGCCTTCTTAGTATTGGAGCTCATCCTTAGTAAGTTGAGAAGATTGGATTCTTCTTATAAGAGCTTATAGACCTCAGAGGCAGGCTTACATGATGGGTCCTAAGGCTGGTAATCCATGAAAGCTTAAGCAATAGGAAACTCTGAATCATTAGGACATAACTACAAAAATCAACAAAATATACTAAAGTGATAAAGGATTGTAGGCAAATTTGAAAAATTTTTCTTGCTTATATATATCAAGATGTAAATTTCAAAGATTTATATTTCATGAATTCAAATGCTTAAATTTTTATAATCAATTTAATAACAAACATATCTTGTCATTTCCTACCACACTTTAGTTATACATTGTCTTTAATGTACATTATAGCAATACAATTCAAAATAAAATGAGACAAAAAGAAAAAGAAATGAAACTGGGGCTTCTCCAGTTTTTGACATTAATCTTTGAAAAATTCCTAAAGTTTAGAATTCAAATTCTATCAATCTGATTAAGCTTGAAGTTTTCTTTGTATCACTAAAATAAACTAACTACAAAATAAAAAATAAGAAGTTAGCTAGACAAAATAAAACTAATTAAAAAGACTACTAATTCCAGTATCAAAAAGTTAATCCCATAGAACTTACAAACCATGAAAAGTTAAATAGTTGTCTATAGAAAAAGCAACATTTAATAAGTTAAGAAGTTACAATCATCCAAATAACATAATTTAAATGGAGTCTTTCAAAATGAAAATTATAAATAAGAAGGAAATCACTCATTGTCCTCCTCCATTTCCTTACTCTCTTCCACCTCATCCTCTTCCTCTTCAATCTCCTCTTCTTTAGATTCTTCATTTGAGTTAAGCATTAGTAGTGGTGGTGTTATAGGTGCTTAAATGCCATGGTGAGCCAAGAGTGCATCTACCTTGGCCTTAGTGCGTTGTACCTCATAGGACAAAATCTTCTCTCTTTAGTAATTTTCTTAATTTTATTAGTAACACGAAAATAGTATATATTTTCTATGGTGAGTTCGCATTGATTTAGACTTTATTCTTATCAATTTTATGTTGTTTTGAGCTTATTTATTGTTTTTAAGGACTCTAGGAATAATTTATGAAGTTTTAAAGGATTCTTAAGCAATTTTAAGCTTTATTGGAGTAAAAATATGGATTTAAGAGTAAAGTGGAGAAGTTTCGAGTAAGAATGGAATTTCAAAAGAGATCAGGTTGAGGACCACACCCATGGTCCTTACTTGTGAACCCCTTATCAAGAATTTCGATTGAATTTTGAAGTTTCGCATGAAAAGCACAATCACACCTAGCCACTATGGCTGTGTATTTTAGACATGAAGTTATTGTGATTTCCAATCTTCTATTTTTACTAGGCTTTCTTTATAACCTTAGGTCTATTGCTTATAAAAAAACTTTTAGGCCTAAGGTTACATAGAAAGCCTCTTGAGCAATTGTTAAGTTTTAGAATTACTTAAGGGCTTCTCCCTCATTCTTCTTTTCTTTTCTTCTCCATGTCTTTATTTCATTAACTTACTAAATTGTAGTTGAACTCTATGTTCAAAAGGTGTTCTTTATTTGTGAAATTCAATCCATGATTTTGTTTATTGTGATCTAGTTACTGCATTTTTGTTATTATTAGATTAATACTACCTAGGGTATAAATTTAACATTTGAGTTTGCTGTAGAGTTACAAGGCTTGCAGTAAATAGACATGTGTAATTTATAGGGATTAAGCATATCAAGAGATTAGGTATTGAATATTTCTAGATTAAGGTAACCTAATAGTGGGATTTAAGGGCTTTATGCAATCTTGGAACATTATATTTAGAGATGATTTAGGTAGAGAGAGTTTCAGGGTTAGAATTACCCATATACGTAAGTTCAGCTAATTTAGAATCAGATTTCCATAGGAATAGAATTAGGAATCTCTCAAATTTTGATTGAATTTTGAAGTTTTGCATGAAGAGCATGACCACACTTAGCCACTATACTTGTATATTTTAGGCATGAAGTTATCGTGATTTCTAATCTTCTATTTTTGTTAAGCTTTCTTTGTAACCTTAGGTCCATTGCTTATAAATAAACTCTTAGGCCTAAGGTTACACAAAGAGCTCCTTGAGCAGTTGTTAGGCTTTAAAATTATAAGGGGGCTTCTCCATCATTCTTCTTTTCTTTTCCATGTCTTTGTTTCATTAACATAGTAAGTTATAGTTGAACTCTATGTTAAAAAGGTGTTCTTTATATGTGAAATTCAATCCATCATTTTGCTTATTATGATCTAATTATGTTGTTTTTATTGTTGTTAGATTAATATTATTTAGGGTATTAATTTAACATTTGAGTTTGCTATAGAGTTGCAAGGCCTATAGTAAATAAACATATATAATTAGTAGAGATTAAGTACGCTAAGAGATTAGGTATTGAATCTTTCTAGATTAAGGCAACCTAATAGTAGATCTAAGGGCTTCTTGTGATCTTGAAACACTATGTTTAGAAGTGATTTGGAAGAGTTGTAGGGTTAGTAATTAGCCAAAGATGTGAGTTTAGCTAATTCATAATCAAATTTTCATAGGAATAGAATTAGGAATCTCCATAATTCAATAAAGTAAATGAGATTGAATAATCCCTTAGAATTATGTAGTAAACAACAATAAAGATACACTAAGGAAAATGCTATTTCTTAATTAATTAATTTATGTTCTTATGTTATTTGTTATTTTAATGATCTTATGTTAGTTGGTAGTTTATTTATTTGACTATTTCGTTGTTAGTTAATTGTTTGAATTTCCCTATTTCTATTGTTACTTTAATCTTTTATTTCATTGCAATATTTACTTTATGTCTTTCATTTATTTAATTAAATCTTATATTGAGAGAAATTAGGTAATTGAATAATTTATGGGTATCATTGCTAAAAATAATTAGATATACTCATATAAATGATTCCTTATGGAATCGATGCTCAGAAAAAACATCCGTTTTAATCTATGCTACTTGTTGACCATGTGTACTTACTTATTAGAGCAATGATGATGTTGCCTCTTTAAATGGCTTAGGAAGTGGATACCCTGGGGATGAAGGGAGCTCCATGACATTAATCAATTCATAGCTCATCTAAGAAGAAACAATATTCCTTACAAGTTTAAGGATGAAGGGACCTATAAAAATATGACCAAAACTACCCTCAATGGCTTAGCTCTTGAGAAAGAAAGCCATCATGATGCCTAGGTTTATCAAGCATCGCTCAGCTATACTATGCAAGTATAAGATCTCCCTTTCATTTACAACTCCATTACTATATCTCCTCCTAGTAATATCTCTTTCCATTACATATTGAATAAGTATGAGAGTTATAACTTTAGCTTAGAAGCTTTTGATTTCTCCGGATCATAAACTCCTTTTGTACTCAATTGTACACATACCTAGCCATTAGTAACACCCTATGGCAACTTATAGGTTAGCTCCCTATACTCATGAGTCCTCACATAATCTACAATATATAATCCCATATAAACAAGTATTCAATTAAATGTCATGGTCACATCATGACAGTTACACATGAAATATAGAGTGCTTTGCATACCATTATCTATGTAGTCGTATACCAATCTCAAAGTACTTAAGACTTCCAGTGTCAACTCCCTATTAATTGGCCCATTAATAGACAACAGTCATTCCCAACAACCAAACTCGATCAATTGCATCATTGTGGCATCATACCCGACCTAAGTAAGCACCTCCCAACTCAAGAATGAATTTAGACCAAACTCTTTCTTTGATAAATTGGCATATTGTTTCCTCTACTAAGATTCCCTAAAGGTCAATAAAGGATGTGTAGAAGAAGTGGAGCCCAAAGAGTTCTTACAAGCTGCATGCTTATATCTTGGCATGTTTCCAAAATCAACAACAAAAGAAGATTTCAACTTTGATAACAACTCATCTTCTAAAAGAAATTAGAATGTTAAAAAGAATATTTACCAATTTGTCCAATCAAGCTATTATTTGTATAATTAAATGCCAACTTTTCTACGCTCATGGATTAGGGAGATTATAGGATGAATTCATTATTTTTTTTTTACCAAGATCAATGCATGATTAAATCCTTTTTTTTTTTTGGTCACTATCTCTATTTATACAAAGTTTTGACATTTAATATAAATCACTTGAAAGCTCATTTTTCTATAATTTCTACCAATCCATCTAATGTGCATTGTGTTAACAACTAATCCCATATTCTTAACATGAATTTTATGGCACATTGAAACCAATTATGCATCAATAAGTTTTCCTACAACAATTCATAAGTTCTATGAATTGATTCAACTACATGCAAACTCATTCAAAAATAAGCTTTCATAACTCAACATGAATTTCATAAAACACATGCAAACAACAAATTCATGTCATCATCTAGTCAATATGCCATTAGCATGAGTCTCATCACTTTCCTTTCAATATTTAACAATATCTAACAAAATCCTTATGTTTCTATTTTTCAATCTCTAGCAAGCACATGTTTTGCAAGTGATTTCAAGTAAATAACTCATAAATAGTATGTTTGATCACATTTATCTCCCTAAATTACTCTTAGAAACTAAGATTTCTACAAATGCAAGCCTCATTTTTTTTTTTTTTTTATTAACAAATCCCATACATAGGGCTAAGGTAGGTAAGGGTGGGGAGTATACATTGGTTGTAAGTCCCAAATTTTATTACTAATAAGAGAGATTACAAAACGGTAAGGGGGACATAGACCCAACCTCTTAAGATAATAAGAATACTTGCTAACTGCTAGAAAAGTAAATAAGGGAGTATTGTTCCCCTTACAAAGATCATACTTGTAGACAACAACAATGTAAAACCTATGATAGAAAAAGGGAGATAAAATCTTAAGCCAAACAAAAGAAACATGTTAAGAAAGTCGTATGAAACATACTTAAATATAGAAGATAACTCAATAATTCTTAACAAGAAACAATTCTAACATGCCCATAGCTAAAGACGTCATGTTTAAGAATTAGTTTCAAAGTTTTATTTAATTAGGACATCACTATATGAAAGAACATGATTGTAAATCAAGACCCTTTTTTGTAAGCTAGTCAGTAGTAGCATTCCTTTCTCTTTTAATATGGTTGATATGGTCTCTTATATTTTTAATTATAGATTTTACCTAAGATATATCATTCCATAAGTCTCACTTGATGATTGTAGTAGATAACCAACATAACACCACCTGAGAATCTATTTCAATTAACACCTTAGAATAATTGTATTTCCTAAAAAGTTTTAAACCTTTCACAAGAGCTGTTAGTTTAATATTATCAATAGATTGGTAATTTAATGGAAAGCCATAACACCAGATCATTTTTCCTTTTGAATCCCTAAGAATACAACCACTACCACCTTTGCCTTGACTAAGACTACCATCCACATTTAATTTCACAAAGCTTTCTTTAAGATAATTCCATGTTAAGGAAAGAACTTTTTTCGTTTTAGGTAGTTTAGCAATTTCAACAAATAAATCCTCGACTAATGTAATCTATTTAAGGTTAAGGGGATTAGCATGCACAAGGTTATATAAATCATAAAAGACTTGCTTAATCAAAATTCTACTATTCATATTAGTGTTTCTATGCTTCCTAATGTTTCTTTCTCCCTAAATATGCCACAAGCCCAAAGAGGGTATATAAACTCTAATGTGATTAAACATGTTACTAGCTCTGCTTTTCTAGAATTTTAACATGACTTCAATCGAACAAATATTTGGAAGATAAGAGATACCAAAGTAAGATGAAACACTCTTCTAAGCATCCTTAGCATAAGCACAAGAAAATAATATGTGCATAGCTAACTCACACTCATTAAGATGGCAAACACAATGGGAAGCTAAGGAACTACCTCATAAAGTCTGTCTATCATTATAAAGGATCTAAGAGCACGTCACATAAAGAAAGATATTATCTATCATTAGTGGGAATAAAGGATCTACGAGCATGCTACATAAAGAAAGATATCTTTAGAGGAATAAAATTATTCTAGAAAAGGTTCTTAAACTCCTTTTTCGTCTTAATTCTAAATTCATTCCAAGCACTTAAGACAAGGATCCATTTGATATGATCTAGTAAGCAGAGTCGCTTGTTTCCATAACAATTTTAAGAGAGGTGATATTCTGAATAGTATGACCAAGAAACAAACCAACTAACCTAGCAATATCCCACCAATGATTAACTTAAAGGTCCTTGACCTTTAATTTAGAGAATTCAACACAACATGTTTATAGAAAGGACATATAGGCAACCATTAGTCAAACCATAGACCAACCTCTCCCTTACTAAGGCAAAAATAATAATAATAATAATAATAATAATAATAATCTTAATCAATGAAATCACGAGCCCTTAGGAGGTGCTTCCAGAGATTAGACAAGCTATGGGGTGTAGCAACCTCAACAAGGTGTCTACCATTCATGTATTTAGAGCACATAAAATTAGTAAGCAAGGTTTTCTCAGTTCTAAACTTCCACTAGAGTTTGCTACAAAAGATATAGAGACATCTCCTTAAGGAATGAGTACTAAGCCCTCCCTCTAAAGTGGGAAGATATAACTTATCCTAAGAAGCCCAATGGATAGATTTTAACTTAGAAGAATCCCCTAAAAAAAATTGACAAACATTCTCTTGAACATTTTGATAATTGTTGACACTCTATTTTTGCTACTCTTTATTTTAGGATTCTTTTTCATTTTGATTTATTAGGCCAAGTTTAAAAATTATTATTTTTGAAAAAAGTAAAAAATAAAAAATTAAATATAAAAAGGAGGAAAATAACATAAATAATAATAATAAAAGTGTCAAGTCTAGTTAGTTAGTTAATTTAGGATCGGATCAGACAATGGGTAGAAGATGTATGTTCAATTTAATAAATTCTAAGTCTTTAAATAATTGGGTTGAAATATAAAGCAGATTTTTATCTAATTTATAATGGGCTAATTAAAAGGGACTTAAGATTTATTAAATGGGTTGGCGTGTGTATTTTGGGCTATATTAAAAGGTCGTGGCCAAAATAAGTTAAGCTAAGTTAAGCCTAAGATAGAAAGCTTAAATAAAATATGAGGTTTTTAGAAACTTCATCTTGAAAATGGATTGGATTAAATTTTGAATGAATTTAACAAATCTAAATTAGGTATTACCATATCATATGAATATTAGATTTATTAAGATTAAATCTTCACAATAAAAAGATCTAAAAGATTCAAATCTGTAGTTTATAGATAGTACACTTTCCATTGAAAAACAATCTAAGTTTCACAATTATACAAAATAATATTTACAATCACTCATACACTACTATTCACAATTTCTACACGTACTCACATCTTATGATAGAACATAGACGTCACACATCTTACGCATAGACACATATTTCATGCACACACACATCACTCACTTATGCATAAACATAGACCTTACACTCACTTACGTCTTGCACACATAGACCACTTGCACATACTCACACATACTCACTTACACTCACTCATGCTCACATACAAACCACTTGTACTCACTTACGCATACTCACTCACGCTAATACACAGACTACCCACACTCTTACGTACGTCTACATTACACCGAGCCTATTGTAGCAGTCTACATACCTCAAGCATGGCCACACTCTACACTCGATGAACAACAGTTTTCATACATCAATGGTTCACATCTAGCAAACTTGCACCTATACGACTAGCTACATCTAGCACCACACATCTTATTACACTGTAAACTGCAACAAGCATACAGGTACGCTAGATGCCCAACATCAAATCATACACTATGCACATAACCCAATCGATCCACATGATTATTCCCCTTTGATCCAATCATTTTAACAAATTGAGTAAGCTAGTTTATTTTCTCTTTTTTCTTTTTTCTAGTTAATAGTTTTATTAATTTATTTTCTCTTTTTTCTTCTTTATTTAATAGTTTTATTAGTTTATTTTCTCCTTTTTTATTTTTTTAGTTAATAGTTCTATTAGTTTATTCTCTCTTTCTTCTTTTAGTTAATTGTTATATCTTACTAATTTTATTTTTCTTAGTGCAAGTTGTTGGTTTAATTTTTGTTATATGACATTTTTCTAGAAAAAAAATTGCATGTTTTTAACAATACAAAGTGCATCCTTTTCGTAAAACTTACATCTTTTCATATAAATTGCATTTTTAGATTAGCTATATATCTTTTTTGATATTCATACCTTAGGTAAATATATGCATCTAAATTACATATCTAAATGGTAGATTCACATAAATCTTCTATATAAGGTTTAGAAAAATAAATTTTTGTCATGTAGTGTTTTTTTTTTAAAATAAATATCTTAACTAGAGTCATTTCAAAAAATTTAGTTAGTTAGTTTTTTTTTTTTAAATAGATTCATGTAGTTAATTCTTTTTAGGTTTTTTTTTAATAATAAATTGTTAAATAACGTAGATTTGGCTCAATTTTCAAATTAAAATAAACCATCCCACTAAATCTTTTTTTAAAAAAGAGAATTATGACCGATTTAATCCACATTAATAGGTGCATAGGCACATCTAGGGCAATTATAAAATTTATAAAATATTTATTTTCTTTTCATATTTTAGGGAAAATTCATAATAAAAATAATTAAAAAAATTTTTTGTGCTTTTTTTCATTTTTGTATGTTTTCATATTTTTAGAAAAATTCCAAAAATAAAGGCTCATAAGTTAGTTAAATTTTTTGAAAAATTAATTTTTTTAGAAAATCTATCGACCGAAAGCCCTAATTTGACTTTTTACTAGTTAAACTAGTTGGCGACTACAAATTATTTTTTTTTAACATTTTTTTAAGAAAAATATTTTTCTTTAATTCTATGTCGAGTAACTTATATTAAGTAAATTAGGCTTAATATAAGTTAAATTAAAAAAGAAAAACTGAAATAGGGTTGAATAGAATTGGTGACTCTATTGACGACTTAATGGGCTAGCTATTTAAAAATTAAAAAATTGATTAATGGGCTTTTATTTTTTTCCCCTATTTTTCTTTTGTTTAATATATATATATATATATTATAATATAGTTATATTAACTGAATGTTAGTTATGCAAGTTATGTAAAGGGAGAAGTTGGCTTAATGGGTTGAGCCTTTTGGGGTTTGGATTGGAGGGGTAGGTGGCATAGGGGGAGCTGGGGGATGTGATGAGACTTAAGCCACTTTAGCAAACAAGGACTAGTCACCATTGTATAACCTTCAGGTTGTTTGGGGTTTTTACTCCTGCCTAGTGATAATAGTTGAGCCCACTTATATATAAGTGTTCATGAGCTTTATTTTTTTTAATCTTATTTTAATTCACTTATATATAAGTATATTCTTGATGTGAGATCATAATAATTCCTATAATTTATTAGTTATCAGCCCTATTGCATTACATGTGTGTATAGATTACTACTTACTGCATTTAATTTTTTTTATACTAATGCTTGTTTTTATGCGACTATTTTTGTTTCCTATATTATATGTATGTGTTTTTTCTTTTTCACATATTGTCTTTTTGTGAGTAAAAAGTTGTGTAATTTAGAAAACTTGAAGGCGCTACAAAATTATTAATATCATATATATGTAATTAACGTGGAAAACATGTCTAAGTTATCTAAACTATAGAAAAGATGCATAAAAGCCATGGCAATATCAATCCTATGAAGCTTACCTTAGCGAGATCCGCTAGGTTTTGTAGATATAGGATTCGATTTTTTTTTTCAGAAGATTAGCTAGGAGTTTTTTTCCATTGTTTAAGCTTGATTTTATGACTGTTAATAAATTTGCAAGTTTATTAAATAAAAGTCTTTATTAGTTGCGTCGTCTTTTACTCATTCTTTTATTAATTACTTTTGATAGCTGCCTTTGAAAAGGAAAACAAAACAAAAAAGTAACAAAAAGAAAAACAAAAAAAAAAGAAACAAAAAATTTTAATTGACAAAAGTCTCTAAACTTGAATCTTCGTAAGATTTTAAAGATAGCACCTAAACGAGTAGACTCTATTAGGAGCCCAATATTCACTCGCTCTAAAGTAAGAATGTCAACTCACCATAATGGAAACATTAGTCAGCTCGAGCCTGACTCAAGAGTTGTAATCCTAGAAGAAAATATGATGATGATGGCCGAACAAATTTAGGCTCTCACTTGTGCTATTGGAATTCTTAATAATCGCTAAGTATCTTAAGTTAACCTTATTGATAGTTAGTTTTCGCTCAACTTATACTCATCCTTTCGTCAGCTAAGATGCTGGTTAATCGACTCTCTTAGCATTCACCCTCTATAGAAGACACACAGCACTTATGCCGTGTATAAGAAATGCTCTTGGTTTAAATTCAAATCCATAGCATGATCAGTTATCATAAATACAGTTATATTTTACAATTGCTTACTATCCTTACATATTAAGGAAGATGTCCAGTCAAGAGATCTTCACGTGTCTTAATAGTTACCTCAACAACTACCATAGACACAACAACTATCTATAAATATAAAAAAGAAACTCTGTAAGAGCTCTCTTACACTTTTTATTCACATACTTATTATACTAAATCACCATTCTAACATAGGCATCAGAGTGACTACACTAGACTAGCTTCGGTACCAAGTATTTTACTCTTTTTTGCAAGACTATTTCCTCTCAAAATTCACCAACAATATTTAGCGCTATCAGTTTTTTCTCTAAACGTGACCACATGGCTAGAACTAAGATGACATGAAGTGTAGGTGCTGATACTTCCTCCTAACACCCTAAAAGAGGGAGTCAGCATGTTGATGAATAATAATTGGCTTGACTTAAGCAACTTTGCCTCGATTTATCCAAAGAAAATTCCGAGTTAAAAACAAAAAACATAAACAAATCCTTAACCTACTCCATAAAAGTTTTCACTGGAATCAGGAAAAAGAGCATGGCAATGATGATGCCAATAGTACTAATAATTCCATTTATTCACCTGAATTGCCAAAAAAGCAAGTTGAGGTTCCAATGCAAACCATAGCTCCTGCTTTCAAAAAGATTGATAAGGGTAAGCAACCGTAGCACGTGCATCATGTGAGACCCTTGTATGTCAACACCCCCATTTCAGCGACTAAACAATTCTAAATCAAGAAAAGTCCTTTTGTCCCAGAGATCTTAGAAGAAGTAATACCTCAGCACATCAAGCTGCCTCAATTTAAAACATATGATAGGATGAAGGTCCCTAAAGACCACTTAGAGTACTACCGAACACTGGCTAAGTTGCATGGTTTAAACGACACGGTGGCTTGTCAAGCCTTTCCCTCTACCTTAAGGAATGCAGCCAGCACATGGTTTGAACACCTAAAGCCAAATACCATTCCATGTTTCGATGAATTAGCAGAAGTATTTCTTCAACACATCCTTGCTAGTAAACTTCCTGTTAAGGATTCTTCAATCTTAAACACAATTAAATAAAGGTCTAATGAGTCAATCAAAGACTATTTGGCCAAATTTATGGCTGAGATGGTCTAAATCCCAAAAATGGATATGAGTGTGGCCTTCAACACTGTAATCGATGAGGTCAAGCCTTATGGAGACTTTTTCAAGTCTCTCGCAAAGAATAAGCTAAAAGCTTTCATTGAGTTTAAGGATAAAGCCACCTCATACATCCGACAGGAAGACAAAATAAAGGTACGATCAGAGGTTGACCAAAGCAAAGGAGATGGAAAGATAGACGAATAGAAAAATGCTAAGGATAGACTTAGCATGGACAACGACAATAATTCAGACGTTGAGAGGAAGAGATTGAGGATCCTGACATTCTCATCTCACATGCTTGTTAACTGTCCAATCTTGGATATTTTGATGGAGGTTTATAGAGAGAGGGTGTCCTCCAATGGTTGGAAAGAATGCGAGGGAATCCCTCAAGAAGAAATTCGAACAAGTATTGCGACTTCCACCATGACAAGAGTCATAATATGGATGAGTGCATTCAACTTAAAAATGCAATTGGAAATGCAATACAATGCAGGCACCTGTGAAAATTTCTAGCACATAATGTTGAAAGAATCGAAAGACCGTCTCAGATGAGAAGAGAGGAACATAAGGATGACACTTAGCCAACAGTAGCAGTGAGAGATGCATGGAATGTTAACCCCAACAGAGCACCTAATGGTGTAATTAATACAATTGTCAGCAGGCCTAATATAGGCCAATCGAGTTCTTTGAACTCGATTAACACTAGGAACTACGTTTGCAATATTCATGAAAAGAAGGTTAGGATTAACAATACAATATCTTTCGAGGAAGAGGATTTTGAGGGCATATAGAGGCCACACGATGATGCACTTGTCATCAATGCGAGAATCGCCAACTTTGAGGTCAAGAAGATTATTGTTGACACAAGAAGTTCGGCCGATATCATTTTTCAGTATGTCTTCGATCAAATGAAGCCCATGATCAAAGTGCAGCTACGGTCTTATAAGTATGACCTTTATGCTTTCAATAATTAGCTTGTTCAAGTAGTTATAGTTACCTCTTTGCCAATACAAATTAGTGATGATGAGCATGTTGTAAAGGATAAAGTGGATTTTCTCATCGTCAAATGTTGGTCCCTTTACAACATGATAATAGGACAACCATGCTAACATTTATTCGATATCGTCCCTTCAAAGACACATCTAAAAGCCAAGTTTTCTATTTCCACGAGGGTCGCTGTGTGTAGAGGGGATCAATAATTGGTATACTCCTTATATATAAGGGCTTTGAGGTGAGAAGAAGTGTTTCAGGTCAATACCTACCTAGAAGGCAAGTCAGTTGGCATAGAGAATGCCGAGAATGATACAGAGGAGATTCCTTTAGGAGATGATCTTGAGAAGACAACAAGGATAGGAATACCCATGTCAGTAGATGTTCGGCAAAGTTTGATTGACTTCTTGTAAGCCAATGCTGACGTGTTTATAAGGTTACCATCAGACATGTCGAGTATTCTAAGAGACGTTATCGTACACAAGCTCCAGACTAACTTGAATGTAAAGGTGGTCTAACAAAAAAAAGGAGACATTTTGCACTAGAGAGACAAGTGGCAATAGAAGAAGAGGTCCAAAAATTATTGGAGGTAGGATTCATCCGGGAAGAGCCTTATCTAACTTGGTTAGCAAATTATGTGCTAGTTAAGAAGTTTAACAACAAGTGGCAAATGTGTATAGACTTCATGGATCTTAATAAGGCTTGTCCTAAGGATTGTTTCCCGCTGCCAAAAATAGATCAGTTGGTAGATGTAACCACAAGACATGCGTTACTTTCTTTTATGGACGCTTTCTCTAGTTACAATCAAATCATGATAGACAAGGTAGCTGAAGTCTACACATCTTTCGTTACTAATTTTGGAACAAATTGTTATACGGTGATGCCCATTGGGCTAAAGAATGCTAGTGCCACATACCAAAGATTAGTACTGAAGATGTTCAAATCTCATATCCACAGGAATATTGAAGCATATATAGATGATATGATTATGAAGAGCATGAAAGAAGATTAGCATTTCGTAGATTTGGAGTAGATGTTTGCTACATTGCGGAGATATTGTATGAAACTTAACCCGTAAAACTGCGTCTTTGCTATAACATCAGGGAAATTTCTCAGGTATATGGTTATACGATGTGGCATCGAGGCTAATCCAAGAAAGATTGAAGCCATAAGGAATATAAAATCACCTCGTACGGTCAAAGAGGTGCTGGAACTCACCGAGTAAATTGCTGCCCTTAACAGATTCGTGTCGAAAAGTGTAGATAGGTGCATAGAATTCTTTAAAATTTTGAAGAATGCAAAGGAATTCGACTAGACAGAAGATTACGAAAGAGCTTTTAACGAACTCAAGGAATTTCTTGTGGGGTCTTGTGTCGCCCCTGATACTCTCGACACCCATTCTAGGAGAACTTTTATACTTATGTCTATCAGTCAGCAGCCGAGTACTTTCCTCTATATTAGTTTAAATTGATAGCAAAGAGCATCGACTCGTTTATTACTTGAGCCATGTTCAGTAAGGGCTAGAGCTTTAGTACATAAAGATAGAAAAATTTGTATTAGATGCAGTTCTCTTGGTAAGAAAGTTGAAGCCGTACTTTGAATCTCACCAGATTATTATCCTCACCGATCAACCACTACAACATGCATTGCAGCAACTCGACTCCTTAGGGAGGATGATGAAATATACCTTAGAGCTCAGTACCCATGGTGTACAATATAAACCCAGAACGGCACTAAAGGCCTAAGTATTGGCAAATTTTATAGCTGAATTCACTAGAGACGAAGACTGTGCAGAGATTGCCGAGAAACCTATTTGATTTCTCTATGTCGATGGTTCTTCAACACAAGAAGGAAGTGGTACAAGCTTAGTTCTTTAAGGCCCTCATAATGTCAAAATTCGTTATGCTCTGAAATTTGAATTCCTAGCCAATAACAATAAAGTAGAGTACGAAGCTCTAATTACTGGATTGAAACTGGCAAAAGAAATTGGTGCTAAGAAACTCGAAGTGTTTTCTAATGCTTAGCTAGTGGTAAATCAGGTCATGGGATGTTATGCGGCAAGAGAAGAAGAGATGAGTAAGTACCTATTGGTGGTACAAACACTTGCAGAAGAATTCTTATCTTTTTTTATTCACAAAATTCCAAGAAGTAAGAATATCGCTGCTGACAAGCTATCAAAGTTTGCCAGTATAGCATTCCTTGAGCAAAACAAGAAACTTTTCATCGAATTTCTCCCTCTTAAAAGTTTATCTAATCTCTCGTAGAGCTGTGAGTTAGCTCCTTACCTAAAAGAAGAATTATGGATGGATTCCCTAGTGAATTATTTAAAAGAAGGTACTGCCCTTGACGACAAAAAGGAGGTGTGAAGACTGGCTTACCAGGCTGTGAACTATATGTTGATTGATGGTCAACTGTACAAGCGTGGCATATCCCAACCTTACCTTCAATGCCTTTCTCTGAGGAATGCCTAAAAGGTATTATCTGAACTTCATGGTCACATATGCAGCAATCATGTGAAGGCATAAACGCTATATATTTGAGCACTGTAACTCAGCTATTATTAGGCGACTATGAAAGAAGATGTGAAGGATGTTGTCCAGCAATATCCTCCATGCCAGAAGCATAAGTTGCTGACTAAAGCACCCGCTAGTAAATTATGTACCTAACCAGCCCTTGGCCTTTTGCTTAGTGAGGGCTAGATATTCTTAGACCCTTTCCTAAGTCTATTGCCTAGCGATAATTCGTCATTATCGTTGTAGACTATTTTACCAAATAGGCTAAGGCTAAGGTTGTGGCAAAAATCACGGAACAAAAAGTGGAAGCTTTCGTCTTCAATGCCATCATTTCAAGATTCGGAGTATCTTACATGATAATTATAGATAACGTCCCATAGTTTGACAACAATAGGTTCCGAATGTTTTGCGAAAGGTACGACATTCGGCTTAACTATACATCCATAGCGCACCTTCAAACAAATGGATAAGTCGAAGCCATAAATAAGATCATACTGAACAGCCCGAAACGAAAAGTGGATCAAGCTAAGGGAAAGTAGGCCAATGAACTACCAAATGTCCTATGGGGATACAAAACCACTTACAGAACCACAATAGGAGAGACACCATTTAAATTAGTATATGACACTAAAGCCGTGTTACCAATTGAGTTGAACTTGCCTAATCTGCATAAACATAATTTTGACATTATGCTTAATCAAGTCAGATTGACACTGAATCTAGACATTATTGAGGAAATTTAAGACATTGCAAAAGCCAGGGTTACAACATACCAGCATAGAGCAGCAAGATACTATAATTAGAAAGTTAAGCACAAGGTTTTCCAACCTAGAGAGTTAGTTTGTCGTAAGATGGAAGCAATAGGCATGCAAGCAAATTAAGGAAAAATTAGCGCAAATTAGGGAAATCCTGTCGAGATTTGAAAAGTCGTTGGCGAGGAGGCCTATCGACTAGAAAGGTTGGATGGATCCATCATCTCTTAAGCTTAGAACGCTAATAATCTGAAATTTTATTTCAATTAATGTTAGATGACTTCTACCGTTACTCTTTTGGTAGCAGCCAACATGCTTGTAAGACTTATTTATGACAAGCATATATTTAGAGTCTCATTGTGTTTTGGTCATAATTGTCAAATGAGCAAGTTCTGGGTTACATGAGAAATGGGGTAATCTAAGTTCTAGCCTAACGTAATTGAAGAACTATACAAATTATCTAAATGGCCAAGTAACGCAGTTAGTCCATACCTCAAATGGTTAATGGACAGTATAAAACAATAGGTGTGTGAAATAAAACATGCTGAGAAACAATGGACGTGTAAAATAAAACATACCTAAAAACAATGGGCGTATGAAATAAAACATGTTGATAAACATGGGCGTGTGAAATAAAACATGTCGATAAACGTAGGCGTGTGAAATAAAACATGCCTAAAAACAATAGGCATGTAAAATAAAACATGCCAATAAATGCATAGGGTACGTGAACATGCATAGAAATGATGAGTTTATCAAATGAAACAAGTCGAAAGATAGCAGCGCTTGTGAAATAAAACATATCGAAAAACAAATGGGGTGAATTAAAGTATGCTAATGAATGAGAGAGTGAAGCAACATGCATAAACCATACAAATCGTGAAAGCGCAGTTACGTGAAAAAGTCATAAGCACTCGGCATTGCCTTAATTATATTCCAGTTACTAATTACACGAGAATGCAATATGCTAATACAACAAGTCCTACGGCCTATTCTCAAATTCAATAGAAGTGATTCTTAAATCTTTGGCTGGGGCTTCCTCGGCAGCTGGGTTCTTGGAGCGGGTAACTTCTTCGACTTGAGCATCATTATCACTTTGATTGATACTCTCAGCACCTGTCTCGTCACCTTCATCTTCGTCGGCACTACTAACTTTGTCATCAATGTCAGCAAAGTCGGGACACAAGAGATCATAATCAGGATGAAGCTTTAAGACCTCTTCTCTTGCCGCTTGAACTCCCTTCAACAACTTTTTGCATAAAAGCTTCTTGTATTGCCAACTTCGAGTGACTATATCAAGAGCCTCTTCTACAGATGGCCCCCTCCTCGCAATCTCCTTCAACTTGGCAATACGACTCTACAAGTTCAAGTTGTTAGTCTCCAACTCCTTTATCTGCATCTTGAGCTTGTCTTCATCATCGCTTATCATGTAAATAGTTCAACCTAAGCCCTAGTAGTCTTCTTTTTTCTTCTACAAGTCCTCCTTTAGGCTTTCGAACTCTTTGTACTATTCTTCCATTTTGACCTTCAGGCTAAAGATTTCATCAATGGTGAGTTCATGTGCCAATTTCTCCATAGCAAGTTCCTCCTTAAGCTTTCTTGCCTCTATCTTAGCCCTAATCCTCACATTCTTAGCCGCAACAGTTTGGGCCTTTGATGCATTATACGCATCCTCAACTTTTTGAAGCAAATTCAGTTATTAAAATCAAGAATGATTGAATATTACATAGATATTGCAGAAGATATTACCTTCTTTGCCTCTCTATTGACTTCGTCCAAAGCTATAAGAATGTGGCTGCTTATCTAGAAAAAGTATTAATTATTTGGACAAGCTCGATAATTAAAAGTAGTGTTTATAAATACTCACATCATACAATTTGGCTACAACATGGGCCTTATTGCAACCGCCAACCCTGTCGATATCCTTCTTAGTGATATCTTTGTCTTTCGAAAGAATGACCACTTCTATTAAAGCCAATGATTTCATCCTATTTCTCAAGGCTCAGTCAGTGTCCAAAATCCGATCATTCCAACAAGGGATGAAGTACTCGCTAACCTCTTTGTTTGGTAAGAATTTAGCGCTAATGATGCTAAGAGCTTTAGAATGCATTGCCTCCTTTGCCCTTTCGTTTAGGCCTTTGGACTTCTTGATAGGTGGTTAGCTGGCAAGTTCCTTTCCTGGTCTTTTTTCACCACTTGGAGCCATCGCAATCACTTGTGATGAGCCTTCTACGGCAATGGCATTTTCATCCTTCTCGTCAAGGTATGTCTGTCGACAGTCGCTATTCTTCGATTCGATGGAAGTTTGAATAATCATGATCAAAGGCTCCTTAGAATGAACCTCGATCAACTGTATATTCTCATTCTCCTTCACTCTCTTGGCAGGACAAGAGATTTGAGCAGTTATATGCATTGCTATAGCTTCTTTTGCTGGTCTCTTTTTGATAGTAGGCCGTGCGGTAGTTATTGAGGTGGTCTCCCTCCTATCAACCTTAGACTTCTTAGCCTTGGCTTGAGCAAGTAGCTTTACAGGATCCATCTCTCCAGCACCCATATCTATAAGATGAGTAAATCAATTAATATAAATAGGGAAAAAATATGAACTTACATTTTCCATGATGAGTAAGTCTCAAAGGTCACTATTCTCCCCCAAAGTCTCAAAAATGGCTTTCCTCTTGGCTATACTCGGCATGGTAGCAACACATCAGTGTATCTTCTTTTTTAGAAAATATTGGTATGCCATTTTCATAACGCTGTATAATTCTCTCGACGTCCTAGAAGAACATTTTGTTTCTCCTTCTCTCTTGAATCTTCTTCACTGCTACTGCATCATTTGGCATTAGATCTACATCCTTTATATATATCAGCTCAATCCATTGGTTCCAAATGTCTAAGTCCTCATCAAACACTATTGACACAAACTTATCATACCACTTGTGAATCTTAGATTCTAACCTATCCATGAACTTATGCTCATGCCTTGTAGTAGTAAAGTACCACTTATCAGGTTACCTACGGATAGTGAAGAAAAGTCTAAATAACTAAGGTGTAGCCCTGACCTCAACTTCTTCACATACTATCTCAAAAGCTACGAAAAGCCGATATGTGTTGGGTGAGAATATACTCAGTGTGACTCTGAAGTAGTTGAAGAAGCCCTGAACAATAGCCAAGAAAGAGAAGCGTAACCTAAAATCCAAATACTTCAAGTATATATGGAACTCGCACTCCCATGGAAAGCATACTCTCTCCCTATCTCATGGCCTCCTCAAGTCCCATGTTCTAGGAAGATCTCGCCAGTACTAATTATACTTTGTAAAAGAACTTTGTCGACGAATTGGTGATTCCAACAAGAAAATCGCAAAAGTAGGCTATTGTGTTGTATAGATATTTTGCTGAAGACCTCCCTTCCTTATCTTCAGGATAATTATCTATAGGAAGCTTGTTAATCCGAGCAAGTTTATCCTACCTTACCTCCATACTATCAGCTGAACCGCTCGAAGAACACGTTGCTTCACTCTTATTTTATGGGGGAAGTTAATGGGTAACTTTGCGAACCATACCTAGGTGGTTATATGAAATGAAATAATAGAAGTCGAAGAGTGAGATTTTGAAGATTAGAAAACGAACGAAAATTTTAGGTGCAACCAGAGAAGTGAAATCTGATTATGAACGGTACCTTATATATGGACGATCCATTCTTGTAACTGCAAATCTGTTTTTGACAATATTGATGCGCTAATATGATAGTCCTATGGATTGTTGACACGTGTCTTGTGATAGAAATCTAATGGCTAAAAACTTTTTGACAGTTATTAGGTTGACAACAAAATGATGACCTAGGTGATAGATATTGTGCCTACAACTTTTTAGTTTCTTGAACGGGTGAGAGTTTTGAAATGGCAAAGCTTTAGTTAAGATGTGATTCGTCCTACTTCCTATATCACTCGACATGAATCAAGAGAATCTCTCCCCACTCGGCCTTTACTACAATATATATATATATATATATACCCTTTGCAACTATTCGAATACGGGAGTTAAGGGGCAAATGTTGATAGTCAGTTTTCGTTCAACTTACACTCATCCTTTCATTGGCTGAGAAGCTGGGTAATCGACTCTCTCAACATTCACCTTCTATAGAAGACACATAGCACTTATATCGTGTACAAGAAATGCTTTTGGTTTGAATTCAAATCTATGGCACGACCAGTTTTCATAAACACGGTTATATTTTACAACTGCTTACTATCCCTACATATTAGAGGAGATGTCAAGTCAAGAGGTCTCTACGTATTTTAATAATTACCTTGACAACTGCCTTAGACACAACAACCGTCTATAAATATCGAAAAGAAAAATTGTAAGAGCTTTTTGATACTTCTTATTCACATAGTTATTATACTAAATCACCATTCTAACTTAGGTATCAGAGTGGCCATACTGGACTGGCCCGGTACCAAGTATTTTACTCTCTTTTGCAAGACTATTTCCTCACCTTAAAATTCACTAACAATAAACCTAAATCGGAATGAAGAAGCAATCTCTCCCCTTAAATTGGAAGATGTGGAATTAGTCCCTAATGCTAAGATGTGGAGGAAGGAGATCAAGGAAAAACATAAAGAGATGGAAAGGAAGTTTGTGTAGAAGTTAACTAAGAAGATGAAAACCTTAGAAGTGGTTAATGGGCTTAAGTAGATGCAAATGGTCAATTTGCCAATGTATGAAGACAATGACTTCCTAGAAAGGTTTAATGTTCCAAAGTTCAAGCAATATAGTAGGATCAGCTGCCTAAAGCTCCACACCAAGCTATACATTAGAAAGATGGGAAAATACACGAAGTGTAACAAAGTGATGGTTCAAACTTTCTAAGATAGCTTGACCGAACCCACCTTGACTTAGTATGCCCAACTGGACATGAATGAGATTGATACATAGAATAAGTTAGCCTAGGCTTTCTATAACTTGTAAAAGTTAATATTGAGGTGGCCCCATCAATGTAAGACTTGAACAATTTGCGTTCAAAGGCCATTAAGAGCTTCAAGGAGTATGCTCAAAGATGAAGGGGTATGGTAACTAGGGTGACTCCTCCCTTAACAGAAAAGGATCTAACCTTTGTTTTTATTAACACTCTTGGAATCTCGTACTACCAACATTTGGTAGGCCATTTTGCATCTAATTTTGCAGAGATTATGACCTTAAGGTGCTAAATTGAGGAAGCTGTCTTTATCATAAGGCTTCTTAATCCTAAAGCAATTGAGAAGAAGACGCCTCCTACGAGATTCTCCAACAAAGCCAAAAAAGCTATTGTAAATGTTGTCAATATTGGCAATCTTATCAAACCTATAGCACCAATAACCATGTCAAGAGACTCTAATCCCCCATCGAATCTAGATCAAAATAACAACCCATAGAGGAGACAGTTTATCGAGATCCCCATTCCTCTAAGCTAGGTTCTTGCATGATCAAGAAAAGAGAACCTCTTTACATTTGAAATACCGAAGGAGGGATAGAGACTAAGGGACTACAACTTAGAGCTCCATTGTGTTTATCATTTAGGGTAAGTAGGACATTCTATACACTAAGGCTGGAGACTCAAACATAAGATCCAGTATGTTATTGACGCTTAGTTGGTGCAATTAGACTTTATTCAAACTCCCACTCCTAATGTAAGTAATAATCCTCTACCGAATCATGCATGCTCATTCAATATGATCGTTGCTAAAGTACTTAAACCAGAAGTTGATCTAGATAGTCTCCCTATCACTATTGAAGAGGTAGCTTAGAACCTAAGGTAGGTTGGATACTTACAAAATATAAATCTTAGAAATAGAACCCAAACTAGACCAATAATATATCAATTGTTAAAAGATGGGAAAATAAAGAAGGTTGTAATTATGGGTATGATGGTTCCAAAACCGCAAAAGAAATGTACTAAGAGGGAGCTTAGAAAAAGGTATGAAGCCCGGGATCCAACGATTGATACCCTGGGATAGCCGTTAAGCAAATTTGAGTACTTAGTTGATTACACAGCTTCAACCGCAATATATGCTGACGAACCAACTATTGGATAGGGTTCCAAATTTGAGGAAGAAGACAAGTTTATTGCAGAAGCCAAGAAAATAGTTGAGATGGTTGGGATGATTGGAGATAAGCCTAAACCTTTGGTTTTTTAGTACTATGAGAAGGATGAGAAAGTTGTAGTATTGGGTAAACCTAAGAAAATTGCTTTTATTAGATTACTAAATGGTGAATCAAACAACCAAGTCCTTACCACTTGTGGTTAGAGCGCTTACTTGCTTGGGAAGAGTCTATGACCAAAACGAGGAGGCTAAAAGAGGCTTCTTAAAGGATCTTTGAGGATATAAATTAGAAAGATCAGAACATTGCCAAGAAGATAGTAAAAGCTAGTGAATATAAGATTATGGATCAACTAGCTAAGGTACTAGCTCAGATCTCCTTAATGGGCTTACTGTTGTCATCTAATATTCATCGAGAAGCATTAATCAATATTCTGAAAGATGTTAGAGTTCTAAAAAGCATTTCTACTGAAAAATTGGGATTAGTAGTCAACTCGATGTTTGTAATGGATTGAAGTTCATTCTTACCAGATGAGTTAGGCAAAGAAGGGGATCGACACACAAAACCCCTCTTCGTAGTGGTCAAGTGTATAGGGAGAATTGTTGCTCAAGCACCAATTGATAATGATTCTTCACTAAATGTACGTCCATTGGTGACATTAAGTTTGCTTGGAGTAGATTCAACTAAGATAAAGCTTAGCTCAATTTTAGTAAGGGCTTTCAATGGATCAAAAAGGGAGATACCTAGAGAAATTGGGCTACAGGTTGAGATCGGTCCATAAATGCTCACTATTCCATTTCAAGTCCTGCATATACCATTAACCTTTAATCTTTTATTAGTGTGGTTATAGATTTACTCAACAAGGGTAATTCCATCTAATCTACATCGAGAGGTGAAATTCATAACCAATAGGCAACTAGTCACTGTTCTTAGGGAGCAAGACTATGAGATTTACAAAGAGATAGCCATTTTGTATATCTAGAGTAAGGAACTAGAGGAATCAGGGTTATAGATTTTTTACAAGGTCAGCATGATTGAGGAACTAAGGTTTTAGATTTTAGAAAAGTAACATCAGATCAATTAAGAGCATTCAATTTCATAGTTAGTCTGATTAGTTAGGCCTATTCTTTTAGACAATTTGGATTCATTCAATAAAGTTATTTCTTTTCTTTCTTTCGATTCTTCTTCTTTGTTATTTACTTGTTACCCTTAGCCTTTTTCTTTACTCTTTAGATATGATAAAAATGATGAACAAAAAGGATATCTCTCGTCTGTAAATAATGAAAGTACCAATATCACCTTTAACCTTACTGGGTTAGATGTCAAAGATGATATTGAGACCCTAAGCGAAATATAAGAGAGTTGGCCTCAATTTGAATGGGGAAAAATGATCATTGATGGATTGATAGTTGTGATTAATTTGGGGATAGAAAAGAATTCGTGAAACTTGAAAATTAAGGGTAATTTAGTAGAGGATCAAAAGTAGGTGTTATCATGATTATTATTAGAATACTTTGGATATATTAGCTTAGTCCTATGAGGACATGTCTAGCTTAGATTCATCGATCATAGTTCATAAGTTGCCTATAAGAGATGATATTAAACCAAAAAGGCAAAAGTTTAGGTAGTTTAGGCCAGACATATTCCTTAAAATAAAAGAAGAAGTGAATAAATTACTAGAAATTAGGTTCGTAGAAGCATTAAACTACCCCAAATGAGTAGCCAATGTGGTGCTAATACTAAAGAAAAATAAGAAAGTTAAGGTATGTGTAGACTTCGTAATTTAAACCAGGCGGCGCCTAAGGATAATTTCCCTTTACTACACATTAATGTATCGGTACACAATACGGTCAGAAATCATTTTTTCTCATTAATGGATGGTTTCTTAGGATATAATCAAATCTAAATGGTAGAAGAAGATAAAATTAGAACCACCTTCATTACCACTTGCGAAATGTTTTATTACTGTATAATGACTTTCAAGTTAAAGAACACTGAGGCAACTTATTAGCATGCTATGGTTGCCCTGTTTCATGACATGATGCATCAGGAAATTGAAGTTTATAAAGATGATATAATTGCCAAATCTAAGGAGGATGAGAATCATGTCAATGTTTTGCGAAAAATGTTTAAGTGGTTAAGAAAGTTTCAACTGAAGCTGAATCCAAAAAAGTGCACCTTTGGAGTAACCGTAGGCAAATTGTTAGGTTTTGGTAGTCAACAAAAAAGGAATTGAAGTAAACCCAAACAAAGTCAAGGCAATCGTAAGTATACCTACACTAAAGACTGTGAAAGAAGTTTGGAGATTTTTGGGGAGGTTGAATTATATTGCTTGGTTTATGTCATAATTAGCTGATAAATGCAAGTCATTATTCAAACTTTTGAGGAAGAATGTAATGATAGAATGGGACAAAGAATGTAAGCAAGCGTTTGCTGAAATCAAAGGGTATCTCATGAATTTGCCAATACTAGTCACTCCTACAGTAGGATGGCCATTGATTCTCTTGACATTCCTCCTTGAATCAATAGAATGTATGATGGGGCGAAGAGATAAAACAAGTAGAAAAGAACATCCTATATATTACCTAAGCAAGAAGTTCATAGAAGGTAAATAGAAATACTTAGAGGTGGAGGGAACATGTTTTGCCTTAGTATAGGTGATGCACAAGCTTAGGTAATACACTCTCTATTACTTGGTAGAACTATTAATGAAATATGACTCATTAAGGTATTTAGAAAAAAAGCTAGCATTGGTTGGGAGAATATCGAAGTCGCAAATGTTGCTCTCTGAGTTTGACATCAAATACATAAGTTAGAGTTTAGTCAAAGGGCAAGCAATGGTTAATCAATTGGCAAAATACTCACTAGAAGATGACAATTAAGGTTCAGAAGCTCAATTTCCTAATGAAAATGTGATGATATTAAATGAACTAAGTAGTGAAAAATTGGAATGAAGAATGTATTTTGATGGAGCAGCCAATGTGTTCGGATGTAAGATAGGGGCAACACTAGTATCACCTAAGGGTAACCATTTCCTTATGGCAACTAGGTTAACATTTCCATATACGAACAATATAGCAAAATATGAGGCTTGCATTTTGAGGCTCAAAATGGCCTTAAACATGGGAATACAAAGGCTTGAAGTGCATAGAGATTCCTCTCTTATAATTCTCCAGATTCTAGGGGAATATAAGACAAAAGACGGGAAGTTAATACCTTATCATAAGCATGTAGGAAAGCTAATTGAAAGATTCTAGGAGATTTCATTCACTTACATTCTAAGAACCCAAAATCAATTTGTTGATGCACTAGCCACATTAGCATCAATGGTGAAAGTTATGAATGGGATAGAAATTTAGCCCATAAAGATTGAGGTAGAGGAAAGACTAACTTTTTGTCTAACTATTGATGAGAAACAACAAAAAGAAGCCTTGGTATTATGTTATCAAAAACTTACTTCAAATGGATGCATTCCCTAATGAGGCTAATAAAAAAGATAGAAAGGCTTTAAGGAGATTGGCTACTCATTTCTTATTCAGTTGAACTACGTTGTACAAAAGATCCCTTAATACGACATTGCTAAAATGTGTAAACAAAGAAGAAGCTGAGAAATTGATGAAAGAAGTGCATAAAGGGCTCTATGGTCTTCATATGAATGGATATATATTAGCTAAGAAAATCACGAGGATGGGTCATTTTTGGATTATGATGGAATCAGACTTGATCAAGCATATAAGGCATTATCACCCGTGTCAGGTATATACTAATAAAATTAGCACTCCTCTCCAAGAATTACATATATTGTCAGCTCCTTAGCCTTTCTCAATGCAGGGGATAGATATGATTGGTCCAATTTCACCAGCGGCTTCAAATGGGCATAGATTCATTTTAGTCATGATTGATTATTTTACCAAATGGATAAAAGTAGCATCGTATGCTATGGTGACAAAAGGAGAGGTAGTTAGATTTCTAAAAAAAGATATCATTGCAAGATACGGTGTATCTAAGTTTATTATTAAGGGCAGGTAGTCAAATTTAAATAATAAGCTGATGGCTAAAGTATGCAACCAATTTAAAATCAATCATAGAAACTCAACTCCATACTGACCACAAATGAATGGAGCAGTTGAAGCCACTAATAAGAATATTAATAGAATCATTGAGAAGATGGCAATCACTTATAAAGACTAGCATAAGATGCTCCCCTTCACTCTCATGGCTTATAAAACCTTAGTTAGGACCTCTACATATACAACACCTTATTCATTGGTATATGGAACTAAAGTGCTGTTATTAGTGGAAGTAAAAATACTTTCACCTCGAGTGCTAGGGGAAATTCAACTAGATGAAGTGAAGTGGGTGAGGAAGCGAACGGAGCAAGTGAATCTCCTAGATGAAAGGAAGCTTGTAATAATATGTCATGGTTAATGTTACCAATAGAGGATGGTCCGAGCCTTTAATAAAAAAGTACGCTCAAGGTATTTTAAGGAAGGAGGTTTGGTGTTGAAGAAAGTGTTGCCAAATGTAGGACCCTAAGGGAAATTTTGCTTCGAATTATGAAGGCCCTTATATAGTAAAGAGGGTATTATTAAGAGGTATGTTAGTGTTAATGGAAATGTAAGGTTTGAAATTAAGGGGTCTTGTGAATTCAGATGCTATTAAATTGTATTACCCATAAAATATTGAGTTTAATAAAGATTCCAATTTTTCTTGAGAATTTGTTTATGGTTAATCTTTCATCGTTTGCAAGCAAAGTTGATATCCATGAATGTTCTCAAATTTGGATGGTCATTCACCAATAAACACTTCACCAATAAATCCTCTTATATCATGTTTCTTAGCCTTACACACTTAAACACTAAACATTTACCAATGAACTTAAATTACCAAATAAATTGAAATCAAATGCTCTTGATGATTTAATCCTATTTTTTGAAAAGAAATTTATTTTTCAAGCATCATAGAGATGGAAATTGAAAACCAACGACGATAAAAGCAGGATCAAGATAAGAGCATGGTATGGCTAAAAGACTCACTAAATAAAAGTTTCAATCATGATTAGATCCCACAAGTGAAGAAGACCTTATTCCAAGAAAAAGCACAATACTGACAAGGTACCTTAGTGATATTTTGTTGTTTGAATGAGTGAATATCGGGAGTTAATATGAGGTATGCCGATTAGTTGCTATCTGCAAAATTTTACATTCCTAGGTAAAATTATCTTAAAGTCTTTAATAGGGATATTTGGGAGAATTGAGAAGTTTTTTGAAAATCTCAAAGAGATCTATCCTCTTAGGATCATTTACCAATCCAAAACAAGTCAATTGCCCCTTAATTGTTTTGCCCTATTATTTTCAAGATAAGCTGCCCTAATCATTCGCCTAATCTTTTCAAGATAGGCCCCTTAACTTTTTGCCCTGTCCTTTTATGATAGGCCCTCAATCCTATTGCCCTATCATTTCAAAATAGGCCTCTTATTCCTTTACCCTATCCTTTCAAGATAAGCCTCTTAACCTTTTGCCCTATTCTTTTAAGATAGCCCCCCTATTCTTTTGCCTCATCCTTTCGAGGTGAGCCCCTTTAAACCTTTTACCCTGTCCTTTCAAGATAAGCACCCCCCTAATCTTATTTCCTTGTCCTTTTAAGATAAACCTTTTTTCCTTTTGCCCTATCCATTCAAGATAGGCCCCTTTATTCATTTTGCACTATCCTTTCAAGATAAGCCCTTTCTTCACTTTACCATGTCCTTTCAAGATGGGACTCCTATTCCTTCACCTTGTCCTTTCAAAATGAACCTTTTGTTATTTGCATTGACCTTTTAAGTTGGTATCCTTTTACCTCATCCATTTAAGATGAGATACTGCTCAATTGACCATTAAAATCAGTAATTCTCATCCTATCAATTCAAGTTAGGACTCAACAAAAATGGGCATGCTTTTTTTTTTTTTTTTATAGCAAAGTTCTAATCAAACTTCACTACAAAAAGGGGTAGTTGTAGACATCTTATTTTTGCTACTCTTCATTTTAGGATTCTTTTCTTTTTGATTTATTAAGCTGGCTTTGAAAATTATTATTTTTGAAAAAGAAAATTAAAAATTAAAACTAAGAAAATTTAAAATAGAAAAAAAGAGAAAAATAAAAAGTAATAATAAAAGTTTTAACTCGAGTTAGTTAGTTAATTTAGGATCAGATTGAACAATGGTAGAAGATGTATGTTCAATCTGATAAATTCCAAGTCTTTAAATAATTAGGCTAAAATATAAAGTAGATTTTTATCTAATTTATAATGGGCTAATTAAAATGGACTCAGGATTTATTAAATGGGTTAGTATGTATATTTTGGGCTATATTAAAAGGCCATGGCTAAAATAAGTTAGGCTTAGCCGAACCCTAGATAGAAAGCCCAAATAAAATATAGGGTTTCTAGAAACTTGATCTTAAAAATGGATTAGATTAAATCTTGAATGAATTTAACAAATCTAAAACGGGTATTATTGTATCGTATGAATATTAGATTTGTTAAGATTAAATCTTCACAATAAAAAGATTCAAATTTGTAGTTTATAAATAGTAGACTTTCAGTTCAAAAACAATCTATGTTTTGCAATTACACAAAAAAAAATATTCACAATCACTCATACCTACTATTCATGATTTCTATACATACTCACATCTCACAGTAGAATATAGATGTCACACATCTCACGCACAAACCTCATGCATACATATGTCACTCACTCACACATAAACACAAACCCCATACTCACTTACGTCTGACATATATAGATCACTTACACGCACTCATGCACACTCATACACACTTACACATAGACCACTTGCATACGCTTACATACACTTACTCACATTCATACATAGACCACTTACACTCTCACAAGCATCCACATTACACTAAGCCTACTACAACAGTCTACATACGACATCCTTAAGCACAACTACACTCCATACTCAATGAACAGTAGTTCTCATACTACAATGGTTCCCATCTAGCAAACTCATACCCATATGACCAGCCAAATCCAGCACCACACATCCTACTACACTACAGATTGCAACAGTAACCATACACGTACACTAGACACCCAACATCAAATCACACACCACGCGCACGTCCCAACTTGATCCGCATGATTATTCTCCTTAGATTCGATCATTTTAACAAATTGGTAAGCTAGTTTATTTTCTTTTTTTTTTTCTATTTTTTTTTAGTTGACAGTTTTATTAGTTTATTTTCTCTTCTTTCTATTTTTTTTATTTAATAGTTTTATTAGTTTATTTTCTCTTTTCCTTTTTTTTAGTTAATAGTTTTATTAGTTTATTCTCTCTTTGTTCTTTTAGTTAATAGTTATATCTTACTAATTTTGTTTTTCTTAGTGCAAGTTGTTGATTTAATTTTTGTTATATGCCATGTTTTTTAAGAAAAAATTTGCATTTTTTAAAAATAGAAATTGCATCTTTTTAGGTAAATTACATTTTAAGATTAGATACATATCTTTTCTAAGATTAATATCTTGGGTAAAGATATGTATCTAAATTACATATCTAAATCATAGATTCACATAAATCTTGCATGTAAGGTTTAGAAAAATAAAATTTTGGCACATAGTGTTTTTTTTTTTAAATAAAATCTTAACTAGAGACTTTTCAAAAGATTTAGTTAGTTAGGTTTTTTTTTTTAAATAGATTCACTTAGTTAGATCTTTTTAGTATTTTTTTAAATAATAAATTGTTAAATAACGTAAATTTAGCTTGATTTTCAAATTAAAATGAATCAACCTGCTAAATCTTTTAAAAGAAAAGAGAACTATGGCCGATTTGATCTCGATTAGCAGATACATAGGCACTCTGAGGATAACTGTTAAATTTGTAAAACTTATTTTCTTTTCATGTTTTATGGTAAATTCGTAATAAAAATAATTAAAAATTCATTTTTATGCATTTTTTCATTTTTGTATATTTTCTTATTTTAGAAAAATTCCAAAAATAATGGCCCATTAGTTAATTTCTTAAATTTTTACATAGTAACTTTTGTCTTAATAGATTAGCCCTTGAATTCAAATTTTCTAGTTAAATTTTGTAAAAATTATTTCTTTTTAGAAAATCTATATTCTAGTGGCTAAATTAAGGTTTTCCTATCCGAAAACCTAATTTGACTTTTTACTAGTCTAACTAGTTGGTGACTCCAAATATTTTTTTAACTTTTTTTTTTTTAAGAAAAATATTTTTCCTTAATTTTGTGTTGAGTAAGTTATATTAAGTGGGTTAGGCTTAATATAAGTTAAATTAAGAAAAACCAAAATAGAGTCAACAATAACCCATCTAAGTGGTTAAATAGTTTGGAAGGGATATAAAGGGATAGATGAAAGCACACTCTTAATGAGAGTGACCCTACCCCTACTAAAAAGCCACAAATCAAGCCAATTATTGGGCCTACTTAACACTTCTTGAAGGTGTCATTAAAACATTATCACTCTTTTTAGTTAAATGATAAAGGACAACCAAGATATACTAAAGGTAATTGTTCAACTTTCATCCCAGTCATCGTTTTAATGCCATGAATAGACAAAGCTTTAGAGATTTTACAAAACAAAGGAGTACTTTATGTTTATTAATCCTCTACTTAGAGACCTGTTTGTAACTATTTGAGAAGTTTAATATTTTTTAAATTGATGGTTTGGAACCATTGAAGAAAAGAATGCAATCATTTACAAAACTAAGATGGGAAATCCAATTGGGAGAATAGGTCTTATACTTGATCAATGAATACTTGCTAAAAAGATGATTTAAGCCATGAGAAAGATATTATGATGCTAAGATAAACAGAGTAGGGTAAAGAAGGTTGATAATGCAAATATAGCATATATTTTCTATAGCAATCTTATCTTGATTTCAATTTTATTTTTATTAATTTGGTATTATTTTGAGCTTAAATTGTTTATATTATTTTTAGCGATTTTTATTGTACTTTATGAAGATTTTAAGGATTCAGATGCAATTTTGAGCATTATTGGAGAAAAATCATGGATAATGAAGGTAAGCCGAGAAATTTCAAGTAAGAATGGAAGTTTAGTAGTAACTACAATTGAAGATTATGCCCATGGTCCTCTAGTCAAGGAATTTATTTTGAAATTTCAAGTTTCACATGAAAAGCACGACCACGATCATGGTCCATGCCTATGTTCCTCTATTAATCAATTCCATTGGATTTTGAAGATTTTAGACAAAGTGCAAGTATACATCCTACACTACGGCCATGCTCCTTAACCATGTACCACTTGCAAAAGAATTCCACCAAGTTAATTGAATTGTAAGAAATCTTCTATTTTTGGAAAGCTTTGAAGTCTAAGATGGCATGCACCTTCTATGGATTGCAAATATTCTATTTTTTGAGAGCTTTGAAATCTAGGATGCCATGCTTCCGTTACCTTTACTCCATGAGTCAAATTTGGAAAGTAAATTAAAGAGATGTGTAAGGAGATATTCAAGAAATATAGAAGATATGAAAAAAATATTTTAGAGATACATTGAAGATATATTCAAAAATTCTTTTTTTACTATAAATATGATATAAGCCTTGTAAATTATAGTATCATAGAACATGGTAGATCATAGATAATCCATTCCATTTCTTTTCTTTTTTTTTTTCTTAATGTTTTAATTTATTTTTTAGCATTCAATTATTATGAACCATAGTTTGTTATGTAAGTAATTTTATTTGATTATCAATCTATGATTTCTTGTTATTTTTTAGTGGTTGGTAATTTGATGTTTGAGTTTACTATAGAGTTATAAGGCTTGCAATAAATAGACAAGTGTAATTGGAAGAGATTTGGTGCACTAAGAGATTAAGTATTGAATATTTCTAGATTAAGGAAACCCAATAGAAGGATTTAAATACGTTATGCGATCATGAGACCTCTATTCAGCAATGATGCAGGTATAGAGGGTCTCATGGTTAGGAATTAGCAAGAGACGCAAGTTTGGCTAGTTTAGAATCTGATTTCCATAGGAATAGGATTTAGCATCTCTACAATCCAATAAATAAGAATGAGGTTGATAGATTACATAGCTATTCTAGGGGTATCATTGATTGATTACTAAGTTTGTGTTTTCATAGTTAATTTTTAATTATTTTGTATTTTATTAATTGTTCATAATTTTATTAGTTTAGTTTAGTTTTATTATCTTTAATTAATTAAATTTTCTTGTTATGTTATTTTAATATTCTTTATTTTATTTTTTATAATTTTTTTAATTATTTAAAATTGTTTTCTAGGTTAGATATTAGAAAAGGAGTAAGTGCTTGTATTTATAATTATAGGTAGTGTGAGACCTTAGTTGATTAAGTACCTTAATTGCTAAACTAACTAATCCGAGTTACAATGTTTAGGGCATTTAGAATGATTTAAGATCTTCGAAAAATTTTGTCCAATATTTAATTTCTCAAAATAACGTATGGATAATATTTAATTTCGATAAATTGTATTTTTATTTGGTATATTTGTTAATTTCTAGAAACTCAACATTAGAGCCTTGAAATGTAATGAGCTATTAAGGATAAATTATATATATAATAAAACTAATATAGGATATAAAATAACATATGGAATATATGTATATGGGTCATGTGTAATGTTTATACATATATTTAGAAATGAAACTAATTACGATACCTAAAAATAGCACTTTTAGGCCTAAATAAGTTAATTAAATTCATAAAAATTAATAAAAAAAAACTTACAAAGGACATTAAGGTAGCTGGAAATTATCTAAATAGGTGTGTGGCTTCAAATGGACAAGTGTTGGAGATAGGGAAGAGAATTTCATGTAATATATAAGCTTAGAATTTGGAAGAGAGAGAAAGAAAAATTTTTTTTTCACCATCTACGAGCTTAGAAAATCCAAAAAATCATCTTCGACATGTTTATGCAAAGTGAAGTTTAGGAAAAATCTAAGTGAGCTGAAGTGAACAAGGAACCAAAATTACAAAAAATAACAAAATTGGTGTGCAGTTTGATGAGGTAGAAGGAGCATCAGTATGGAGGAAATTTAGGATTCAACCGCTACCACTAAGTGATAAAGCACCCAGTGGCTAGGCCGGTCGACAAGGGGGAAGCCATCGATGGTGGCTACAGAGACTAAATCCGGTAAGGTTTCCTTTTATTTCGATTTTGAGTAAATTTGGAAAAATGTCATAAATGCCTAGAATATTATGAAAAAATTTATTCTGAAATATTTTTATGTATAGAATCTAGGAAAAATAATATTTTGTATAAATTTGATATAGGATAATTTTCAATATTGCAATAAGTAGGGTTAATGATACAGTTTTCACTTTAAAATTTTTCTATAAACTATTCTAAGTTTATACTAAATTGCTATGTCAAAATTTTTCATGAAACTATTTCCTAAATTTTATGTGATTTTTTTTCTAAATTATGCATTAAATTAGGTTTTTAGTGGAAAAATAACCTATTTTCATAATAACCCTACATAAATTATGAGCTGGATCAGTTCTTGAAGTATATGTACTATTTTGGGATGATTAGATGGAGTAATAAAATGAGGAGTTGTATAAAATTGTAGTTTGATCTTTAAAAGTGAGTAATTTAGCACATTGGTTGAAGGTAGAAGATAACTCAAAGGTTTTGGGAATAAATTTTGCACTATAATGATACACAGTGGATCGAGGCAATTTAGGAGTTAAATGTAAAAATAGGAGATTTAGAAGCTTAGTCAAAGATTGTTTTTCTTAAAAACTTTAGGAATAACAATGTCAGATGGTAGCTTAGAGGATAAATTAGTAAGTGCCTTAAACTAGAGAAACTCATAAGCTGTGTTAGGGAATAAAACTAATATCATGAATAACCCTTGTGTAGCTCAGATGGTAACTCAAAAGATTTTCTACTAGTGAAGGTTACTATAGAACTACTCATAACCTAACTCAGTGGATTTGGCAGTTTCAAGCAACCTATAAAAATCATTTATTAGTCAAGAAATTATTATTTGTAAAAGAAGATAGTGTAATAAGAAGTTGTTACATAAGCTAACTTAGAATCAAACTCAGAGATTGAATCGAAACCAGTTTACAACAAACTAATTACTAATAAGCGAGTATTTAACTAGTATATGTATATATACCCATGACTTGAAATTAACTATAGAAGTACTTCCTCTTACTAGGTGAAGTTGTGGAGGAGGAAGTTCCTACTAATGAGTGAATTGGAATTGTACCAATAGCCAAGTAAGTGAAATTGCATATATAGGGTATAGATTTATAACTAATTGTCTTTGCACATGATTACGATGTTTGTTTGAATAATGCTTGGAATTTTTGCATAATGTACTTGACTTACACTTGCTTAGTAAATTGTGAATGTTTTAATTCGTGAATGGAGTGGTTGTTTGAATATTGCCTAGATTCGCGATGGTGGTACTTGGTGATGCTGTATTTTATATGATATTGGTAATGTTTTATGTGATGAACTCTAGACTTAGTTGTGAGTAAAACATATGAAGATTTATGCTATAATGACTATTTAAATTAGAATTTATTTCAATGGCAAAGACAAAAAGAATATGGGAAACCTTGCTGATATACTTAATGTTGATTGAGAATTGGTTGATCTATTTATGACATGGCATGAAAAGGACCTATGGGTTAGTTTTCTTAAGACTTATGGTTTTGCTAGGATAAGTTTCCAAGTTTCGCATTGACCAACACTTTAACCATGCTCTGTAGATTTGCTAAGCTGTGATAATTTGTTAGGTTCCTAAATATATTCTCTAAATGCCTAGGTTTGTAGTCCACCAAATTGAATTAGTTGTTAAGTTGGCTATGATATTGATACCAATGCATGTCACATACATTAGCATGGCAAACAATTTGCATTATCTTATTTGCTACTTAGATATTAATTGAATATGAAACTTCAGTGCTTATGCTATGTGCTTTGGTGTATTGTTGCTTATTTTTCACTCTCACTTTACTTAACAATAGTTGAGGGGATAAGTTTTCTCTTATCCTTAAGTTAGGATGCAACTTTTTAGGGCATCACCAGCAATTAGGATGAACTTTTAGAAAGTGGTAGATAGAGTCAACTATTTTGAAAGTGAATGTATAATTGAACAAGCACAATGAAGACCCGAAAGCCTAACTATAGTTTAGTGTTCAAGTTTTTGAAGTTTGTAAATGATGTAAATATTTGTAACCAAAAGCTTACAACTGAACTCCTTTAAGCACCAACTATATAATGAAGTCATATTTTGTTAAAGTTGAACTTATATTTAATAGGTTTACTTGTGTGATAAGGCATCCTTTAGGTGATATTAGAGCATAAGTTAGGGACCCTAAGTTTCTAGGTGCATATGAGATGTATAGGGTAGCTAAGTAACAAATTGTTATAACTTTATAGCATTGTAAGAGTACTTATTATTTATGTTGTTTGGTGGTGACTAGAAAATGATGCAAAGATGACATGGAAGGCCTCTAATAAACCAAGAAACCTAAGAGCAATAGGTGGAACCTCAACCAAAATTTGATCCAACTCTACCATAGCCTAGTATAGAATTTATGTAATAGCTTACAACTACTTTGGTTGGAGTTGGAGGAGGTGATAAGTTAGCTTGGGTACAATGAATAGTGAAGCCATATGATGGTAAGAATATTGATCCCTTAGTTGTTGAGGAGTGGATTGATTCTCTAGAAAAGGCTTTTAAAGTGCATGAAGTGGAAGAGACTAGAAATGTTGGGATTGTAGCTATTTTGTTAGATGGTCATGTGAATGATCGATGGAAGGATAAGAAGTGACTTTTAACTCAACCTATTGAGTGGAAATCCTTTAGGATTGCATTTCTGGAGTAGTATTTCCCTAAGTGTGTGAGGGAACAATTGTGTGAAGGGTACTACAAACTAAAGCATGATGGTCAATCAGTTGAAGAGTACAAAAGGGAGTTTAACAAGTTATTGAAATTTGCACCAGAGGCTATCCAAGATAATGAGTTGGCTAAGGTTAGAAGGTTTAAAGCTAAACTTGATTTGTATTTCTTAGTAGAGTTCAAAAGAGTTATGATAATAAGGTTCAGTGACTTAGTAAATTAAGCCCGACTAATTGAGCAAGCTCGTATTTTAAGAGAAAAAGTTGATGGAGTGGATAGTAAGAAAAGAAGGTTTATGGGAAGCTCTAGTAGTAGCAATAAGATAGAGAAAGGAAAGTAAGGTAGGTAGTTTGTAAATAAGGATTGAAGAAGTAGTGGAACTATGATATCATGTTGGAAGTGTAATGTAAGGGATTGAGCTGTAGATTGTCTTAAGTTGTACTAAAAGTGTTTTAGGTGTAGAGAAGCTAAACATGTAGCAAGGAATTGTCAGAATCTAAATCTTAGGGGTATGCTTTGTAGCAATTGTTGTAAGATAGGTCATAATGCGAACTAGTGTACAAAACCATAAGCAAGGCAGGAGCACACCCAAGGTAATAGACCAAAACTGGTCAATAGGAACAACAATCGGCTAAGTAGAGTGGCAAGAATACTTAGGGTACAAGGTAGAGTTTTACCCTCCAGTAAGAAGGCGTAGGGGATGCTCGTATAGTAATGGGTAAGTATTACCTAGTTTTCTCTAACTTTGGTATATTTAATAGTTAGTTAGCTTAAATTTATACTGATGTTACTCATGAATATAAAGTGCTATAGTTATAAATAATTGTTCTAAGATTAGTGTGCATAAGAGATAATTACACGTATACTTTTTTTGATATAGGAGTGACTCATTCATATGCCTCAAAGGAGTATGTTGATAGGAATTAGTTATTAATAGAAACCCCAATATATGAGTTGGTAGTCACAACACCTTCTAGAGGAAAACAAGTTGTGTATCACAAGCTAAGAGATGGGAATGTTTGCATAGATACTCATGAGATGATGACCAAATTAATAGTCTTGGATATGAAAGGATTTGATGTAATATTTTGGATGGATTGGATGACCAAGTATAAAGCCAATGTTGATTGTGAAAATAAGATGGTGGTATTTCAAAGGTTAGATGGAGAGAATTATTGTTTCAAGGGATGTTCCAATGATGCAATTCCCCAAGTGATCTCAGTAAGTAGAGCACAAAGTTGATATGTAAAGGGAATATAGGTTACTTAGCTTCAATAGTGGATTCATAAGCTAAGGAAATCAAATTAGAAGATATACTTATAGTGCGAGAGTTCCTTGAAGTTTTCCTCAAGGATTTACTTGAATTGTCACTCGATAGGGAAATCGAATTCACCATTGATCATGTTCCAAGAGCTACACCTATTTCTAAAACCCCTTACCATATGGCACTAATAGAGTTAATTGAACTAAAGAAGCAAATTCAGGAGGTGTTAAACAAGGGTTTTATTAGACCCATTACATCACAGTGGGGTGCATCGGTACTCTTGTCAAGAAGAAGGATGGAAGTTTAAGGTTTTGTATAGATTATCGGGAGTTGAATAAGGTTATGATTAAGAATAAGTACTTGCTTCTAAGGATAGGTGATTTGTTTGATCAATTAAAAGGAGCTACTATGTTTTCAAAGATAGATTTGCAATTGAGGTATCATCATCTAAAGATTAAGGAAGAAGATATACCTAAGACAGCTTTTAGAATAAGGTATGGACACTATGAGTTTGTAGTAATGCCATTTGGTTTGACAAATGCTCCAGTTGTTTTCATGGACATGATGAATCATGTATTTAAGAAGCATCTAGATGAGTTAGTGGTGGCATTCATAGATGACGTTTTGATTTACTCAAGATATAGTGAGGTACATGTGAAGCATTTGAGGAAAGTACTTCAGACTTTGAAAGAAAATTGATTATATGCTAAATTGAAGAAGTGTGAATTTTGGTTGGAGTAAGTTAGATTTCTTAGACATAGTGTATTAGGTGCTAGAATAGTTGTAGATCCTGTAAAAGTAAAGGTAGTGACAGATTGGGTAAGGCCAACAACTGTAACTAAGGTAAGAAGTTTCTTGGGTATGGTTAGTTATTGTCAAAGATTTGTGCAGGACATCTACAAGATTGCTATGCCATTAACATAATTGACATGCAGAGGAATTTGATTTGAATGGAATGATAACTATGAGAGAAGTTTCTAAGAACTTAAGAAGCAATTGGTTATTGCACCTGTACAAACATTACTTGATGGATCAGCAGAATACTCAATCTACTATGGTGCTTCAAGGAATGGTTTAGGATGAGTATTGATGCAAATGATAAGGTGATTGCTTATTCATCAAGATAACTTAGACTACATGAGCATAATTATCCAATGCATGACTTGGAACTAGTAGTAGCAATATTTGCTCCAAAGATTTGGAGATACTACTTATATAGTGAGAAGTGCAAGGTATATATGGACAACAAAAGTCTCAAGTACATTTTTACACAAAAGGAGATGGTTGGAATTGCTTAAGGATTATGATCTTTCAATTCACTATCATCTAGGAAAGGTGAATGCAGTTGCAGATGCCTTAAGTAAGAAAAAGTTCAATAATGCCACTATGCTCATAACCAGTAAGAGGGAGCTAATTGAAGAGATGGAAAGAATGAGGTTGGAAAGCTTAGTCCAAGGGAGTAGATCGATGTTAGCAAATTTGGAAGTGTAACCTATACTCCTATAACCTATAAAGAAAGCTTAGACAAAGGATATGGAATTACAAAAGATTAGAGGTAATTTGGAAAAATACCTTGACTTCTGGATTGATGATAAGGGAATGTTGAAATTCAAGGAAAGATCATCCATTCCAAAGGCCACAAAAGTTAAGGAAGTGATTTTAGAAGAAGCTCATGGTGCAAAGTATTCTTTGCATCCCAAAAATAATAAGACGTACAAAGATTTGAAACAAAATTTCTAGTGGATACAAATGAAGGGAGATGTAGCACAATATATCTCAAAGTATGTGACTTGTTAAAAGTTGAAAGCAGAGCACTAGAAGCCAAGTGGCTTATTATAACCTTTGCCGATACCAGAATGGAAATTGGAGCATGTAATGATAGACTTTATATGTGGTTTACCCAAAACAAGGAAGCAACATGATGTGATATGGGTTACAGTAGATAAGCTTACCAAGTCTACACATTTTCTAGCTATTAAGCAAACTACAACTGTGCCTCAATTGGCTGAAGTGTATATTAAAGAAATTGTTTGTTTGCATGGGGTACCGGTATCGATCATTTCTAATCGTGATTCTCAGTTTATGTCACAATTTTGGTAGTCTTTACAAGCAAAATTGGGAACTAAGTTGAACTTTGGTATAGCATATCATCTATAGAGTAACGGATAATTAGAACATACTATATGAACACTAGAAGATATGCTCAAGGCGCGTGTAATAGAGTTTGACGGAAACTAGGATAATCATTTACCGTTGCTGGAATTCACTTACAATAATAATTATCATAGTGCTATTCAGATGGCACCATAAGATAAGGGTAACGAACTACCATAAAAAATGTCAACTACTACATCATAAAAGTTAAAACCAATGATTTTCTAGCAGAATTTTAAAAAGTGACCATCGAAGCCATTTGTGCCAAGAATCAAATTTAAGGTTAGATATCACCTATGCAACTCCCTCATAAACACCTAGTATCTCTTTTTATTGTCTCTTTTTATAGGTCTTATGATCAAGACAAGCATATGAGTAGGACAAAGAGTATCCCTAAGTGAACATTCAAATAGTTATTGCAACACTAAATGATCCATAAAGCCTTATGAGTTCATCAAATTTTATATTTTTTACAACTAGATTATGTATCTAAATTGTTGTTTCATATTAGTGGTTGTATATTCATTGTGAAAGCATGTAACAATATATGGGTCATATTTCAATCCCACATTTTATCAATTTTCTCACATAGACAATAAAGGTGGCTTGAAGCTTAAAAAAAAAAAAATGGAAGTCTCATTGGTCATCATCAAATCCTAACAAAAAATCGTATTTTTATTTAATTCAACAACAAATCTAAGAAAATAAATAAATCAAGATAAAGTACAAACCTTAAATTTGTTGTGCAAAGGTTGGATCTTTGAAGATTTGTGGAGTTTGAGTGATTATGTAATGAGAGGATTGAGAAAAAAGTGGAGTTTTAAAGAAAGCATGAAAGTATGGAATGAAATAGAAACAAGTTAACTATGGCTTTGAAATTTGTACATGACCATGATTAAGGATCACTGCTATGGAATGTGGTTATGGTCTATGCCTATTCTATGTAATTGCAACTGGGTATGACTACAATCAATGATCATGAGTGTGGTCTTGATTGTAGATGTAACACCCTAGAGCCGAAGCCATCATAGACCACTACATGTCCTTAGTCTCAATGATATGAAAGGCATAACATTCGACTAAAAACTCCAAATAATACTATAAAAGTTTCCAAATAATCTTATACAATTAAATCTTCAAATATTGCTAGAATAACTTCTAGTTAAGAAGTATTAATGTCTAATCAATCAATGCTACCACATAACACTAAATAGCCTTATCAATTAATTTCTTAAGATATTCTTTAATACCATATAACATCCTTACTCTTCTCATTCCTAAGGTAGTAATAATTAACTCAATAAATTATTGAAGTCAAGTAGTACAACTATAAGTCATGCATCTAAAAATATGATAAGGTGAGCTGAAGCTCAGTATGCAACACATAATCACATGTACGTGATCAATGATACATATTCACATGCATAGGAATGTAACAACAAGTAAATTACATGATTCATTTAATTATCTTTGCATTTAAGTCAGTCACATAAGCATACAATAGTGGTCCTTTACAATCTGATCACATCACAATTTACGTTTGGGCATACCTCTTCGGGCCCCTCTACAACATCCTATCATTGGGTATGCCTCTTTGAGCCTCTCTACAATAGCTAGATCTACCCCAGATCATTTCTAAGAGATACTCCACTAAAAATAACGCATCGCAAGGATCATCATGGTTACTCTCTAGGTTACTCCCTAGGGATCTGCCACTCCGAGCCCCTAAGACAAGCCAAATATAAGCAACAAAAAGGATACATAAGTTAGATCTGCATTTAATTCCTAATAACATCAAACTATGATTAAATTCTCCTAAAAAGTAGTATTTCTCTCAAAGTTAACTCCTAACAACTAAACTCCTTTTTATTTATTTGAGAGCTCCAACTTTATTAGCTTAAGAATATCAATTACTAGTTCTTAAGTGACCTCTTATTCATTGTGGTTACTCCGTTGCACCTTAGCATATGGATGAATTCATCTTCTCTATACTCTCTTAGGTATCCAAGATTCTACCTAATATCTAACTCTCTCTCTCTCTATCTAACTCTCTCTCTCTCTTTCCAACTCCAACATAGACTTTAATCCCAATCACTATATTGCTTAGGTCCTTTTGATATGGATACATAGATGAACACACGAACCCAATATCATACGTAATGGTCAAAGCTATGAGATGGCTCGAAAAGTAAATGATAGTTAAGGGATGAGCAGGGATTCCTGTATGTCGATGATGGATATAACACACCAACGACTCATACGAGCTTGGGTCTTATGTGATATAATGCATAAGTATAGCTGGAGGTCACTTGCCACTGATCTACGTTCGAATGGGTTAGATAAGAGTAGCTCAAGAGTAAGTGAAAGAAAAAAAGGACACTTAGCTCAAGAGAGTAAAAAGTTCAGTATATTCTTCTACATATATTCTCTTACAGTAATTACATTATACGAGTATTTATAGCACTCTATTAGGGCAAGTTCTAAGTTATAGAAATTACAAAAGAGTTATACCCTTATTTGCTAAACAAAGGAGAATAATTTATAGGGAAAATATGAAATCGCGCAAAATGAATGTCCTTTGATAGTACAGATGTCAGAAAGGACAGTACGGATGTTAAAAGGGATAGCATGTGCGTTTCACTCAATCTATATTCCTAATAACGCTGTAGGCTGAGCAGGGGTGGGCCTTTGATTAAGTCTGTTCAGCATTGCCAATTCAATACCCTGACGATTGGGGTTAGATAAGGGTTGGTTCAAGAATGACTCACATTTAGGTTGGCTACGGATGGTTGGCTCTTCACAATTGTTAGCTCGGCTTTAGCACTATCAAGATTGTTTTCTTGATTAGGCACTTAGACTGGGGTGTTGCGGAGGGATCGACTCTACATGTTGGCTAACTACCCCGGCAGCTTCTTAAAGCGTGTAAAGAGTTAGTATACCTAGGAGCTCAATTATCACTAGGATTTTACTGAAGCGGATTTAAACTAAAATGGGTCCTTTGAGATATCAAAGAAAATTAGAGGGAAATGGTCTACAATTGAATAAGAGTAGCTGACGTAAAGCTGCTTGAAGGATGTGACTCACCAGTAAACACAATACGACTTGACACCACGCTTAATATAATGCACAAGTTGATGTCAAGGTCTACCTACCACTAATCTTAAGCTACTCGACAAGATTAGATAAGAGTATATGAAATATAAACTTAGAGAGGGTTATCTCACAAGAGCGGAATATTCAGTATTAAAGTATAAGTTATTTTCGGCTTACAAAAGTAAAGGACTATTTATAGTAAGTCCTTAAGGCAGCATTACCAATAATGAAATACAAGAAAGTATATACAAAAAGGGGATTCCTAGTACATACCAAAAAGGGTAAAAGGGACAAAAGACCAAAAATGGAAAAATAGTACAATATCAAATGAGGTGAACAGGTGGTAGTGCATCCCATATGAATATTTTCTTAGCACAGCAGGCGGGAGGTATCAAAATGTTACAGCAATAAAGGGGCCGAGATGAGAGAGATGATAGCATATTGAGAGAAAACTATTCAACTATTTAAGTGAGTCTCTTGTCACTCAAAAGGAACTTTTTGGCAGTAGTTGGTTAGATTACTCGACATAAGGTCCTCGGTAAGGGAATGATCGGCATCATCACTACAGAGTATACATATCAACGTATGACAATTAAGGGAGCTCAAGGAGTTTAGCCACATTCTCTTAGCATAAACTTTCTCTTTATCAATAGGTTACTAAGAGAGAATTTGCTAGGTAAGAGAATGGAGTCCTCAGAGCTGTGCATGAGTAATGGGACCATTGGTTGGTAATTCATCAGTTCCTAAGGGTTGTTGAAGATTTGCCCTCAAATCTTGGTTGTCATCATCTTTAGGCACATATGGAGTTAAGTTGGCAACGTTGAATGTGGTAGATGTGCCAAGACCTTTCGGTAGCTCAATCTCATAAGCATTATCATTAATGCACCTCAAGATCCTATAAGAGCCATCCGCTTTGGGAGATAGTTTGTTCATCCTCTTACTAGGGAAGCGCTTCTTGCTAGGATGGATCCAGACAAGGTCCCTAAGGGTATAAACAATTCATTTCCTTCTGTGACTTCCTACTTTCTTCTGTTGAGCTATTGTTTTGGCCAGTTACTCGGCAATTCTTTGACGTAACCTGTGAAATTTTGCAAAAGAAAGTGAATTTTGGGATGAGGAAAAATCCTACAAAAGAAAGTGAAATACTTGGTATTAGGGCTAGTATGGTGCAGCTACTATAATGCTTAAGTCAATAAGGTAACTTAATAGAGTAAGTATGTGAATAAGAAGTGTCAAGACCTCTTATAGAGTTTCTTTTTTATATTTATAAATGGTTGTAGTGTCCAAGGCAGTTGTCGGAATAACTATTAAGACATATAGAAGCTTCTTGATGTGACATCTCCCCTTATATGTAGGAGCAGTAAGTGGTTGTATAATATAACCATGTTTATGATAATTGTTTACACTAGACTTAAATTCAAACCAAGAGCACTTTTTATACTCGGCATAAATGTCGTGTATCATCTATGAAATGCGAATATCGAGAGAGTTAGTTACGCGGCTTCTCGACAGACAAAAGGTTGAGTATCAGATGAATGAAAACTGACTATCAATAGTTATGTTCTAATCGAGCGATTATAGGAAAATTTAATGATGGGCAAGTACAAATCCCAATCACGAGAGTTCTTTCCAAAAGTGGTATACAGGAGATTACTGATGGTTTTGTTAACTACTTCAGTTTGGCCATCTATCTTGGGGTGGTAAGGATATATGGTGTTCGAGTTAAGTCCATAAACAACCTTAAATGGCGATGTTCTAGTGGAGCTATGAGTGGAGTGATTGTAGCCAAATTTAATGATGGGTGGGTAGAAATCCCAATCACGAGAGTTCTTTCCAACAGTAGCGCGTAGGAGATTACTGACGGTTCTATTAACTACTTTAGTTTAGCCATCTATCTAGGGGTAGTAAGAGGTATTGAATAGGAGCTTAGTGCTAAGTTTCCTCCATAAGGTCTTCCAAAAGAAGCTCATGAATTTGAAATCACAATTGGATACAATACTCGGCACTCCATGCAATTACACAATTTCCTGCAAAAAGAGGTTAGTGATGAATAAAGCATTATTAGTTTTGTAGTAGGGGATGAAGTGGCCTATCTTGTTGAACCGATTGACCACCATCATGATCAAATCGTATCTTATCAACATGTAGGGAAGGCCAAGCATGAAATCCATGCTTAGATAGGTCCACGGTTTCTCAAGAATTAGTAGGGGTGTATACTCTCCATAGGGTTCTCTCCTCCCTTTTGCATACTTACACACCTTATACCTCTCAAATATTTGGTGCACATCCTTCATCATCCTACGTTAGTAAAAGTGCTCCTTCAATATCTTAATCGTCCTCTTTTCCCCAAAATGACCAGTTAGACCCCTAGCATAAGCTTCTTGAACCAATAACTCCCTTATAGAACTACTCAGTATGCAAATCTGCTTTCCCTTCATCAAGAACCCCTCACTCAAGTAAAATTTGACAATAGCTCCTCTATCACTGCACTTGGCTACTAAAGGCCCAAAACATAGGTCATGCTCATATCAATAAGGTAAAGTTCCAAATCCAAGCACTTTAGCTTGCAACATCATAATGAACGTATGACGGTAAGAAAGTACGTTAACTACTATGTTGGTGCTTCCCTTCTTATACCTAATAAGTTCTTGAAGACCTTTGGCTATGTCATCAAGATGTTAAACACCAATCTCAGATGTTCGACATGAACGAGAAGGTTGACATTGTAGACTAGAATATCATTAAAGTAAACCATAACACATTTGCCTATCAATGTTCTAAGCACATGATTCATGAGCTGCATGAATGTACTTAGTGCATTAGTTAAACCAAACGGCATAACCATCTACTCAAATAGACCATCTAGAGTCTTAAAGGCTATTTTCCATTCATTTCCCAATCTCATTCGTATTTGATGATAGCTACTCTTTAGATCTATCTTCAAAAAGATGTGTACACCATGTAACTAATCGAACATGTCATCTAACCGTAGGATCGGGTATCGATACTTAACAATAATCTTACTGATGGCACAACTATCAATGCATATCCTCCATGATCCATCATTCTTTGGTATTATGATAGCTAGGACAACACATGGGCTTATGCTCTTACGAACATATCCATGATCTACTAACTCATTAACTTGCTTTTTTAGCTCAACTGCCTATTCAGGATTGAGTCTATAGGCGAGTTGATTCGATAAGGCTACTCTAGATTAAAGATCGATGTAATGCTCAATTCCTCTCAAGGGAGGTAATGCTTTTGACATCTCAATAGGGAAGAGGTAAGCAAATTCTTGATGTAGTTACTGCACTTTGGCAGGTAAGTTCTCGGCCTCTCTAACCTCTAAGAGTCTCTTGACTAAAAGTAGCCCATAGTCCTCGGCCTTAACCTCTCATGCAAACTAAGCTTGGGAAGTCACCAAGGACTGTCGCTTCATAGATCTAACTATCTTTTCCTAGGCTTCTTGTACTTCCTTAGGACTCATAGGTGTCAATATAACTTTCTTGTTGTCCTTTTGAAACATGTAAGTGTTTCTATACCCATTGTGTAACACTCTCAATTCAAATAGCTACAGTCAACCGAGTAATATGTGAGATGCACACATGGGAAGGACATCACGCATCACCTCATCTCTAAACCTATCACCAATAGTAATCAGCACTCTAAGTTAGTCAAAAACGTGTAATCCTCCTTTCTTGTTCAGCTAATGAATCTTATACGACTTGGGGTATGGAAGAGTCGGCAATTTCATAGCCTTAACTACCCCTTACATGATGACGTTGGTACAGCTCCCTTCGTCAATGATCATGACGCATAGCTTACCATTCACCCGGCAATTTACATGAAAGAGGTTCTCTCTTTGCTCATTTTCATTAGCCACAAAAGTACTGAGAGATCACCAAACAACAAAGCAATACTCGGCTCCACCCTCAGGGGATATCTCGACCTCCTGATCTTCCTCAAATTCTCCCAACATTTGCTCTGTTGCCACCTCTTCCTCTCCTTCACTTGCACCTTCTACTTGAAGTTACGGCTTATCTCCTTTTATGGTTATGACTAAGTGGTTCAGACATTGACTAGCCATGTATCTATAGCCAAGGCATTTAAAATATTTAATTTCTTGGGTTTTCCTCCTTGAACTCTAACCCTAGTCTCTTTGAATCTCAGGTTCCTTCGCCTTGCTCTTACTATAGCCCTCATTTGATCGACTTGGCACATGACCTTAGTGTTCTACCTTAGAATTGTTCGATGCCCTTTCATTCCCTGTTCTACTCAATAGGCTAATCCTATTCAGCATCATGGTTCGGTTACTTGGCATTCGGCTAGCTTGGTTTTGCCGTTGCCATTCAACTCTCTAGGCTACATGGATGGTTTCATCCAAAGTTGTGAGGCTTTGCAATTCCACGATGTGACTAATCTCAGCTCCGAGTCCCAAGATGAACCGTACTATAGTTCGAGTCTCAAGCTCGTCAACATCACTTTGTATCATGAGTAACTGAAACTCTTGAACATAGTTGTCTATGGACCAATTACCTTGCCTCAAGTTTTGGAGTCACCAGAAAGTATCTTGTTTATAGTGTTTAGGAATGAACCTATTCCTCATAACTCTCTTCATCTCGTTCCATGTTCAAAACTTATGTTTGGTCCTTAAGCGAACATTTTGAAGCTTCTTCCACAACATTGCTGCATAACCAGAAAATTATAATATAGCCACTCTAATGCGGACAACATCTTCATAATTATAAAAGTCAAATATCTTTTCGATCTTCTCTTCTTAGTCTAGGTAGTCATTAGTATTACCATACCCGTTGAAGTTCAGAATCTGTACCTTAAGATATTCGACACCTCTTGGCGCTTTAAACTCTTGCTCATCAATCCTAACTTACTAGTCTTCTTCTTCTTTGTACTCTTCCACTTCATCCAACTCTAACCTTCTTCTTGTGACTTTATCGACATGTCGTGGTGGTGCATGGTTCATTGGAAAGGCTTCTGAAGCTCACTTGTTCATTTGCCTCCTCAGCTTATTTGGTATTTCTCGGCCTTACTCAACAATTCTCTTATACGGTTCATTCTCTAAGACCCTGTTTACTAAGATAGCTAAATTGGCCAAAATAGCAACAAGATCTTATATCTGCTCATTAGTAGTACTTGATGTTTGTTGAGTAACTCGACCATGACCATGAACATCACTTTCAACATCATGAATCTCTCCTTGTATACTAAGGTTTGACATTCCTAACACAAAATTTCAATAACTACACTTCACACGGATGGCTACAATCATATACAGTATCTCGAACAACAAATTGACTATTACAACATAGCTCTCGATCTCAACCTCAACCTTTAGCTTTGATACTAAGAATAGATAGTGTGCCTAGAAGCTTAGTTATCACTAAGACTTTACTAAGGACAATTTGAATTGAAATGGGTCCTATAAGATATCGAAGAAAATTAGAGGGAAATGGTCCACAACCTAACAAGAGTAGCTGACGTGAAGCTACTTGAAGGATGTGACTCACCAGCGAACACAACATGACTTGACACCACGCTTGATATGATGCACAAGTTGATGTCAAGATCCATCTAACACTAATCCTGAGCTACACAGCAAGATTAGATAAGAGAGTATGAAATATGGACTTGCAGAGGATTGTCTCATAAGAATAGAATATTCAGTATTAAAGTATAAGTTCTTTTTGGCTTACAAAAGTAAAGGACTATTTATAGTAAGTCCTTAAGGCAGCATTACCAATAATGAAATTATAAGAAACTATATACAAAAAGGGGATTCCTAGTACATACCAAAAAGGGTAAAAAGGACAAATGACCAAAAATAGAAAAGTAGTACAATGTTAGACAAAGTGGACAGGTGGCAGTGCAACATTACTCCCATGGGAATATTCTTTGAGCACAGTAGGCGAGAGGGCTCAAAATGATGCTGCAATAAAGGGGCTAAGATGAGAGAGATGGTGGCATGCCGAGAGAAACCTATTCACCTGTTTAAGTCTCTCATCACTCAATAGGAACTTCTCAGTAGTGATTGGTCAGATTACTCGATACAGTGTCCTCGATAAGGGAATGGTCAACATCATCACTACCGTATGTATAGATCAACATATGACAATTAGGGGAGCTCAAGGAGTTTAGCCACATTCTCTAAATGTAAAATTTCTTGTCATCAGTAGGTTGCTGAGAGAGAATTCGCTGGATGAGGGATTGGAGTCCTCGGAGCCATGTGTGAGTAATGGGACCATTCGTCACAAGCTCATCAAGAGTAAAGTAACTTAGTAAATCAAACAAGGATAAACATTACTCCTCAATGGTTAACTCACCCCGAACAGCTCTACAAGCCATCTACAAAAGTCCTCAAGCTTGGGAGCGGGTGATCGATCCTTAATCCCTACCATCCCCTTAGAGTTATTTGAGATTTGGCATCAAATCTAGTTCGGCTTTAGGTTGCTCATCCTTAAGAGTGTAAGGTTGGAGATCGGTAATGTTGAAGGAGTTTGAGACTCCATATCCTTCAAGTAATTCAATCCTATAGGTGTTAGGATTGATCTTTTCAAGCGCTTTAAAAGGTTTGTTAGCTTTGAGAGACAATTTGCTCTTCCTTAAGTTTGAGAACCGATTCTTGCTAAGATGTATCTAGACCAAATCACCTGGTTGAAACTCTCTCTTCCTCTATTCTTAGCTTCACTTCTCAAGCTTGGTATTAACTTGACTCTATTGGTCTATAACCTTCTATTACATAACTCTAATGGCCTCGAATCTTTCTACGACAGGCCAATCATCATTAGGACTCAACTAGGGTAATTGGTCCATCGGGAGCTCGAGGTTGAATCAATAGGCAACCTCAAACGGAGACATGTTTGTCATGCTGTGGGCAATCCTATTGTAAGCAAACTTGACGATTGGTAGACATAGATCCCAATCGATCATGTTTTGTCTAATAGCAACCTGTAGTAAAGTTCCCATAGTTCTATTGACAACTTCAGTCTGTCTATCTGTTTGTGGATGGTAGGACATGCTATATAATAGCTTAGTTCCTATTCATCCCCCTAGCATCCTCTAAAAGTAGCTCATGAACTTCAGGTCTCTATCCGAAACAATGGTTCCAGGGACGTCGTTAAGCTTGATTACTTCCTATGAGAAAAGAAAAGAGATAGCCGAAGTGTCACTAATTTTGGTACAGGGCACGAAATGTACCATCTTGCTAAATCAATCCATAACTACTATGATGGAGTCCTTCCCTCAGGATGTCTTTGATAATCCTAACATGAAGTCCATGCTTAGCTCGGACCATGGTTTGGTTGAGATAGGCAAGGGTAGATAATGTCCTTGTTCAGCTTGGCTCTTTACCTTCTTATAGGTCGCACACCTTTCTAGTACGGATTGCATGTTTCTCATCATTCTCGGCTAAAAGAATCTCACAGACAGTACTTCATGGGTTCGATGTTGGCCAAAATGTCTTGTTAATCCTCCTCCATGCACATCACACACTAACAATTCTCTCATGGAATAGGTCAAGATACATAGCTTCCTCTTTCTGAATAGGTATCCATCTTCCCTATGATAGTCATCCAATGGCCGTCCTTCCTCACATCAGGCATAGATAGGACTAAAGTGTGGGTCCTTAGCATACAATTTCTTTATGGTTGAAAAACCAAGTAACCTTGTTTACAGCTTGATTAAGAGGGTATGTCGTTTCGATGGGGTATCGGCTACTACATTGTTCCTTCCATTCTTATATTTTATGAAATAGGAAAAACCCTCCATGAACTCAATCTACTTGGCTTACCTCCAAGATAGCTTTGGTTGGCTCTTTAGGTATCTCAAGGATTCATGATCGATGTAGATCACAAATTCCTTAGGCAGCAAATAGTATTGCCATACTGTTAGGGCTCGGATTAAGGAGTAAAACTCCTTATTATAGATAGAATAGTTAAGTGTGGCTCCTTGAAATTTTTCACTAAAGTAAGCAATAGGTCAGCCTTCTTGCATTAGCACAACACCTATGTCTAGTTCAGACGCATCACACTCCACTTCAAACACTTTGTCTAAGCTCAATAGAGCTAAGACAAGGGCTGTAGTTAGCCTCTCTTTCACTTCCTTGAAACTCTTATGCTCCTTCTCTCCCAATCTAAATTTAACATTCTTCTTTGAGAGTTTAGTGAGTGAAGCCATAATCGTATTGAAATTCTTTATGAATCTACGATAGAATGATGCCAAGCCATGAAAACTCCTCACATCGGTAGAATAGGTTGGCTCAGGCCATTCTATGATCACCCTTATCTTCTCTTCATCAACTCGGATGTTACCTCCACTCACAACAAACCCCAAGAAGATCACCTTGGGTCAGCAAAAGTCACACTTGTTCAAATTGGTGTAGAGTTGTTCAACTCGGACTTTCATAAAGACTCTTCAAAGATCCTCCTAGTGAATCTTCAAGTCGCTGCTATACACCAAAATGTAGTCAAAATAAACTACAACAAGCCTTTCCATGGATTCTCGAAGCACTTGATTCATTAAGTGCATAAATGCACTCAGCGCAGTGGATAATCTAAATGGCATTACTAGCCATTCATATAAGCCCTGTTGTGTCTTGAATGTGGTTTTCCCCTCATCACCTTTACGCATTCAGATTTGATGGTATCCAGATTTGAGGTCAATCTTGGAGAATACTCTTGCTCCACTTAACTCATCTAGCATGTCATCAAGCCTAGATATGAGATACCTATACTTGATGGTGATTCAATTGATCACTCGACTATCCATACACATCTCTAAGAACCATCCAACTTTTAGCACCAACAAGGCCGGAATGACACAAGGGCTAAGGGACTCACGTACATACCATTTCTTCATAAGATTGTCAACTTGCCTCTATAGCTCAACAGCCTATTCGAGGTTCAACCTATAGGTAAGCTTGTTCGGTGGTACGACTCTTAGGTATAGGTCGATTGCATGCTCAACACTTTGAATTAAGGGCAAGCCATTCGATAGCTCCTCCAGAAACAAATTGGTAAATTCCTCTAGTAAGGTTTTTACTTTAGTAAGTAGCCCCCCCTCCTTAGGTCTCATCTCCAAAAGTCTTTGGACAATTAGATAGGCTAGTCCCTTAAGCTCCATCTCTCTTTTTAGTTTAGCTTAGGTCAATACTAGGCCTCCTTCTTCAATGCTCGACTCAATTAGGACTACATGACCTTTACCTACTTAGTAGTCATAGGACTCAATTTTATCCTTCTACCTCCATACTCTACAGAGCATATATTTCTTCTTCCATCATATATAACTACTCGATGAAACATCCATGGTTGTCTAAGTAGAACATAGGATGCACTCATGGGCAACTCATCACAGAACACTTCATCTCAATACTTGCCAATGCAAATTGACATAGATATCTGTTTATTCACTTATACGGCTCCCTTGTTACTAAGCTAATGAAGCTTGTACGGTTTTGAGTAGGACATGGTAGACAATTTCAACTGTTGGACCATAAACCTAGAGGCTGCATTGGTGCAGCTCCCACTGTCATCAATTAGTGCACATAATGAGTCATTTACCTTGTACTCAATATGGAAGAGATTTTCCCTTTGTTCATCTTTGGATACGAGACTGAGACTCATTGTCCTCCTCAACACTAAAGAGGTCAGCATAAATTCACCTTCCTCACTGTAGATAGCTTCCTCCTCGAATAGTTCGATTTGTCTAGCGTCCTTCAAATCCTCTACTTCCTTATTAGTACTATCGACCTCAACGGTCAACGCCTCACCTTAAATCACCATTGTTGACTTGTTTGGACACTGAGTAGCCATGTGCCCAAAGCCTTGGCATTTGAAACAATTGATCTCACTCATCTTTCTCCATTAACTCTGGCCTCTTTCAAACTTCCTTATAGGTTCCTTATTCTCTTCTCGGGTAGTTTGAGCAAGTTAAATCTCAGTGACCTTGCTTAGTTCCGTTCGTATAGGTTTACTCGGAACAGGTCGGCTACTGCCAAGACAGTTAACAGATGGTTAGAATCTTCATGTTCAATGCCTTTCTATCCTTTAGGCAGCTCAGATTACATCATCAAGCGTTCTAATGTCTAGAGTTTTCAAGACATCTCCAATCTCATACTTCAACCCACCAATGAATTGAGATACAGTTTGATCTTCCGGCTTTACTACTTCACATCAGATCATTAATATTTGAAATTCCTTAATGTAAGTGTTTACACTCAATCCTCTTTGTCTCAATTCTTATAGTCTTTTAAAGGCATCCTGTAGATATTAGCTCAACACAAACCTTCTTCGCATAACTCTCTTCATTTCATCCAAACTCCAAATCTCTCATTCTCCTTCCCTTCTTCTAGTGGCTTGTAATTTCTTCCATCATAAGGTGACATAACCAGTGAACTCTAACACAGCAAGTCTAACCTTTGCATTATCAGGAACTTTATGGCATTCAAACTACTTTTTAATCTTATCTACCTAATCTAGGTAATCCTCAACATCACCACTTCTAGAAAAGCTTAGAATTCACATTCTCAATCCCTTAACTCTAGGGGCTCGTACATTTATTTCCTTAGGTTCATAGCACTCCTCTGTCTCGTCATCTCCTTCTACTTCCTCCTCAGTCTCTTCAAGTGCTAGCCTTCGTCTAGTATCCCTACCAATTCCTTCAGCATAGGGTAGTCAAATTAAGGCATTAACTTAACCAAACTAACCATTGCCTCATCTTTGCTGTTTATGTTCCCTAGTAGGGCTACTTCTAGCCCACTATCTATCTTCTTAGATAACAGTCACTAGATTAGCTACCAAGTTAGTAAGCCTATCTAAGTGGTCACTTACTAACTGAAGTGTAAAGCTTCCTTCTAGACCCTGGCCATGTCGAGTACCACTTTCTTAGTTTCCTAAAATCCCTGAACACTTGAATCTAACATTGTTGGTCACTTCACAATGACAATTGCACAACATATAAATAGTTAGCCACACTCTTTTTTTATATAACAAAAACAGGGGAAAACAGAGTATAGAATACTTCTCAACTATTAAACTTCAAAACTAACAATAGAACCGTTATCTCATAGGAGTAGAAATAGACTTCTCAAATAACACAATAGTATAATCTAGCTTCAAACGTAATCAAGCACTTTGATACTAAGATGATACAGACTCGTAGATGAATACATGGACCCGATATCATGTGTAACCAAAGGGGGTGGGTCTAAGCCACTAGATAGCTCAAAAAGTAAATGATAGTTGAGGGATGAGTAAGGGTTCTCATGCACCAGCGATGGATATGATGCACTAATGCCTCATATGAGCTCGAGTCATACTTGATATAATGCATAAGTATGGCTAGAGGTCACTTGCCATTATTCTACGCTTGAATGGGCTAGATAAGAGTAACTCAAGAGTAAGCAAAAAAAAAAAAAAAAGTTCACTTAGCTCAAGAGAGTAAAAAGTTCAGTGTATTATTCTGTATATATTCACTTGTTATTACATTATGCGAGTATTCATGGCACCCCGTTAGGGTAAGTCTTAAGTTATATAAATTACAAAAGAATGATCCTTATTTGCTAAACTAAGGAGAATAATTTACAGGGACAATATAAAATTGAGCAAAAAGAACGTCCTTTGTCAGAAAGGACAATATAGATGTCAGAAAGGACAGCACATGTGTTTCACTTAATCTGTATTCCTAATAATGCTGTAGGTCGAGCAGGGGTGGGCCTTTAATCGGGTTTATTCGACATTGCCAGTTCGGTACCCTAACGACTAAGGCTGGATAGGGGTTGGTTTAGGAGCAACTCACATTTGAGTCAGCTTCGGATAATCGACTCTTCACAATTGTCAGCTCAGCCTCAGCATTGTAGAGATTGTTTTCCTGATTAGTCGCTTGGACTAAGGTGTTGTGGAGGGGTCAACTCCCTATGTCAGCTAACTACCTCGACAGCTTCCTAGAGGGTGTAGAGAGCAAAGTAGCTCAACAGTTCGAACAGGGATAAACACTGCTCCTCAGCGTTAAATTCATCTCGAACAACTTTGCGAACCATCTGAAAAAGCCCTTAGGCTCGAAAGTGGGTGATCGGTCCTTGATCTCTATCACCTTTTAACCTCACAATAACTTCCTTTTACTTATCTCATGTTACCTTCCCACTACTCCTCTACCTGTTGACCAACTTGTACTAAATTCACCCCATAACTCACTAAATTTTGTAATACCTTCAAACTCAATAAATTCAACTTAAACCTTATATTTTCTTCTTTTATCTCTTTTATATTTAAATATTCTCTTTGTCCTACCTTCTTGTATCATCCACTTCCCATTTATAAATCATTCACTTATAATAATATCGGTGCTAAATGAATAACCACAATATTAATAATAAGAGCCACACCCAAAACATTTCTTATAACCTCATTTCTCTCAGCATTCTATAACTCCCAACATATTAGAGACTTAATCAAACAATAGGGGTCTCCATCTTTTAGATCTTATAATCTTTGAACAATTCTGTGACTCCACGGAAGAAAGTTTAAGCTTCTAGAATTTGTTAAAATTCTTCTCTCCACCAATCATCCTCAATCATCTATTTCAAGAGTTCTCACTATTTAACACTTCTACTAATGCTACCATAATTTAATCTCAAGTTGCCCATTCTCTTGTGACTTGCATCAAGCTCAAAGCTGTTACATTGAAGAGGATACACGTAATTACTGACTTCATGCTTTTAGTTTACATATGTTTGATTAATCTTACTATATTACTATAATTATTATGATTATAGATTATAATATATTTGAAATATTTGATGCACTTAGAGTTGTTTAATTGAGCGTTAAAGAATTTTGTTAAATTTTTATCATACTCCATTGCTTCATGCTATCATTATAATTACTATTACTCATCATTACTATTATTACATTTATAGGCCTACTTTCCTCCTTCCTAAGATTTTGTTGTAGACTAAGTATTTGATAGGTATCAATTGAATACTTTTATACTTTTGTTGCCTTTAATTAATGTTGAGTAGTTTGCATATGAAGTATCTCAATATACGTATACATAGATATAGGCTAATGAGTAATAAGACATGATTTGATGCAACCAAAACATAACCAACAACCTAACTTAACTTACACAATAAACATGACATGATGTGATGACACTGTAAACACTGCGAATTTAGCTGTCTAAGTACAGAATCAAATGCCAAACTGTAGATGATTTCCTGAAGTTAATAAAGACAATGAGATTTAAAACTAATTAAAAATCTCAATTCAAAACCTAAAGTGAATATGAAAAACCTTAAATTATCAATTAAACCTCTAATCACATACGAAAACCCTAAAACCTCAAGTATATGTAATTGTAAAAGTTAACCTTGAACCTTATGAAAACCCTAAGATAACAATCGAAGACTTAATCACGTATGAATATATTAAACCCTAAATGTGTAAAAACACTAGAGATTATACTTGGAAGTAATAAAAACCCTAAAACTATTACTTTAAGGATATAAAAGCATTAATCTACCATAATTTACCCTAAAATCCTAAGTAATAATATATTCTCCATATTTTGCCATTTCATTAGTAAACGACTAAAGATAACTTTCAATTATGCATAAATATTTAGAATACTTAAGTGATTCCTTAGAAACTAAGATATTGCATTCTAGATCACATTCATCTTCTAAGTATATAACTAGAATAATATTACATAGAGTTAGGGGTATAGTTGAAGCTTAAGTTAAATGTAGTGAACCTTAATACCCTAATTGGTATATTTTATACTAGTTATACTAAGTAGCTTATCAAATGATATATATATGATATAAATACTTAAAGTAAAATCTCATAATCTATTTTTACTAATCAATTCACCAAATGCCTCATTTCCTTAATTTTTCCCTTAATTTTCCTTAATTACTACATTATGTATAAAAAGTTGAGCAAGTCAACACATGTTGACCAAAGTCAAAAGGTTGACTAAGGTAACACATATTGACTAAAGTCAACATTTAGAAAAGTCAATAAAAATGTCACTTTCATTTGAAAAAAAAAATATCTTCCTTCTCATGATTTCTTTTCTTTTCTTTTGGCTTTTTCCTTCTTTTTTTTCTTTTTGTGCCGTCCACTTCTTCCTTCTTCTAGACCCCACTTTTCTTCACTTTTTCAAACACAAACTAAAACAAAGTAAAGTCCCTTTCTTCTTCCCCTTTCCAACCATATCTTCCCTTCCCCTTTCACTCTTCTTTCCTTTTCAACTTTTCATCCATTTTCAAGAGCAAAATTAAGGTATGTACTTATGATACTATGTCTTGCTTCATCTTCTTTACTAGTTAGAAGAAGAGTTAAGTTAGGTTAAGTAGTTATGTGTTGTGTATATATATGTTGATCTAGGCTTAAAGTTTCAATCTTTTACATATGGAAGTGTAGAAATCTTTAGGCAATGGAAGAAGACGTATGTGTACATGTCTTTGAGTATGTGCACATAAGGGTATGCTAGAGATATATATGTATAAATACCTTTGTACATAAGTATTCATTATGTACATAACCTAAATTAAGATATCTACTAACTATACATACATATACCATATTAAATATGCCCTTAAAATACAAAAAGATGAAATTTGAGAAGCTTTCTTAAGGGGATAGATAAGGCATACGAAAATACATATAAAAATACGTATGTCACCATATGCGTATATGGGTATGTGTATTAGTATATGTATAAATACACATATATAAGTACTTATAAGTATATAAGTATACATATTAGTATATTAGAAGTATAGGTATGCATATCACATATGTATAAAGTGTGTAAATATATAAGGATAATAATAGACTAATGATGTAAGCAATGATGTTATCAAAGGATTACATAAGCCATGACATCATCAAGTGATTACATAAGTGATGATGTAAGCATAGGTTTATAAAAGAAGAAATAATAAGATTACATAAGCATATAACATAAGTATATACATGTACTTAGAAGCTGAAAATCTCTTAAACCCTAAGACACTTCCTAAATTGAATAAAACTTCATTAAGTACGTGAATTAGTAATACTAATGTAAAATTTCCTAAGTGTAAGAATCTAATAGCTAATTCAATCATTAAGTCCTAAACTTGGATATAAACATAAGCAATAAGAATAATTAAACTTCAATAAGATAAAATTTCAATAAATTTAGCCCATATCATAAAACACGGGTCTTAACTATCAAAACGGACATCATCGTGTGAGTAGACATCCGAAAATGATAAAAAATGACTATAAGTTCGCAAATATCAGAATTAGAATAAAAAAGTTACAAAATATATAAAGGAAGTCTCATAACTTACAAATATAAGAAAATAGTTACTGTTAACCCCATTAAGTATAATAAACCCTATACACATTATACTTGGGTTATATTGGGGGAAACTAGATAAACTATAACGGACTTGTAGTTAACTAAGGTGTCTAACTTCTCAAAATACTTATAAGTTTTACTATTTTGATTTAGGTATTCAATATTGAGTTCTGAAAACCGCAAAGCTTGGAGAATGAGCAATAATCCAGGTGAGAGAGTTTTAATGACTTGCTACTTGCTTATGCGTGTTACTTATATGATGTTTTGCTACTTGCTATAACTTGTATGTTTGAATGACTGTTCTGCTTGTATGCCATCATCTGTGTGATCATTTTTTTAAAATTGATAAATATAAATATTTGACCCAAATAACCGGTTTTATTCGTCGCATATCTATGACTCAGCAAATATATGGATGGAGAGTGCTAGCTTTGCAAAATGTTGAAAAAGGTATTTTTGGAAAAAGTTTTTCTAATCTTAAACGTATTTTATATGATTTCGATAAGGGCCACAATGCCAGAAATGATATTTTATCGTTAAGGCAAAACTAACATGGGTTCTCTATTTGATAACGAGAGGACTCGCTTTATTGTACTTGTAAGGCCTTGGTTAATATTGGTTGTGAGAGGACTTGCTTTATTGTGCCTATAAGGCCTTAGTTAATTTTGGTTGCAAGAAGACTCGTAATTTTGTGCCCGAAGGGCCTTGGAGGGTAGATAGTCCTAGTTTGGAATCCCTTTATTTAGATTGAAACTCTTTTCTCGATTAGGGTAATAGTCATGTGTTGCTTAGAGGGGTGGTGCCCCTAAGTAGCGTCATGCGGGTAAGTTAAGGTGCCCTGTACAGGTAAGTACAGAGGATAATCGAAGTGTAGATGATGTAATTCTACACTTTCCATAGTTCTGAACTCTTATGGATGTGTTACTTGCATTCATCGTGCATGCATTCATGTTATATGTAGATAACTTGCCTGCAATATATAATAATAATGTGCGAAAACTTGCTTGACCAGTAGTGGTGAGAAACGAACTCACTGAGCTGTTATATGCTCACTCCCTCATAGTTTCTTTTGTAGGTTTACTTACATTAGGATTGGGATAAGTCTCGAGTGCCAAGTGTGAGATGAAGATATGTATTTTAGTATTAGAAATAGCTGAGTACTCTTTAGATGATACATAAACATCCTTTGTAGATAATTTAATTTTTCTTGTATTTCTCTTATAATAATGGTATATCTTGTCTTATTATTTAGTAAGGGATACCGATTCTCTACAGTTCTAAGGAACTGCAGGATATCGGACACCCATAGTTATTTATATTTGTATTCTACAGTAAATTATTTACTTAAAAATCAGTAACCTTAGTAATTAATCATTTAGAGTCATGCAATCTAAATGTATTCTTATTATATGTACTACTTCGACAATTTTCAACTTTCCAAATAGTCATTTAGTAGTCAATAATGCTTGTATAAGGACTATGTTTTGTCCATTATATGTTCTTCCAAAAATACTTTTGTTTCTTACTTGGTTATACTTATGCTATTAATTAGGGCTATGTATAACCATTTTGTATTTTCCCCTTTCCTAAATGTCTTATTAATTCCATGTTTTATTACATATTAGTCAAAGATAATTTTATAAAAGTTTATGAATTTACATGGATCTCAATAGCATTATCATTAACTACTATTTATTACATTATCATCATTATTGTTCCTTCTTTTATTCACTAGTCAAAAGAAACTTGATATGCTTCTATGGTTATAAATTCCATAATTGTAATATCGTAAGACATATTACTTGTAGTATTTATCCCTCCAAGCCATTTAATAATAAACATTTTACCTTGATTTTATGTTTTTATATAGTAAAGGTTCATATCTTTTATTAGCTTATCCCTTTTTTTTTTTTTTTACTATATAACTTTACTCTCAAGTATTATACTTTTATATTTTTTTTTACCTCTTAAACATAACTAGACAATTATGTAGACATCTATTATTCTCAAATAGTTAAATGAAATCTCCAAAATAAATAATGACATCAAACAATAAAATTTCACATAACTGCCAATCCAAAACATAAATTTCTTCCTAAGATCAAATGAAGCCCATATTTTACCCCTCTCATCATTAAATCGTCCTATTGATTTATCGCTTCTTATTAGTTTCTTTTTTTTTTTTCCTAAGGATTCATAACCTATTGCTTTGATACTACTTTATCTGTAATGCTCTAAAACCGAAGACATCATAGACTGTCACGTATCCCTAATCTGTAATGATACGTTAAGCATAATAATTAACTAAAAGCTCTAAATAATACTATAAAAGTCTCCAAATAATCTTATACAATTAAATCTTCAAATAATGCTAGAATAACTTTTAGTTAAGAAGTATTAATGTCCAATCAATTAATGCTACCACATAAAATTAAATAACTTTATCAATTAATTTCCTAAGATATTCTTCAATACCATACACCGTCCTTACTCTTCCTATTCCTAAGGCAGTAACAATTAACTCCATAAATTATTGAAGTCAAGTACTACAACTATAAGTCTTATATCTAAAAATATGATAAAGTGAGCCGAAGCTTAGTATGTAACACATAATCACATGCGCATGATCAACGATACATATTCACATGCATAGGAATGCAACAAGAAGTAAATCACACAATTCATTTAATTATCTTTGCATTTAAGTTGGTCACATAAGCACACAATAACAGTCTTTCACAATTTGATCACATCACAATTTATATTACAACTTAACGTTTGGGCGTACCTCTTTGAACCCCTATACAACATCCTATCGTTAAGCATGCCTCTTTATGCCCCTCTACAACATCTAGATCTATCCTAGATCATTTCTAAGCAAGACTACACTAAGGACAATGCGTCACAAGGATTGTTAGGGTACTCCCTAGGAATCTGCTACTTTGAGCCCCTAGGACAAGCTAAATACAAGCAACAAAAAGGATACATAAGCCAAATATGCATTTAATTCATTTTAATATTTGTTATCCTAACACTTACATACAACAAGTATCATGTACCTTGATATTTGAAATATGTTACCAACAAATCAAGCCTAGCTTTAAATCTTAAAAATAACAAATATTCATCAAACTCCTTTAAATAATAAATAAACATTGTTACTTAGCTAAAACTCACTTTTAGACCATTTAAATCTCCTTAAATTCACTTAATGACAAATTAAAGGGGTTTACTTTAGAAGCAACAAAGGAATAAAACAAAAAGAAGAAGAAAAACTTAGCTTAAAGGAGAAAGCCTATGACATAGTCAAGGACAAAATCGTATCTTTTGACCGTATAATTTACTAAGTTACACTTCATTTGTATAAGGGACACAATTAAGGATACGGTTATGTCTTTTAGTTATATTTTTGGTTCATCAACCTACATTACCTACTGGAAAGGATTCAACCAGGGATATAGCCGTGTCGCTTGGTTGTATAACTTTCTAGTCTACCGGCCAACATTACACACTACAAAGGATACGAACAAAGACACATTTATGTCTTTCGGTCATATTACTTTCTAATCGACCTTTTTTCTTTCTTTTTTCTTCCACCCAAACTTCTCTCAAAACCTCGCAACAACATTCTACTCCTCATCACAAACACTTGATTCAAATTAATATAATCCTTCCAAAATCCACTTTTATAATGTTTTTAATTAAAATGACAAAATCAAAACTTGTCAAGAATTCAAGAAATTTGGGACTCTAATGAATACACAAGGGTTACCTTAATCTCAACAGTCCTTTAAGGTTTCTCGCTTTTTCTTAACTAATTATTCGCAACCTTAAACAAGTACAATAAAATCTTAGTTTTTAAAAGAAAGAAAACTCAAAATCGAAAATCTAACTTCGCTTTCTAAGGTCTTCTAGGGTTGCATTCCTCATACGAACTACTCTTGCTCTTGAGGGCTTTCAATAAATACAGAATAGAAGTCCAAACCTATAGTGTGCAAAGAGTACAATTACACTAATGGTTTTATTTTTACCCTTTTCTTGAATTTCTGATATCACCCTTCATTAATTTATGGCTTAAGACCTTAATACCCCTTTTCATATAACTAAATTACCCTTTTGATTTTATTAAGACTTTTATTAATTAATTACTCCTTTTTTTTTTCTCAAGTATTACAGTAGAGAACTTGTTAGAAATTTTTTTCCAACTTCTCTTGAACTTAATTACGAGAGGCACATGTCCAAGTCCGTGGGTGTCCACTTTGGCTGTATTCTTTCTCTAATTCTTGAATTTAAATTGAGTAGATTTCCTTTAACTTGTTTCCTAAAAATTTCAAAAATATAGTGAATTAAAGTACAAAATTATAACTTATTTAGACAAAACACTTCATTCATTACTTGTTGCATGAATAAACTTCAATAACTATTTTTGAGGAATAAAAATTGTTCAATACCGAGGGTGAAATTCTAACTAATGTCTCATGGACTCAATACTCAAATTGACTTATAACGAGATAATAAAATAAATGAAATAAATAAACTAACAACTAAAATTAAAAAATAAATAAATAAAACTTGGGCTACTTCTTAAGGAGCGTTGTTGTTTAATGTAGTTGGTTCAATGCTTGATTTCTTTCTTTAGTTTGGTTATGAAGCCGCTGGTTTAGGATTTGGTTCAGTATTTTTAAGCAAGCTTTCATGTGGTATCTCAATGATACTTCTAGCCAATTGACTAAGCTAACTCTCTAAATTCTTTAGTGATGCTTTGGTGGCTTAAAAACAAGCATGCGAGCTTTACATGAATCTATTTAGCAACTCTTCAACATTGGGAGCCATGTTCTGAGGTTGCATATTCCTATTCTACTGCTAGCCTTCTTAGGAGAAATTCGGGAAATTTCTCCAACCTAGATTATATGTGTTGCTAAAAGGATTATTCTAAGATTGGTAAGCAATAAAATTAACATCTTAAATTTCAACCAATTGTTCATCCCACATTAAATTCACCTGCTTCATCAATCCTTCAATTTTTTTACTCAGGTTCTTAACCTACGCTATCGGTACAGTTACATAATCCACTACATGTGTCTTAGTCACCTTTACTTTGGATCTCACATTATCCTACTGTAAGTTACTAATTAATATCAATAAGCTTTTGGGCCTCATCTAGTGCCTTAGTACTCAAAGTGCCTCTAACTATAATATCAGTCATCTAGCATAGGGGATAATTGAGCCCATTATAGAATGTTTAGATTTGCATCCACAAAAATAATCCATGATGTAAGCATCGCCTTAACAATTGCTTGATTCTCTCCTAAGTATCATAGAGGGTCTTACCATCAGTTTGAGCATAAAAAGAAATACCATTTCTAAATTTCATTTTATAGGTCTCAAAAGGAACCAAGACTAAGAGAGGAGGATGAATTGATTACTTAGAAAAATTTAATCCTTTTTTAAAAATGTTATTAAAATGTCTCTTTGGTAATTACTTTGTTAACTTGGCATAAAACAATATAATAGAATAAATAAACACAACAATGTCGTTCCACTATTCACTTCAAAAGGTGAAAGAATTATAATGCTTTGGCCTTTTACTTCCTGTACTCTTCCAACTCCATCCTTAGAGACTAGAAATTACACAGCAGTATCGTTCTACTATTCACTTCAAAAGCTCAATAAAAAAATCTTAGAGATTACAATCACTGTTTCCTCTACTTGGACTCCCTTAGCCTAACCTTCGCCTATACTTAGATCAATAGAGATATAAATTTGTAATCCTCTCTTCTAGCACGTTTCATAAATCTCAAAATAATAAAAAACAAGTTTAAGGAAGAAATACAAAACGTCCTCTCAATTTATGCAAGAAATGGTAATGAATAAAAAATATAAGTGCAAGACAATCCTTTGATTTTGCTACTAATTTTGTGAGGGAGTATATAGTTAACTATAGGAAATTTGAGAGCTGAAGTATGTGGAAGTTTTTTATCTCGACTGTTATTCATTTTCTTATCATAGCGGACAATTGATCACTTGGTTGAATGAGCCTTCACTTGAAAATCCATTGTAGATAAACTTCCAAAAAATATGCAAAATATCTTGTAGTTTGGCTGTCTTTATTTTCAAATTTGAACTGATCTCCATATTGCCAACTTGAGGAGAATTCGGGATAAGTCACAGCAGCTTTTTAAAACTTGAATTACACATGTGGACATGTTCCCACGTGTATACATGCTCTTTTTATGTTGTGAAAAGCTGGACTTCGATAATTATTTCCTTTAACACTTGTAAAGCTTTAAAAAAAAAAAAAAAAAAAATCTTGTCAGTTTGCTCCTGCACCAATGGATAATTATCCTTACCAAAATATTAGAATAGATCCTGCTCAACCAAATATACTTGGACATGAATTTGAATATCAAGATTTTTAATCTCAGAAAATCCGCACTAAAGCTTATTTGGAAAACTCCCTTAATAAAATTCTCCAACTTATCTTATCTCCTGATTTATGGAGATACATCCTTATATTACTCCAAAGCTATCCCACTAAAATAGCTTAACCACTTCCGATAATTTTAAACCAACTACTTAGGCCATACATATATATGAGCTTCTCCGTAAATTCCAAAGCTTCTCCTTGAATAACTTTTAAATCTTCACAATGGAATTGAACAATTTTTGCACTGACACGTTAAAGTGGTGAAGTAAACTTTGACTTTAGGATTATGTAACCTTGGACACGTTAGTACCATGGAGAATATTTGACTCTTGGACATAATTGCTTCATACATTCGCTGATGCATTAAAATAATTAAATTATGCGATTAGACCATATTAAGAGACTTGATTTGCATGCGACGTCAAAGACCTGAGAAATCTTTAATGATAAATTGCTTCATATTTTGACTAGATAGCTTGCCATAAAAATTTGTAATGTGAAGAATTGAAATTGCATAATATTTTCACTTCAAAATAATAATCTCCATGGATATAAATCTAATTTGATGGAACACATCAACTATATTTCCCTAAGCGGTGCTAACCCTTTATTAGATCACTTGTCTAATTTAATCTACAAATGAAGATAAATTGTCCAACTTTAATTTGATTAGAATATATTTAATTTTATCACTTGAATAACTTGCACACTTGCTAAACATTACTATTACATGTTTTATTATTCTCAAAACTTATTAGGACACTTCAACATTCTCCCTCTTTTTTATAATAACAAAATCTTTTTTACAAAAAATTATTGAAGTGAAAAAATATGTGCTTCAAACAATCAACAGAACAATCTAATGAACATTTTCAGAAATCAGCACAGCACTTCTCAAATTTCAACACTTATAAAAATTCAATATTTTTTTGTTAACATCAACTACTCTCACCCTTTTTGTTATCATCCTAAATGTTATATACAAGAATATTAGATAGAGCGTACGATAATGGAAGACTATAATCTGATCATAAAGATAGAAATCCATAAGAGTAGCTATAAATGCATTGTAGAATCTGCCGTCTTAAAAGAAACATAGCCAGTCTAAGTCTTAGACGAAAAGAGGAAATAAAAAAGAAAGACTTGACACAAAATATAAAAGGATAGATAAGAATCAACTTAGAGACGAAAGCTAAAGACACTTGACACAATAAGACTAATTCTTTTTCATTTTAAAATGACCAAACTTTGGGCAAGATTTTTTTATCCTTCTTACAGTGGCTGGTGCATTTTATCTTGTAGATATCTCCTGATCAAGTTATAGAAGAAAAATTTGAGGCAGTGAATCTGTGATGAAGCAGGATTTCTAGAGGTTAGGATAGATTGAGAAGGTGGTTCTTCAACATGCTAAGAATATGGAGCAAAATGGTCCTCACGTGATGGAGGTCCAGGTACTCAATTATCACGTCATGAAGGAGACATAGGTGAAGTGAATTTAGGAGAGACAGGTGGAGGTGCACTTGCACTAGATATTCCAAGTTTTATTTCTAACTTAGACATGAACAAATCTAGCTTCTAATCAATCATATCCTCCAATTCTTTTTTATCAATATTTGTACTATTTGATGCTCCATTTCTTCTTCCAATTTCATCTGAATAATCATCATATTCGAAATAACTAGAAACCGTAGTTCTTGCTTCACCTATTTTTAGTTTTCCTCCAATTCGTATCACATAATCCTTCCTACACTTCTTTTTCTTTCCCTTATCATTTGCTTTCCCTTTTGTCTTTTTTCCTACTCTTTCATTTCCATCCTTTGAACTTCTCTCCGAGTCATGATTTGTATCCTCCCCTCAAATAATGATATGGGCTACTTATTTATTTATTTATTTACTTTTTGTGTTTCCCGTGAACAAAGTAGGCCCAATTATTTGTATATCAAATCTTGTTTCTTACATTAATTCCCATATGATGAATATGCGCATCTCCTATTATCTGCAAAGGGAATTGTCTTTTGGAAACTTCAAGTACTTTTTACTTTCTTGTATTCAAATAACTTCACCAGGACATTCTCTCATATGGCATCCTCTTTTTGGTCCTCCACACATGCTTGATAATTTTATTTGCTAAATCTACTTTTTATCCTTTAGCATTGCTAAAATTATCATGGCATCCTTTTTAGAAATAGTTGTAGTGCTACTACTTTTGGGTAGAATCCAGCTAATTACCAGCTTATGAAGCATATGAATCAGCAATTTAAAAAAAAAAAACAATTACTTCCCTTCCTAGTGTTAATCTATGCCCTTTATTCTACACAAGAAAAACCTTATCTTTATGCCAATTAAACAAATCTTGATCGTTATTCAAAATTGGCATATCAAAACATCTAATTACATCATCTCTAGTTATTTCAATTTTCTTTCCTTTGACTCTTGAACTCAGCACTTCTCTCTTACTACTATCCAAATTGGCATAAAATTCAGCAATAAATTCTCTAAACACAACTTGAATATTATATAGATTTTTGCAACCAATAGCATTCAAATACTCTTCCTAATAGAATCTGTGTTGTTAAAAAATATATATATATATAAATCGAAACAATAGGGTTCGATATAGTCTAATTTCTTTTCCTAGGCCTAGCGGAAAGTTTTTTCTTTTTTTACCCGCATTGTGACCTTTTTGCACTGAACTTTCCTAAGTCATTCACTTATAATAGGTGTGTTTTGAAGAAACACTCTTAGTTTCTTGTTCCAGTTTAGTGTTCTTGCTCTCACTGTTCTCCTCAACTTCACCATTCTTGAATATGTCATCTGAAGCATTATCGGTTTCACTCTCTGTAGATTCATTACTTCTACTATTTTTCTCACCGTTATTTTTACCATCAACAAGATTTCCTTCCATTGCTGCTTCTTCTTATTGGTTTTCCATATCAAGGGCTTCAGATGGGTTAGGATTTGGTAAAGATTCAGTCTTTTCTAAATTTTCTCCATCATCTAGTCGAATAGGTGAAAATGGCCGATTAGACTTAGGAGATTTTGTGGTTTTTGGAGGATTTGCTATCAATCTTGCGGTCCTCCTAGGCACCTTTGTTACGGGGTTGTGATGAAAAAAGAAAAGGTTTTGAGAAGAGAAAGATAGAGAGGGGATATTGAAAATAACAATGGAGTGAAAGAATTGTAAGAGGCAGTAAGAGAGAGAGTAAAGACTTGGTAGAGTTACACAGATATTGAAAGAGATAAAATAGAATTTGGAAAATGGAAATACTAACCATAAAGGACAGTTTAAACCTGCAAAATAACAATAGACATGATGTTTTGAAAAATTCAAGCATTCTATTCGTGTATAGAAAATATGGTGTATTATTCAATAAGAACAAGCAAACATGGAGATAATATGATTAACGTTATAACTACTATATTTTATTTTTTTTAATAAACAATAATATGATAATTTGCAATATCATCAGTAGAAAAATTATCTAACAAGAATTATAGCAAAATTTAATTTGCTACATTAAATTCACGGACTTAGCCACTCAAAGATAAATTCATGAAAATGGACTGTAAATGCTAATTTCATTCCTAATATATTCAATTTTCTAAAGGTTTATAGAAATGACCACTAACTAATTATTTGTAGAAACAAATTTTATCCTAATATCTCTATTATTAATAGGGTCCCTAGTAAAGTGGTGTCTCACTTCTGTATATTTTGACCAAGAACAATGTATAGGATTTTTGGTTAAATTAATCGCACTTGTGTTGTCATATTTTATAGGAATATTTTTCAAATTTAAGCCATAATCAAACAAATATTGTTTCATCCAAAGGATTTATACACAACAATTACCAAATGAAATTTATTCAGCTTTAGTTGTGGTACTTTTTCTATTTATCTTGTAATTTGCATAGTCAGTATCTAAATAACTAATTAAATTAAATTATTTATTTTTTGGGTACTAGATTCCCAACTTATTTGTGCAAGATATATACTTAAAAATATGTTTTATAGTTGTTAAGTGTGTTTCGATTAGTTTTGATTGGAATCGCTAAGTACAGATATACATACTGAATATTACATCAAGTCATGAAGCAGTTAAGTACAATAAAGATCTAATCAAACTTTAATATAATTTTTCGTTAATTTTCTTATCTAAATCATTTGAAACTAATCTTGTAGAAGTGTACATATGGGTAGTAATACCTTTCACATTTTTAAGTCCGAACTTCTTTAGGAATTGTCTTGTATACTTTTCTTGGTGCACTAAGATCCCATCATTTGTTTGCTTTATTTGGAGTTCAAGGAAAAAGTTTAGTTCACCTACAAGAGACATCTCAAACTTTGCTTATATTAACCTAGAAAACTTCTTGCAATATGATTTGTTAGTGGAACAAAAAAAAAAAAAAAAGTCATCCACGTATATTTGGACTACTATCAAATTAGTATCAAATGTTTCAAAAACAAACGTATGTGTACTTTTCCTCTTTGGAATCCATTTTTAATTTAAAATTCACCAAGCCTCTCATATTATGGTCACAAAGCTTATTTTAATCCATATAAGGTCTTTCTTAACTTATATACATGATCTTCTAGATCCTAAAATCTTAAAGGTTCTTCTACATACACGTCTTCTTTAATATAACCGTTTAAAAAAGCACTTTTAACATCCATTTGAAATAATTTAAATCTCTTATAACATCTAAATGCAAGTAAAAGTTTAATAGCCCCTAACTTGGCAATTGGTGCATAAGTTTTATCAAAGCCAATACCTTCTTCTTGAGAGCAGCATTTAGCTACTAACCTTACCTATTTCTTATGGTTTTGCCATGTTCATCCGATTTGTTCTTGAATACTCATTTGGTACTAATGATGGATCTATCTTTAGGCTTAAGAACAAATATGCACATTTGATTTCTTTGAAATTGGGTGAGCTCTTCTTGCAAGGCACCAACCCAACTATTATCAAGTAAGGCTTCATCAATTGTGTTAGACTCGATTTCAAATAAAAGAGAAAAATAATTTTAAATATTCTCTAAATTTTCCCTACTTTTAATTCTAGAACGTATTTTACCAATTACCTTATCAAGAGAATGATAAGATTTAAATTTCATTAGTGTAGAAGGTTCAAGTATTACCTACAGAGCTTCTAATTTATCCTCCATTTTTGGTTCTACTAAACTTTCAACTTTAGATTCTATGGAAGTTTCTACCTAACCATTTTGAGTATTTAAACTTTCATTCTTTTTCTTTAATTTTATTTGCAAGTTACCATTAGAATCATCAACTTTGGCCTCATCAATAAATTTTACACTTACGAATTCCTCTATAGTTTGTATTACTTTGTTAAAGACATGATATGCTTTCCTATTTAAGGAGTATTCTAAGAAAATGCCTTCATCCACTCATTCCTAAAATTTACCAAGATTTAGACCAGATTTTTTAATGAAACAAGTAGAACCAAACACATGAAAGTAAGATATGGTTGGTTTTCTTCTCTTATATAGCTCGTATGATGATTCTTGGTAAACAATCTTATATAAACACAATATATAATGTAACAAGATATTGAGATTGCCCTGACCTAGAAATATTATACCACACCACTTTCATTTAATAAGGTACGTGTCATTTCTTAGATTGTTCTATTTTTACATTCAACCACTCCGTTTCGTTGTGTAGTATATGAAGTTGAAAAATTATGAGTGATATCATTTGTTGACAAAACATTGTAAAATCCTTGTTCTCAAACTCTTTTCCATGGCCAATTCATAAACTAATGATGGAAAAGCCCTTTTTTCTTTAAACTTGTTTTGAAAACTTTTTGAAAGCATGAAAAGCATCGGTCTTATGTCGTAGAAATAGAACTTAAGTATAACAAGAAAAATCATTAACTATTACTAGACCATATTTATTGCCACTTAAACTTAATATGAGAGTAGAACCAAACAAATCAAGATGTAACCATTGTAATGGTCTTTTTGTTGAAATAACATGTTTAAATTTATTTAAGATAGCACTCATCATATTTTTAATGCAAGCTACATAACAAATATCATCCCTTCCATTCAATTTAGGCAAACCATTAGCTATGCTTTTTATAGATAAATTATCCAATTTATTAAAATTGGTATGCCCTAGTTTCTTATACCATAAAAATATATTATCAAAAATAGATAAAAAACATTTCGTAGTTTCTACTTTTGTAGGTTGAACAAGATAAATGTCTTTCTTATGAAAGCCTTCAAATAATTTAATACCATTTTTATCATATGCCTCTACCTTATTTTGATCAAAGACCATCTTATATCCTTTATCACATAATTGCCTTATACTTAAAGGTTACATTTTAAGCCTCTTACGAAAGATACATTCTTTATAGTACAAGGGGGATTATTGATTTTACCAATTGTGATTATCTCCCCTTTACTATCATCTCCAAATTTGATGTAATCTCCTTCTTTCCACTCTAAGCTTATGAAGAATTAAGCATCTTTCGATATGTGATGTAAGTACCTACTATTAAGGTACTACGTTCCTTCTAATTTTGCTCTATGTTTCTATAATTAGCAAAATAAGGTTAAGTTCTCTTTAGAACTCAAACTAACTTGGGTCCACTAGAATTCAAGCTAGTATTGTTCAAGGTTTTAGCTTATTGATTACTGAGCTTGTTATTTTATAAAAACAATATTTCTCAATATGTTCAAGTTTATTATAGAAAAGGCTGGATAAGAATTAGAAACTTGATACCTGTGTGCTACTTGATTCTTTAACTTTCGACTTAGGTATCCTCTATTATACCTTTTGATTGTCCTTCTGATGTACCTCTGATTAAACACTTCTTATTTTGACTAAGGTTACTTTTGTTATACCTACTACCTTATACAACAAACTTAGTTTTCTCATGAAAATTACTGTTTTTAATGGATTTGTTATCAACAATTTCCTTTCCTATAACAAATATGGTTTTATTAGTTGAGTTAAGGGATTCTTCATGCTCATAACCAAGTCCATTTTTTCAAGTTATCAATCCTTTGCAAAGATAATAACAACTGTAATTTTTTGTCACTTTCATTAAATTTATTAAATGTAGTAACAGTCATGTTAGATAACCCATTAATTCTAACTTTTAACTCCTCTATTTCTTCCTTCAAAACTAGATATCCTTTTCCTAAGCTCTCTTAGCTTGTTTTAAGATTCTCATTATTAATTTGTAAAACTTCATTATTGTTTTTTAGAATATCATTCTCATCAAATAGTAAAGAATTCATTTGTGACAATGCATCTTTCTCATTTTTTAGCGCCTTAACTTGATCATCAAGTTTAGTTAGTTATACATTAGCATTTTCAAGAGCTTTTAATAAACTTTTAATCTATCTACCTATACTTTCAGGCATTTCATCTTCAAAGTCAAAAGTTACCACAAAAATTGCCATAAGACACATCTTTGGTTCATCTAGGTTACTCTAAGTAGCCAACAATGCTTTCTATTTCTTTTTATGCTTCTCTAGTTTCTTCTATAATACTAGACACTCATACTTGATGTGCTTAGGCTTCTTGCACTTGTAGCACACCAACTCCTTCTTCACCTTCTTTTCTTTCTTCTATTTCTTTTTCTTTTTTTGTTCCTTGTAACTCTTTCTTGCATCATACTTGACGAATGCTTATTGGAAAACTTCTTATTATCTAATCATCATCATCATCTTCTAATTCTGTCTCTAATTCAACTTCTTGAGCTTTGAATGCAATTGACTTCTTGCCACTTTCTAGTTCATTTGTATACTTGATATGTGACTCATAAGCAAGTAGCTTCTCCTTTAGTTGACTCATTGTTAGCTTGGATAAGTTTTGCGCTTTTGTAATTGTTGTCGCCTTAGCAACACAAGACCTAGGCGAAATTCTCAACATCTCTTAGGCAAGATTAGAGTTGTCAATCCTTTTACCATGCAATGCTAATTCATTAACTATAGCTATAAAACGAATGCAAACATCACGAATTTTTCACCCAGTTGAAATTTAAACAATTTTTATTGTTGAAGCAAAGAATTAATGCCATTGTCCCTTATTATTGTTGTTCCTTTGTGAGTCTCACTCAAGGTATCCTAAATATCTTTTATAGTCCTAAAAAAGAAAATTAAATAATGTTCAAATGGAGTAATTGTCATTAATAATAAATTTTTTTCTTGATTATTCTTCTCAATTTTTCTTTTCTCATCCTCTATAAACACCAGATCTCCCATTAATCAAAATTAGTTTCCTTGACATAAGTTTCCATCCTTCATTTCTAATAGGCAAAATTAGTTCCATGGAAATATGGAGCATGATTTGTAGCAATAGATATAATGTTTTCAGATATGAATCTTTCAACTTAAAATGATTAAGAGCTAAGCCTTAAGACCAAATGTAGGTCTCGAAAGTAACCAAAAGGTAGGGAGGGCATGAATTGGTTACTTAGAAAAATTTAATCTTTTTGCAAAATTGTTATTGAAATGTCCCCTTGTTTATTACTTTGTTAACTTGGAATAAAACAATATGTAATAGAACAAATAAACACAAAATAAATAAGAGGGTAGAGTAAGAGAAGATCACGAGAATGAATTATAATTTTTCGGTCTTATGCCTATTGCACTCTTCTAACTCCACCTTTAGGGACTCAATACTCCACATTGTTGTCGTTTTGCTATTGTTCCACTATCCACTTCAAAAGGTCAATAAAAGAATCGGACGATTACAATCACTAATTCCTCTATTCTTACTCCCTCAACCTAACCTGGGACTAAACTTAGATCTACAGAGATACAAATTTGTAATCCTCTCTTCTAATGAAAAACAAGTTTGAGGAAGAAATACAAAATGTCCTCTCAATTTAAGCACGTAATAGTAATGGATAAAAAATTTAAGTGCAAGACATTCCTTTGATTTTGCTTCTAATTTTACTGGAAGTATATAATTAACTATAGGAAATTTGAGAGCTAAAGTATGGTGAAGTTTTGACCTCAGCAATTATTTATGTTCTTATTGTAAAGGCTAATTGATCATTTGGTTAGACTTAAATAGGTCTCCTCTTGAAAATCCGTTGTACGTAAGCTACCAAAAAATATGCAAAATATCTTCTAGTTTGACTGGCTTTATTTCCAAATTTGAACCGATCTCCATGTTGTTAACATGAGGAGAATTCTAGATAAGTCGTAATAGCTTTTCTAAACTCGAGTTACACATGCGAATATGTTCCTACGTATATATGTGCTCTTGTTATGTTGTCAAAAGCTGGACTTCCATAATAATTTCTTTTAACACTTGTAAAGCTTACAAAGAAAAGAAAATCTTGTTAGTTTGCTCCTACATTGATGGATGGTTAGCCTTTCCAAAATATCAAAGTATGTCTTGCTCAAACAAATATACTTCGACTTAAATTTGAATATCAAGATTTTTAATCTTAAAAAATCTGCGTTTGGGCTTATCTTGAAAATTCTTTTTATAAAATTCTCTAATCTTATCTTATCTCTTAATTTAAGAAGATATATCTACCTTTTACTCTAGAGTTATCCCATTGAAATAGCTCAACCACTTCCGATAATTTTAAACCAACTACTTAGGCCACATATACGAACTCCACCGTAAATTCCAAAGCACCTCCTTGAATAACTTTTAAATCTTCACAATGGAATTAAATAGTTTTTTCCTTGACACATTAACCTGGTGTAAAGGAAGGGATTCAATTGGAATAGTTATGTATATGCTACGTGAGTTTCATACTATACATAGACTTAAAGGAGTGATTGGTAATGACACATGTTGGTGAATTTTGGGGTGAGGAAATAGTCCTACAAAAGAGAGTAAAATACTTGGTATTGAGAGTAGTTCAGTGTAGCCACTCCGATGCCTAAGTTAGAATGGTAATTTAGTATAATAAGTATGTAAATAAGAAGTGTCAGAGAGCTTTTACAAAGTTTCTTTTTAGTATTTATAGATGGTTGTTGTGTCTAAGGCAGTTGTCGAGGTAACTATTAAGATACGTGGAGATCTCTTGACTTGACATCTCTCCTAATATGTAGGGATAGTGAGCAGTTATAAAATATAACTGTGCTTATGATAATTGGTCACGCCATAGATTTGAATTCAAACTAGGAGTGTTTTTTGTACACGGCATGAGTGTCGTGTGTCTTTTATAGAGGGCGAATACCAAGAGAGTTGATTACCTAGCATCTCAGTCGACAAAAGGACGAGTATAAGTTGAGCCAAAACTAACTATCAACATTTGCCCCCAAACTCTAGTGTTCGAATAGTCAATAAAGGGAGTTATATATATATTATAGCAGAGGTTGAATGGAGAGAGATTCTTTGGATTCATGCTTGGTGACATAGGAAGTAGGACGGATCACATCCCAACCAAAACGTTGCCATTTCAAAACTCTCACTCGTTCAAGAAACTAAAAAGTTGTAGGCTAATAATTATCATAAAGTTTTCAACTGTTAGATTTCTATCATGAGACACACGTCAACAATGCATAAGACTATCACATTAGTGGATCAATACTGTCAAAAGTAGATTTGTAGTTACAAGAATAGATCGTCCATATATAAGGTACTGTTCATAATCAGATTTCACCCCTCTAGTTGTACCTAAAATTTTCGTTCATTTTCCAATCTTCAAAATCTCACTCTTCGACTTTTGTTATTTCATTTCATACAACCATCCAGGTATGGTTCGCAAAGTTGCTCATCAACTTATTTTATTCGATTATGAGGCAACAGAAATTGAGGCCACTTTTCCCTTCCCCCCCTTCCCCCCCCAAAATAGGAGCGAGGCGACGTATTCTTTGAGTGGTTTGATCAATAGTATGGAGGCAAGGTGGGATAAACTTGCTTGGATTAACGAGCTTCCTGTAAATAATTATCTTGAGGACAAGGGAGGTCTTTAGCAAAATATCCATACAATACAATAGCCTACTTTCGCGATTCTCCTGATGGAACCGCCAGTTCCATCGACAGAGTTCTCGTCACAAAGTACAATCAATATTGGCGAGGTCTTCTTAGATCATGGAACTTGAGGAGGCTGAGAGACGGAGAGAGAGTATGCTTTCCACGGGAGCGCGAGTTCCATATATACCTAAAGTATCTGGATTTTAGGTTATGCTTCCCATTTTTGGCTTTTGTTCAAGGCTTCTTCAACTATTTCAAAGGTGCATCGAGTATGTTCTCACTCAACACATATCGGCTTCTGATGGCTTTTGAGATAGTATGTAAAGAAGTTGAGGTCAAGGCTACACCTCAGTTGTTTAGATTTTTCTTCCCTATCCATAGGCAACTTGATGGATGGTACTTTGCTATTGTAAGGCATGAGCATAAGTTCATGGATGGGTTAGAATTCAAGATTGACAAGTGGTATAATAAGTTTGTGTCAATAGGTTTGATGGGGACTTGGACTTCTTGACCCAATGGACTAAGCCAATACATATAAAGGATGTAGATCTAATGCCGAATGATGCAGTAGCAGCAAAGATTCAGGAGAAAAGGAGAAACAAAATATTCTTCTAGGATGCCAAGAGAATTATACAGCATTATGAAAATGGTGAATGAAAAATAAGGTATATTGATGTGTTGCAACTGCGTTGAATATAGCTATAAGGAGAGCTGTTCTCGAGACTTTAGGAGAGAATAGTGACCTTTGAGCCTTGCTTGACATGGAAAATGCAAGTTCATATTTTTTCCCTATTTATATTAATTGATTTACTCATCTTATAAATATGGGTGCTAGAGAGGTAGCTCCTGCAAAGCTACTTGCTTAGGCTAAGGCTAAAAAGTCCAAGGCTGATAGGAGGGGGACCACCTCAACAACTATCATACGGCTTGCTGCCATAAAGAGACCAGCAAAGGAAGCTGCAGCAAAGCATACAGCTATGCAGATCTCTCGTCCTGTTGAGAGAGTGAAGGAGAATGAGAACATATAGTCGATTGAGGTTTATTCTAAGGAACCTCTGGTCGTGATTATTCAAACTTTCGTCAAGTCGAGGAAAAGTGAGCATCGAGAGACATAACCTGACGAGGAGGATGAAAATGCCATTATCACAAAAGGCTCATCATAAGTGATTGCGGTAGCTCTAAGTAGTGAAAAAAGACTAAGGAAGGAATTTGCCGGCTAACCACCTATCAAGAAGTCCAAAGGCCTAGACGAAAGGGTGAAGGAGGCAATGCATTCTAAAGCTCTAGGCATCACTAGCACTAAATTATTGCCAAACAAAGAGGTCGGTGAGTACTTCATCCCTTGCTGGAGCCATCAGATTTTGGACATTGACTCAACCTTGGGAGATAAGACAAAATCGTTGGCTTTAATGGAAGGGGTCATTCTTTCAAGAGACAAAGATATAGCCAAGAAAGATGTCGACAAGGTTGGCGGTTGCAATAAGGCCTATGTCGTGGTCAACTTGTATGATGTGAGTATCCATAAATATTGCTTTTAATTATCGGCCAACGAAAGGATGAATTTAAGTTGAGCAAATACTAACTATCAACAATACGCAAGGGGATACTTCAAGAAAAAGAGGTAAGGAGGAGGAGTAAGTAATCTTTAGAAACTCAAATGCACATGTGATAGTGTAATAACACAACAATGTTTCTCTTGTCTTTTCAAAAGTATCCAAATGAGGAAGGGCTCTTAGATATTTATGGAGTCTGGCTATAAAAAAAGTCCATCAGATCACTTTGACAATGAACGGTCGAGATGAGTCCTTATGTTAATGGGTTCCTTCATAGGCTTAAGTTAGGTCTAAGCCTACGACGAGCCTATTTATGTACGTTACCTTCCTTAAGAAAGGTTAAGAGCAAATCGGCTAATCCAATAGTCCTTAGTTTAAGTTTACTATGCCCCATCTCCCTAAGTCATCCCATTTTATAGATTTGACTCTCTAGGCCCTGTCACTTAGCCTAAAGAAACAACTTACGTTATTATTGGGCTTAAAGTCCATAAAACCATTTTCAACCCCTTACACTTGGGATAGACAACTATGACTTCAAAAATATTTAACCTTGGACATGTTAGCAATATGACGAATATCATTATGGTGTGTTATGCTTCAAACTAGAGAGCCGTCATAGTATCGCCATATAAACCAACCTACGTTAGAAGCTAACCATCTTAGCTACTAACATAGGTATAGACTACACAAGACGTTCACTACTCCACTGCTTGGAAGCACCCCATTTAGTACTTGGTAGGAATCAAACTATGGGGTAACTTTTAAAATAGATTCTAAAAATAATTTTTTACAACTTAAATTTCAAGTAAAATCAAGTTAAAAGTTATATGAAAGATAAAACCTTGTATTTAATAAAAATTCCAAAAACTACATTGTTATGGAAAGATATAGTACCTATTGAAATTTCATTAAAATGTACAAGCTTGTAGAATATAGAATAAATTTCATTGACTGAAAACTAAGGGTCACTTAAGGAGACGATATTACTTTACTTAGAAGTTAGTACAGTTGAAAAACCGAATATAAATCCAATAAGGTAATCTTGAATCTCACTCCTCGACCTTGTTCTTTAGCCTTCTAAAACTTAGAATAGCACTAATGAGTCTACTAGAGAAAATAGTAAAACAACTGTAGGAGAATGAGTGAGAACTTGCCTAGTAAATAAGATGGAGATAGTAGCACATATCTAACACCAAGCAATCAGGGTTTTCAAGCAATTTAATTAGATGCAATGCATGATTAAACAAATGCTGTCACACAATGTTGGCTAATCGTCATGAGATTAGAGAAATTATGTTAACTCTAATTTAAGTTCTTAGGAGGTTAACATTATGTACTCACGAATTTTGTCATCAAACTGGGGCATGTGCAATGGAGAACACACTTTGCTTCAGACTATCTTTGTAGCACTAATCCCAACCTAGCCGCGACCCCCTCTTCTGTCAATCGGTTTGACTTAGGGTAGGGAGAGGACCATTTCTACTATCCTCAATGAAGGGGTCCATATATTGCCCATACATTCTAGTTGTTACCCCTAGTAGCTTACGATGCAAATCCGGTTAGTGGTTGAGCTGAATTTGTGTTAGATTACTTTAGGTTGATCAAGTAAATGCAAATAGTCCAAAGCATGTAATATCATAAAGCAATCAACACTCAATCTAGCACTCAAATAGCACAACAATATTTAAGTACACATGCTGCATGTGCACAAGTAACTAACTTACGACTACAAACAAGACATATACTAAGATCTCCAAAGTATTTGTAACAATCCTTCAAAGTCTGATGAAACATCCATCCCACTTACCTGGATATTGATGCTCATTCTCCTTGTGTTTTGTTCTCATCTCGTCTTTCTTTTTTATCCCTAAAATTTAACGTAACATCTTTTGTTTATGTCCAATATATAATATATGTGTTCATTGCAGACATTTAAATATATTTCCAATTGTTTTAGGTAAGTTTTTCTAAGGTGTTGATTAAATATTAGTTAAAATAGGATACCTTCTGACTAAAGTTCTGACCTGATACAAATTGTTGCTCAATAGTTTCTAATCTAAGCTCTGACTTCAATAAATTCTTAAAGTATAATCGAGCAACTTTCTGATCAACTCTCTAACATTTAATGGTTCGATATTTAGTACCAACCATCTTCAAACTTCCCATTGCTCTTATATTTTGCATCTTCCATTGAGCTACTTTTTTACTTAAGTTTTGACTTAGGTTCTAACCTAATCTTATGATATGGGCATTGTCCAAGTGGCTTCTAACTCATGTTCTAACTTTGATAAAGGAATTGAATTCATATACAGATTACTAGCTAATCTACTATTGAACTCTTAGTATGGTCAAGGATATCCAATACTAAACAACATTTTGACCTAGTTTCTAACAAAGTTTTTGACTCTTGGTCTATAGTTAGATTCTTATCCAGGATGTTCCTAACTTATAACTTGTCTCAAGAAATAGGGTAAAGTCCAAATATGAGCTATTTTATTGGTATAGATTCCATTTTCCTAGTTTATTCAACATATTGACACCAGATCACATTCTGACTTACCTTCTAACATACTGTTTGACCTTACTGCTACTATTGCATCCAACTACCTCACATATACTCCACTTGCCTTACATTGCTAGAAGTGTAAACCCTACATAAGTAGTAACTATCAACTAAAACTCCAATCTTCCACTTCCTTTCTCTATCATACTATCAATTAATTTACAAGTATACTAAATACTTAAAAAATCTAACCTTAACTCACAAAATACCCACTTTTCCTTAGAAATTATTCTTTCCAAATTCATGTTAAACCACGTTTAGCTACTAATTGTGGGCAACTTTAGGGTATACTATAGTTTTAGAAAATTTCATCAATCTCTTTTAGCAAAATATTGTGTTCAGTACACTATTTACATAAAAACAGAATTTTCTCAAAGATTCAACAACTTAATTTTAGAAATCTAACCACTTAATATCAAAATATAACATATTAGGAATATATCAATAAAATTTCAAGTCGAAACTACATGGATTGGTCTTTCAAAAACCTAATTGAAAATTGTTGCGTAGGACTTTTTTTTATAGACCTCATATTTACACTCAAAAATTTGAAAATCTAATTGAAGATTTGAATTCCTCATGTAAAAATACATATTAAAATATAATTTCAAAAATTTTGGACTTCATTTGCTAGTTTTCCCAATTTTTTTATCAAATCGAAGTGATTGGCGACCTACCGATTACCAAATGCTTCAGCCACCGTAAGGGAGAGGAGGATTATCTACTAGCTTGGATGGTGGCTACTCCTTCAAATGGTGATCTTACCTTACCTCTAGGTGGTCATCTTCTCTAAGAACTTGAATATTCCTTAATCCACGCACTATTTCTCTAAGTTTTTATTTTCATACTTTCTCGCTCTATTATCTTAGTTTAGAATTTTTTCTCAATTCACAGCTACCTAAATTTTGTTTAAGAATCTAGTGATGTATTTTTATAACTCACTTTGGTGTTATTTTGATTTTTCCATCCTCATTTAACATGTGAAGAAGTTTGGTTTTAAGTGTCAATGCTAGAGGATTTTAAATTTTTTGAATTCTCTAGCTATCATTAAGGTTTGCCATGGCAAAAGGAGGGTTTCCTTGATTATTTTATAATTTTTTATAATTTTCCCAATTTTTTATTAATTATTTAGTATATTTTAACTAATTTCGGATATTTTCAATAATTACGGATATATATATTTATATAATAATTATACTTAATATATATACATGTCTTTCATATATTATTTTATGTACAATATTAATTATACTACTCTAATAATTTATTTCTAAGTATTTGTTATTTTTCGGGACCAAATTTATGTGTTAGCAATAATAATAATATAGTAAATTTATATTATTTTGACTATATTTTAAATATTTTATTATATTTTTAAATTCCAAGCCTACAAAAATTTCTCAACTAAAATCACGAAGCCCCTCGTAAACTTCTAGCTTACTCGGGTTAATTTCTCAAAGACCTTAAATTGGCTACCAAACCTAGTCACATCAATACAAGTCTCACATTTCCATCCTCTTTAGAAAGGTTTCATGCTCAAAACTGTGACATCTTAAGCTATTATTATGGTATCTGGATCAACATAGAATATCTCTTCCTTATCCTTATTGCTAAAAGTTATTTCTATCCTTACTCCTATATTGGTCTTCTATGAACTCATATTTTTCTCTACTTCCCCAATTCTCTTATTCACTACCAATATTAGATTCAAGTCTTTAGTATAACTTATTCTTATTTACATTTTCTTTCCTCTACTCCATGCTTTTCGAATTGATTATATTAATAAGTTGTTTATTTCTATAGTGTTTACTCTAATTTTACTAAGCTAAAGATAATCAAATCAGTTGAACCAAATTTATTAGTTTAGTAAAGAATTCTACATTCAATATTTAGGATTCAAGTGTCTATTAATTTAGGCCTTATGAATAGTTATTTTCTAAATCAATTTCTAAGTTTAGGAAATCTTAAGTTTCCAATAAGAAGAAATTTCTTAATTCTATTTGTAAATAATCTTTGGTATAAGATTTGTTATATACTAAAATTTTCATTTTTTCCAAAATATTATCCACATTTAGTTAGTTGTTTAGATCATATCAAATCTTAGCATTCAAGATTGGTATCAAATTTGTTATCTTGGTATTATGGTTTATCATTAACCTAATTGTTTCTTTTCACTAGTTTTACTTATTTTTCTAAAGTATAGTTTTGTTAGATAGGTATCCATCTATTGTTTTTGGATCCATCATTATTCCTATCTTTCTATTATCTAACTTTGTGTAGTGGCATAGTATTTGATTAATAGTTTATTCATATTTAATTATATCCTTATACTACGAGTTTCTTATTTATTAAGCCTTTATGAGGAATATTTTAGTTATTCCGTTGTACTTATTATAATTTCTTATGTTACGTTAAGTGTATTTAAATTCTTTTACCCTTTTTCATGACATTTGATATATTTCAAATCATTTAATGAAGGAATCTTCTTATGCTATCTATTACATTTGGCATCCTTAATTTTGTAGGTCATAAGGTTTTTTGTTCGAATTACTATATTAGCATATTTGCATTACCTATTGATTCGTTATCAATCTTATCCTCCATCCTCAATTCTTTTATACAAATTTAATGTATTCAATATTTTGCCTTATATCAAAATTCCAAATTTTATTAATGGTTTTTTATATCTTGATTGTTTCTTTTACAATTAATACAAATTTGTTTCTTTCTTGTCCCAATTATGTGATTCTTTCATTCCATGACTGTTGTGCTGTTGTTCTAGGCATCAACTTTATGTTTTGTGTCGCTAGCATGAACATCAATAGTAGTGGGTTTGGCAAAATTTTGACTGTTCTCTATTTTAAGTACAAATGAGATAGTGGAATACTTAAATGAGCTAAACTTTACACAACTTGAAAAAACTACTACGACCTTTGATCAAGTGGACTCACAAAATATTTCTAACTAATATGACTTGGATTTGTTTAAACATGATACAACTCGAACAGAACAAAAAACAAAAGTCTTAATCAAAGAGACTTGAAGACCATCAATTTGCCAATCCCTTTATCTTTACTTAGATGTGCTAATGTATATATGAGAAATATTACTTCGTAGTATTTTAACTATATGTAGCATTACAATTATCTTTTATCTTTTCTCATAATATAGTTAATTAGATATTATGGATTTGAAGCATTAAGTTTTCACCACAAAGGGTGAAGTTAACCGATGGGTTATGTTAAACTTGGTTTTTTCCTCCTAGTTCTAATAAATTAATTTTCTTTAAATCGATTAGTATTAAATCTTACCCATTTAATATTGATATTTGACTCGGGTTTAAAGAAAATTGATTCTTTTAACTTTGAAAACATTTTGGAGTCACCACCCAATTGAAGTCGAGAGAAGGAGTTAAATTATAACTAATTAGGTGAATTGATTATAATTGAGTTACTGGTCTTTTAATGAAATTGATTTTCAAAACGACTTTCTAAAATGAGATATCTAAATCCAAGAGTTATCCTATTAAACCCTAGATTGGCACTACTTTTTAATTTTCCAAATTTAATTTTGCTTTTTAATAATAACCTTTTTCAATTTCTAAATGACTAATCATATCAAATGTAACCGATTTAATTAATTTACAAAAATATTTACAAAGATGGAAAAAATAAATAAATAAAATTTTCCATATTTTAAGTCACCCTATATGTACGAATGCTTATGTATCTGCTATTCGGGATCAAACTTCCATAGTTTGTTCATTGAAAACATAGTAGGTTAAGTTGATTTTAATTTTTTGAAAAACTAGAGTTTACGTTTTTACCAAGTTCCATTTATTTAAGCAAATTTCCTAAAGGGTCCTAAATTAGGGTTTTGTTTTTAGAAACTCTGAAGTAGTTGTAATTTGGAAATAGTCCATTTATTTTTATTTATTTTTGGGAAGTTGATTTTCTAAGTGATAAAATGGCTTTTATTTGTTCATTAATTCTATTTTATTTTATTTTTTATTTTACTTTGTCTTTCCCATTTTTTTATATTTATTATTTTACTTAGCATAAATAAATAAATAAAACTAAACTAAACTTTTTCTTTTTTCATTTTTCTTTTCTTTTCCTCTCTTTCTCCCTTTTTTTTACTTTTTTTATTTCATTACAAAATACAATAATAAACAAACAAAAATAATAAATAAACAATAAAAAATAGGCGGAAATGAGCTAAAACTAGAAATAACCAAAGCTAGACCAAAATGCTTAGGAAGATGTGGGTTGGTTGTAGAGTGGGCATGGGTCGATTATCGGTTTGGGTTAGATTTTGGAGGTCCAATTGAGTCCAATTTAGGTCACGAAGGGGGGAATAATTATGGCTAATTAGGATTTATTTAGGGTGGATCCAAGTGCTAAAAACAATGAGGAAAGGTCTTTTGATAGGTTTCTTATTGGACTTAGTGGGGTTTGGACCATCGTTACCAAATTTGGTGGGTGTTTTAGGGTGTTTTGAAGATGGCAGTTGTTGGTGGTGGTCTTTAAGTATATATGTATGCCGTACAGGCCATGGTTGTATAGTAGGCATGGTGGATGTGTGAGAGAGGGTCACGGGGAGTTGGGATCTAAGCTTAGACAATAGTGAGGATAAGGGTTGTTGCATAAGTGATGGTCACGTGTTTGAGTGTTGGTACGGGATTGGGTGTATTTAAAGCTGTATAAGAGAGAGTCGAGAAGGTAGTTGGAGTAGTTCAAGTGAAAGGGTTGGTATTGGTATCTGTATGTAAGATTGGCATTTGGCGAGAATATGTGTTACTGTTTTTATTATGTAGTGTAGGAGAGTGGTCAGGTGGTGTTTGACAGGGGCGTCTTAAGTAGTAGACGGTGTGATTGTAAGTGGTTTAGGTAGGTTATGTCATTGAACGCATGGGTGGTTGATGAAGTTAGGTTTGATCTAGAAAGAGAGAGAGGGGGGTGGTTTGAGTTATGTAGGTGTGTTCATAGTTCAAAGAGAGGGGATGTTTGGTCAGTAGATTGGCTGATTGTGATAGGGATGTTAAGGTCGGTTGTATGATCATAGAAGAGAGAAAGGACTATTGTATATGTTTTAGATGGTGGGTCGAAGAGCGAGAGGGAGCTTTGGATGATTAGGTTGGTTCGTGTATTGGCTTGTTGTTGGTGGTGTGTGCTATGGTTCAATATGTGTGCGAGAGGATGAAGTAGGTTATGTTAGACAGTGTTGGTTGGTGAGAGAGAGGATGGAGTTAGTTGTGGTTAAAAAATAAATAAACTCCCCCATACCCCAACCCCCCACTTGGTTTTTTTTTTTTTTTAAATGAGAAAGGGAAGCAAAGAAAAGAAATGGGGAGAAGAGAAAAGGGGGAAAAAATATGTTGTAGAGGCTAATCATAAGGTGCTATATGTCACAATCAAACATGTAGCCTAGTAATATCTTGACATGTAGTAGTACGTGGAAGATGGAAAAGATAAAAGCAAAAGGCATTATCTACCTTTGATGAGAGTCGAACTCTTAGCCTCTAAGCCAAACCCAATTTCAAGTTTGTATACTTATCTATTAGGTCGTTGGCCTATGTTTTATCCATACGTATAATTAAATTATATATATAAACTAGGTTAGTTTCAGCTATATTCAAATCTAAGCCCTAAGCTCAAGCCTAAGCCTAACGGTTCTCTTTTTATTTAAATCAAAAAATTATATTCTATTTAAGCTATCTAAAAAGTTATTATTTTCGAAATTCCTTAAATTTTCTATTTTTTCATTTTTTCTCTTTTTTGTGACTTTTCAATTTTTCTAAATTTTTCCATTTTTTATATTTTTTTCTAAATTTCTTATTTTTTTTTGTGCTTTTTCCTATTGTTGTATTTTTTTTTTTATTTTTCTAAAATTTCTTTTTTTTTTTCTAAATTTTATTATTATTATTTTATTTTTGGGTTTTTTTTTTAATTTTATATATTTTTATTTTTTCCTAAATCTCTTATTTTTTATGTTTTCTTTAATTTTCTTTGTTTTTTTTTTTGTATTTTTTCTAATTTAAGACTCTTTAACTTATTCTAAAAATTTTGAAAAATAAAAAGCCAGAAAGGGGGGTAGGGGGGTAAGAGAGGCAAAAAATGGGGTGTCTATAAGTTACTTGGTAAATCTTTCATTACTATAATTTGATATAATTACTACATGCATTTATTATTTGCTCCTCAATGTGAAATGTTATAAAAATTTAATTAATTCAGTTATATGTTTAATACCTTATATTAGGATTTAAATTTTAGTTTAGGGTTTTTACTTTCTAACATCTTAGTTATAACATATTATGATCACTTTAGGATTGCAACTAACTAAGTTGATAATTTCTTTCTAGACTTATTCTTTAGAACTTCTTACTATTATTATCCTTAGTTAATGTAACTATATCCTAAAATTTTGAGGGTCTACCTTTAGTGTATATTATAATATATTTTATTAGACTGATGGTGTGATTGAAGTATTAGGTAGGTTAAGATAAGATCTTCTCCTAGTTTAATCCTTCAAAGTAGAAGGTGGTTCACAATAATTTTGGTCAAGATTGTTTTCCCTAAATACTTTTTACTATTCTAGTACGAAGTTAAATTTTTGACTCATTACTCTAGATGATATTATCTTAATCATGTGATACATTGTAAGAGTAGTAAGCTATTGTCTTAAGAGCGTTATATAGTCATCTTTCCACAAATTAACATCATATCTTACAATTTTGATGTGAAAAGTGTATTTCTTGCCCTTCACCACACTATGCCACTATTTATTCATGGTAGGTTCATATTGGTTATACTTTTTACTTAAGTTAAGAGGAATAAATTTAACATTTACATAACCACACATCTTAATTACATATTGTTGAATAATTATATTAAAAAGAGATATAGATTTGATCCTTTTCATGTTTAGTGTCTTTCTTAGATCCCAAATATACTAAATAAAATTGTAACTTTGTTTCACAAAACTAACCAACTTATTTAAGTTACTATCTTATGCTTAAAGCCAGAGTATATGATAGATTATTTGAATATCTTTAGAATTAGAAATATCATCACGGATCAGATTAATTCCTAATATTTTATATATATCTAAGCTATTAAACTTATCATATTAAACAACCAATTATATGCTCTAGGTTTCCTAACATAAATCGTTAGTTTAAATCCAATTCAATTACCCTTTACTACTCTTAACTTTATTTTTAATTCTTGAATTTACATTTAGTAATATACATCTGTTAGTTGCTGGAATATTTATAATTTCATATGCCTTCCTCTCAATACCTACAACATTATTACTCTAAATAAGCCTTTCCTTTCAATTCACCTCTTAACTTTTTAAATTAGCTTCTGCGTCATTTTTTTATTTGACTTTACACCTTATAATATCAACATATTCTAAGCTTTATGCTTACATTCCAATATTTTCTATTGTAATAGTTTAATGCCTAACTCCAAATATACATTCCCAACTCAAGCTAAAATAGTTAAGTTACAATCTTTTCCTATTGAATTACAAACTCTTCTGACCATACCAGTTTAAATGTTATTCTTAACGATTTTCTTTTTAATCCTATATGTTTAGCAATTATTCATACTCTATACAACTCATATACCTATAATATTAATTAATTTACTTCACATGCTGTGATATTCATTTATAGGTGTAAGCATCTTAATATATTTAACACACATGAATATATAACCAATGAAAGGAGTCAGTATGTTAACGTATGTTTCATATAAATAAGTGACACTTGCATATAAGTATCTTAATTATATTATATAATCACACTTGATAATATATTTTATCACTACACATTTTATTTCTATATATACTCCAATACTATGTAAAAAATATATATATATATATAGTTTCGGTAAGGTTTTCAAGAAATGTTACATTGAAGTGTGGATTTTTATTTAACTTACTATTAGTGACACTTTTCATATGTTATTTATATTTTGTTAAGAGCATCACTTATAAACAATTCTATAGTGAGTTGGTTACCTATCATAAAAACTTGTAAATCTATGTTTCCCTTTTGTATTAGCCATAATAACATATTGTATCTAATTTTTAGAGGGTCCTAAGTCAAACACTTAATTATATAACTTTAAATATGAGCAAGACCTAAACGAGATATCATTAGCTATAAAAAGCACACCATCATTTTGGTATCTTTTGTAGTAATCATTATCAACACACCATATACTTCTATTTCCACTATAACTCATTATTGACAATCATCGTTTAAAGTTTACTATGATTTTTTTTTTTTGCAATTATTAAATTCCACCTATTCATTTCACGATCATCTACTTTTCCTTTTAGGTTAAACTCTATAACACTTCTAAGTTAGATCATACCTCTGGGATTATCTCAAACTCACTCCCTACATCAATTTCTAACTTATGTTCTGTATCACTAGTTATTTGTGTTTTCATCTATTCAACCTTCTGACTCTTATTCTAAGTCACATTCTGACTTACCTTCTTAAGTCATCAAATCACCCAATTCTACTACTAACTCCCTTATTTACATATTTCACCATATTTAGTTTCAGCATCTCAATATTCATTCATAACCAAACTACTCAACAAATCTCGCATCTTCAACACATTACTTTTATGTTAAACTAGATTTACCTAAAAATCCAACTTCATAGATAAGAAATAAATCTTCAGGAAATTAATTTAGTGGACATTCCAATAAAGCATATGATATATCCATGTATACATAGTTTATACCTATCAACTCAATATATCTAGACTTTTCTCCCTTCTCAATGTTACTTAACCAATCAACTTCTAATAATAACCATAAAAATCATATTTCATATTCCATAAAGGGTTTACACTCATTTTGATCAAATTTCACTTAAGCTATTATATATTCCCCATTATTATACTATAAGTTTACAAATTATCACCTTTTATAATTCAAAATGATATTAGCGTATCTTATCCCTTTTTTATAGTACAATATATATATATATAAATAGTAAAAATAGCCTATAGTCTAAATCTTTTACATCTCATTCAAGTCCTACTTCTATTGTTTCCTTATAATGACTAACAAATTTTAATTATAGAACTTCCATATAAATTCTTAAGAATCACATTTCAAGCGAGTTTTTAAAAAATAATGTTCTAATATCACTCAGAATTGTCATGCCCCAAACTAGAGAGTCGTAACAACCTTACCATATAAACCAACCTACGCTACAAGCTAACCACCTTAGCTACTAACATAGGTATAGCCTACACAAGGCGTTCACTACTCCATTGCTTAGAAGTGCCTCATTTAGTACTTAGTAAGAATCAACTTGTGCAATAACTTTTAAAAATAGATTTTGAAAATAATTTTTCACAACTTAAATTTCTAGTAAAATCAAGTTAAAAGTTGTATGAAAGATAAAACCTTGTATTTAATAAAAATTTCAAAAACTACACTGTTATGGAAATATATAGTGTCTACTAGAATTTCACTAAAATCTACAGGCTTCCAGAGCATGAAATAAATTTCATTGACTAAAAACTAAAGGTCACCTAAGAAGACCCTATTAGTTTTCTTAAAAATTAGTATAGTCGAAAAAACAAATAGAAATCTAGTAAGGTAATCTTGAATCTCACTCCTTGACCTCAATCTCTAGCCTTCTGAAACTTGGAGTAGTACTAGTGAGTCCATTAGGGAAACCTGCAAAATAGCTATAGGAAAATAAGTGACAATTTACTCAGTAAGTGAGATAGAGATAATAGCACATATGTAACACCAAGCAATAAGAGTTTTCAAGTAATTTAATTATATGCAATGCATGAATAAGCAAATGCCATTGCATGACATTGATTGATCATCGTAAGATTAGAGAATTTATACTTACTCTAATCCGGGTTCCAAGGAGTTTAACATTGCGCACTTACGAATTTGGCCACCAAACCAGGACTTATACAATAAAGAACATGCTTTGCCTGAAACTACCTTTGAACCACTCACCTCAACCTCTATGGTAGAGAGAGGACCACTTCTACTATCCTCAATGAAGAGTTCCGTGTTTGGCCTACACTTCCTAATCATTATCCTTAATGGGTTATGATACAAGTCTAGTTAGTGGTTAAGTCGAGTTTGTGTTAGATTACATTTGGGGTGATCAAGAAAATTCAAATAGTTTAAAGCATGTAATATCATAAAGCAATCAACACATCAATCTAGTACACAAATAGAATAACAGTATTCAAGCACATACGTTACATACGTTACATGCAAACAAGCAAATAACTTACAACCATAAACAAGACATATACTAAGGTCTCCAAGCATTCTTAACAATACTTTAAAGTGCGGTGAAACACTAATCCCACTTACATAGATATTGATGCTAATTCTCCTTGTATGTTGTTCTCATTTCATCATTTTTTATTATCCTTAAAATTTAACATGCCATCTTTAGTTTATGTCCAATATATAACATACATATTCATTATGGACATTTGAGTACATTTCCAATTGTCTTAAGTAAGTTTTTTTAAGGTATTTATTAAATATTAGTTAAAATAGGATACCTTCTAACAAAGGTTCTGACCTGATACAAATTGCCACCTAATAATTTCTAATTTAGGTTCTAACTTCAATAAATTCTTAGAAAGTATAATCAAACGACTTTTTGATCAACTCTTCAATTTCTAATGGTCCGATATTCAATACCAACTGTCTTTAAACTTCTTATTGCTCTTATATTTTGCATCTTCCATCGAACTATGTTCTAATTAAGGTTCTAACTCAAGTTTTAACCAAGTATTGTGGTGTGGGCATTGTCTAAGTGACTCCTTAGTCATGTTTTTTACTCTGATAAAGGAATGGAATACATATACAAGTTACTAGCCAATCTACTATTGAACTCTTGGTATGGTTGAGGATATCCAATATCAAATAGCATTCTGACCCTATTTATGATAAAGTTTTTGACCCTCAGTCCAAAGTTAGATCCTTATGTAGGATGTTCCTAACTTATAGCTTGTCTCAAGAAATAGGGTAGAGTCTAAAAATAAGCCACTTTTTTGGTATAAATTTTATTTTCCTAGTATATTTAACATGTTGACACTAGCTCATATTCTAACTTACCTTCTAACATACTTTTTGATCTTATTATTACTAATGCATCCAACTACCTCACCTATACTCCACTTACCTTGCATTTCTGAAAGTGTAAACATTGCATAAGCCATAAGTATCAACTAAAACTTTAATCATCTACTTCTTTTCTCCATCATACTATCCATTAGTTTACAAGTGTACTAAATACTTGAAAATTTTAACTTTAAATCACCAAATAACCACTTTTCCATAGAAATTATCCTTCCTAAATTCATATTAAACCACTTTTAGTTACTGATTGTGGGTAAATATAGGATATACCATAGTTTTAGAAAATTTCATCAATCTCTTTTAACAAAATACCTTATCCAGCACACTATTTACTTAAAAATGAAAATTTCTTAAAAATCCGACTAAACAACATGAAAATATAACATTTTAGGAGTATGTCAATAAAATTTCAAGTCTAAACTACAAAGATTGGTCTTTCAAAAAACACAATTGAAAATTGTTGCGTAGGATGTTTTTCTTAAGGATCCCATATCTACACTCAAAATTTTGAAAATCTAATGGAAGATTCAAATCCTTATGCAAAAATATGTAAGGAAATCTAATTTCAAAATTTTTAGAGTTTGTTTGCTATTTTTCCTAATTTTTTGATAAAATCAAAGAGATTGGCGACTTATCAGTTGCCAATTGCTCTGACAACTACAAGGGAGAGGAGGCTTGTCTACTAGCTTAGATGATAGCTCCTCCTTTAAGTGGTGATCGTAGGTTGCCTCCAGGTGGTCTTCTTCTCTAGGAACTTGAATATCCCCTAATCCATGCACTATTTCTCCAAGGATTTATTTTCATACTTTCTCTCTCTATTTCCTTACTCTAGAATTTTTTCTCAATGCATAGCTACCTAAAATTTGTTCAAGAAGGATTGTTATATTTTTATAACTCACTTTGTTATTATTTTGATTTTTCCATCCTCATTCAACAAGTGGAGAAGTTTGGTTTTAAGTGTCCATACAAGAGCATTTCAAATTTTTTAGTTCTCTAGCTATCACCAAGGTTTTCTATGGTAAAAGGAGGGTTTCCCTTATTGTTTTATAATTTTTTAACAATTTTCCAAATTTTTAGTAATTATTTAGTAAATTTTACCCAATTTCAAGTATTTTCAATAATTATAGGTATCTATATTTATATAATAATTATGCCCGATGTATATACATGTCTTTCATATATTATTTTATGTACAATGTTAATTATATTACTCCTATATTTTATTTCTAAGTGTTTGTTATCTTCTAGTACCTAATTCACATGTTACTGATAATAATAATATAATAAATTTATCCAATTTTGGCTATATTTTTATTATTATATTATATTTTTAAATTTTGAGCCTATGACAATTTTGTGACTAAAATCACAAAGCCCTTCATAAATTTCTAGTTTAATTAAGTTACGTCCCTGAATGCCTTAAATTGGCTATCGAACCTGATTGCATTAATACAAGTCTCACATAGTGCACTTGATTCACGAACATAATTTCTTGAAACATTGGCTGATGCATTAAAATAATTAAACTATGCAACCTGGCCACATTAAGAGACTTGATTTAGATGTGATGTCAATGACTTGAGAAATCTTTTATAATAAATTGTTTCATATTTTTACTAGTTGGCTTCCATAGAAATTTGTAATGTAAAATTGAAAACTTGAAGTTACATAATTCTTCCACCTTAAAAAAATTATTCCTGTAGATATAAATCCAACTTTTTGGAATGCACTAAATATGCTTTCCTAATATGTTCGAAAAGTGAAGTAAGGTCCTTATTAGAGCAATTGTCCAACTTAATCTACAAATAAGATAAATTTTCCAGCTTTAATATCCTTTAACAAAATAATTTTCGAAATTTAACTAGATCAAAATATATTTAATTTTATCACTAAAATAACCTGGACACTTGCTAAACATTTTAGTATCACATGTTTTGTTATTATCAAAACTTATTAAGAGACTTTCACACATCATCCTAGTAGGCAATAAATATTTTCCTGGAAACTTTTCAACCAAAACATCTCAAGTGGTAATAGAACCTCTAAGAAGTAAGTAATGCCATTATTTAGCGTTGCATCACAAAAAGAATGGAAATAAGTTGAGTCTTACTACATCATTTGTGATATCGTTGATCTTAAAAGTACCTTAGATCTTTAAGAAGCTTGAGATGAGGTTGTTGGAATGCTCATCGGTCAATCTATCAAACTGAACAATTTGTTGCACCATTTGAATTATATTTTGTTGGATCTAAAAATTTGACGTAGGCACTACTAGCCTTGTGATGCCAAATTCAGCTCCAGTTGCTTTAGGTTTGGCTAACTCCATTAGAGTCTTATTGGCCTCGTTGTTATTTTCTACCACATTCTCAGTTTCTCGTTCCTCTTGTAAATCTGATTCTAATTCTTCTTTCATTTGGAGTGGTGAGCCTTGATTAGTTAGATCTATAGTTTCATGAACTTTTTTGCAAAGATATTATGAACTCCTTTCAATTTCTAGATTGAATTCCACAAGATTCTTATTGCTACTCCTAGTCATAAACTGGAATAATTCAGAACTTAGAAACAATTTAAAGGAAGAAAAATACCAAAATAACTTAAGTAAGGAATTATTACAAACATGTTAAAATAATTGGAAACACTAGGGTTTTTTTTGTTAAATTGCTCATTGGTTTTCTTTATTAGCTCCCTGGTAACGATACCAAAGACTTAGTTTGGGGCATATAATATAGGAAAGTGCATCAAATCAAGTTATAGTATAGATTCAAACTTGAGTTTGAGTGTCAATCCGGTTAGGAATTATATATAGGAGTAATATCTAATTAATTAGCAGTATTATCCTAGAATCTTCCAATTACCTAACTTTTACACTAAGAGATGTAATTGAATAATGAAAGATAACAAAATATAGATTACAATAACAGTAGTAATAATAAAAATATAATAGAAACATAAACAAGAATACAAACGAGAGTAATTAAAATAAAGGAGAAAATATTTTCCTTAGTTAATCTTTGTGTTATTTGCTACCTAGTTCTAAGTGACTTATGTAAACTCAATTGCGATATTAGATTGAGAGGATTCTTATTATGAATTAATCAGACTCATGTCTCTAACTAATTCCTAATCTTGATACTACTCTAATTGAATCACTTATGGAAAAGAGCATCATAGAATCACATGAAACTAATGAATCCTACTATTAGGTAGCTTTAATCCCAAAAAACCGAACTACTAAATATTTTAGTTGGCCAGTTTTTTATAATTATATAGGTCTATCATATTATGGGAACTCAAACTGTATAATAAACTTGAGGAATAATTCAATCACCAATTAAATTGAATTAAAGAATGAAACAAAACTGTTTAATTAGATCACAATATGAAAGTATCATAGATTGAATATCAATATTAAGATGAATAAGAAGACTCATAATAGAATGTATTCAATAACGATTTACTACGAAAATCTAGAACAAAGACATAATAATAAGAAGAATAGAGAAATCCTTGTAATTTTATCATATTGTTTCTACTCCAAAGGGGATCTCTTTGCAAACCTAGACCTAGATACCTATTTATAAGAGTTAGACCTAAATTTATAAAGAAAACATGATAAAAATAGAAGATTCGTAAATTCTAGAATGTCTACGCCTAAGGTTCATGACTTTGGAGATCGGGCATGATCTTACACTTAGTTTGAAATCTTCAAAATTTGATGGAAATTAATTATGAGAGGTATACAACCATAGATCACGGTTGTGATCTTCACTTATAGTCTTCATTTGACTATATTTCTTACTTGAAATTCTTCTACTCCGAATCCATGATAAATGTTTTCTTTAGATAAACTCCAAAACTTGATAAATGTCATCTTCAAAAATTCATCAAATGCTTCTAAAGTCCTTGAAAATAAAAATTAAACAAACTAAGCTCCAAATCTCTATAAACTTAACTAAATTAATGTACAAAATCTCACAAAATTACTTCTAAAATATGTATGTTAATTACATGTTATCAATAAGCTTTTGAGACAATAATAAAGGAAGAATAATTAGCATTGGCATTGTTGTTAACAAACCTATTACTATAAATAACATATAGTTTTTTAAAGGTTTAAAACACAACTTGCTTAGTATAAGTCAACTATGTAATAATGGCTATAAGGTAACTTTTGAAAAAGGTAAGGGCATAAGATTCAAAAAAGGAACTAATGAAAAAAAATATTTCAAGGAAATAGACATGGTAACATTTATATAATCAAACATTTTGAGATGAGAATAGACAAATGTTTAGAATCTATAGTTGATAACATCTTACTTTGGTAGAAAAGATTAGGATACGTTAATTTCTAACATTTTGACAAGTTATCTAAGAAGAAAACAATTAGAGGTCTACTTGAACAAAACATAAGAGACAACATATAGTATAATACATGTTTACTAAATAAGATAGTTAGAAGTTTATTCAAAAGTAAAAATCTATTTCAACAAAAGAACCACTTGAACTGTTATATTTAGATCCATTTGGTCCAACTAGAACTTAAGTGTAGGTAAGAACAAATACGGTCTCGTGATTATAGATGGCTATTTTAGATACACATGTGTATTCCTTCTACATCATAAAAGTATGCATTTGAATATTTCAAGAAATTTGCTAAACAAGTATGAAAAGAGAAAGGTACATCAATAAATAGAATGAGACTAGATAATGGAACTAAATTTGAAAACTCAAAATTTATTAAGTTTTGTGAAGAGAATGATATAGCGTAAAATTTTTCTATACCATACATACCACAATAGAATTGAGTAGTAGAAAGAAAGAATAAGATGATTCAAGAGATGATAAGAACAATGCTAAATGAGAGTAGAGTAGCAAAATACTTCTAGACATAGGCAATTTCTATCACCTACAATATTATGAACAGAGTTTATTTAAGACCACAAATAGAGAAGATGCCATATAAGTTATACAAAGGAAATGAGCCAACAATATCTTATTTTCACATCTTCAGAAGAAAATGTTACATCAAGAAGACTGATGGAAATCTTAGAAAGTTTAAAGAGAAGGTTGATGAAGGAATATTTTTTAGACACTCTTTAAGAAGTAAAGCTTATCTAGTGATCAATAAGAAAACAAAGAAGGCATAAGAGTTAATAAATGTGAAGTCCAATGTAAATTTGGAAGAAGAATAAAATGATGAAGAGATATTTAAGGAAAAAAAAACAATGGGGAAAGGAGAAAGGAGAAAGCTCAAAATCAAAGAAAGAAATGGATACAAAAGAAAATGCTCTAAAACCATTTAAAAATGAGGATAAAGACCAAGAACCAAGGAGAATACAAGAAGAACATGGAAATATCTAAGTTCTCATCCTCAATTACAAATTACTGGCAACCCGAAGTTAGAAGTAAGAACAAGATGCACACTCCAAAATGTAGAAAGTTAATTTGTACTGCTATCTCAAGTTGAATTGACAATAATAGAAGAAACACTAAAAGAAACAAGTTAGATAGATGCTATACTTTTACAAATCAAGAGGAACATTGTTTTGAATCTATTGGAGAGACCAAAAGATAAATCGATTAATGGAATGAAACGTGTTTTCAAGAACTAGCATTATGAAAATGGAAACAAAATAAGGAACAAAGCAAGACTAGTTGCAAAAGGATATTCACAAGAAAAAGGAATTGATTACAAAGAAACATATACACCAGTAGCAAAATTGGAAGCAATCAAACTCTTATTCACTTTTGCATGATACAAAAGTTCCAAGTTATTTTAAATGGATATGGAAAGTACATTTCTAAGTAGATATATCAAAGAAGAAGCATATGTAGAACAAACCCTAGGATTTGAAGATCAACATCATGAAAATCATATATATAAGCTAGACAAAGCAATATATGGTACGAAAGACTAAGTGAATTTCTAGTAAGGAAACGTTTCAATAGAGGTAAATTGATATAACCTAATTCTCAAAATATTATGTAATGATATTTTAATCGTGCAAGTATACATTGTCATGTCTCAAGAGTAGTAAAGTTATAATAGTCTCATTAGGTACGCCAACCTATGACAAGAGTTGGCTACTTAACCACTATCATAGACTTGATATATAGAAGGCACATACGATGAAATAACTCTGAAGTATCTTTAGTTCAATATTTAAAATAAAATAGAGACACTTGATTCACATAATTCTTTTCAAAAATAGAAATTTACATGAAATTTTTATATAAGAAAATTCACAAAAGAATACTAAAATCATGTCTACAGTAAATACAATACTACAAGTTATTAGGTAATATACATAGCTTAGTTGAATACAAAACAAAGACAAAAAGAATGTTCTAAGTCCATTTACTCCTCACTCTAGACCCTTGCTCATCTTCTATACATCCAAGGATTAGTTAATCTTAGTATCTATCTTTGTGGACCTATAAAAGAACTATTGGGATATTAGCAACTATTGATCAATAAGGGGATGGAGACAGAAGTATATATAGCACGATAATCAAGTAGGGTTATCAATCAATTAGTTAGATGCAATGCAACACCATAAGCATATGCCATCCACACCATGTTTTCTAGCCCATTATAAAGTTAGAGAAATCGTACCTACTTTAACTTGGGCCCTAGGAGATTATAAGCATTTGTGCAATGTTATAGCCCCAACCAAATCCAGGCTTATGTAATGGAGACCTGGTTCCTCCTATAACTACCTTCAAACCTAATGCCCTTACCCTTACCATAACCCCTTCTCCTATTGCTTAATTCAAACTTAAGGATAGGGAAAGGCCAATTTTAGCTACCTTATTAAAGGGTTCATATTTAGTCAGAAATCCTAACCACTGCCTTAGTAGGTTTTAATGCATATCCAATTAGTGTTTATGTCTTAATTTTAGCTTAATCCATTGTAGGGGTAACCAACTAATTACAAAAAATCAAATCAAGAACCGAAACATAGCAAAGCATTCACAACATATAGCATAACAATCAAACTACAGAGCAAACGGTTTCCAAGTATACATGCCATATGCACATAATCAACTACTTTATAATCACAAACAAGTGTACACATTAGCCTCCATGAACTTTTATATAGCATTAAAAACTGCTATAAAGCATTGATCCTACTTAGATTCACAAACGCTTTATTTAGTTAGATACCCCAATCCTTCCATCATCAATGGTCCCTATATTATAAACCATAATCCACTTTCTATACCATTCATTAAAGTAATAGTGTTGTAATTATTGTACTTTTGTCTAGGCTTTACATTCTTGTAGTATTCAATAGGTGTCGCTTATGGTTATTAAGTATTATTACTTCTATATAGGTTATTGAAACCTTCTACTCAACTTTTTATTAGATTCCATAAGTTTATGGTGCCTTCTACATAATGTTCTATTAGGATCTATTAGGTGTATGATAACTTCTACTCAAGCTTTTACTAGCGTCCTTAGTTGTATTATTTACCTATTGGACCTTCTACTCAAGATTCTATTACTGTCTTAACTCATATCTTTATCATGTAAACTCATATTAAAGTTTCTACTATATAAACTTATAGTCAACTTAATTTAGGAAGCTTCTACCATACACCTAATAGACCCTAATACATACACCTAAGAGACCTTAATGTTATTAGGGTCTATTAGGTGCATGACACCTTTTACTCGAGCTTTTACTGGAGTCCTTAGTTATATTTTTTACTTATTGGACCTTCTACTCAAGATTCTACTAGTGACTTAACTCATATCTATATCATGTAACCACATATTGAAGTTTCTACTTATAAGCTTCTACTATACCTTCTAAATGTCATTAGTTTATACTAGCCTCCATAGAAGCTTTTGCAAAACCTTCTACAATTATCAGCTCTATTATTAAGTCATCTAGAATTGATAGAAAACCTTCTATAACTATCATATTTGCCCAATTCCAACAAAAACATCGTGTTTCACACTTCCCTTCACTTTGCTTAGATTCAACGTCCACCAATATTGACTTGCATGCCTTGGAACTCATCTACATTGATATAAAAACTTGAAATTTAACCAAAATGAGTGTTAAACACAACTAATTAACTAAAATACATGTATTAAACTGAAAATTCATGGTTTTTAAGTGTAAAAATTCTTCATGTATAAAATCTTCAATTTGATACTAATTATTAGTAATTTTTCAATAAAAATTATCAATTGCATAACTTAACGAAAATCCACAAAAACATTTAAGTGAAAATCATCAAGTTTAGCTTTGGGAAACTGCCTTTTTCATAAAATCCCTTAACTTGACTTAAAAATTCAAGATTAACCTACTACATATAATAAATAAATTACTCAAAAAGTGGTGGAAAATCAAATGCAACAAAAGATTTTGATAAACAGTGGATTTTCCTAAAATTCAACTTATTGGTCTTCCGGAAACTAAAAATTAACCCTAATAAAATGTAAAGTTTTCGTAAAACATTTTACATAGCAACTATCTATATGATATATGGTGTTTACAAAAAAAAAATTTGAACATGAAACAACATTGTTTGGTTATTTGAAAATTAAATCAAAAATCAGTTTCCAACAACACATTTATTAAGAGCGATATAAAAAATGAAATATTTTTTTAAAGAAGAAATTTTATATGAAAATATCTTAAAATTATATTGAAATAAAATTTTCCATAATTTTCAAACAAAATTTGATAATTTTAACAATTTATTAAAAATTGAATGAAAAATCGAACTTATCGACTTGACAAGCCCTAATGGCGATGGTGGGTTCATCTACCCAAAATGACATTGGTTATAGGTCTAAATGGTAGTAATTATTTGTGATCAAGTTGTCATCTTCCTTAAGAACCACATTCTCACAAATTATTACCTATATTTTCCTATTTTCTTAAAGTTTATCTAAAATTCTCAAACTCTCCACATAGATTTTCTTAGTTCCAAGAGCATCCAAAGAGTGGAAATGGAGGCAGGGAAAGGTATTTATAGGCCTTGGGTTAGTGGATGTAATTGATGCACGAGAGATATGTGTTATGTGATTTATTGCCACTTGTCAAGTTGGTTTCTCTAAACCATTAGCACTAACCATTGTTTTGCAAAACCAATGACACCAAAATTGTGGTTTTGAATAAAGCCATGAGCCTCAATTCATTGTTTTCTAAAACCATGGGCTACCTTATTTATTTATTTGAAGATATTTTACTATATTCTAATACTTAAGTTAGTGAGTAACTTTAAATAGAAGCTTTTACCAAAGCTTCTACATCCTATACTTAATTAAATAACTAATTACATCATAATTTTATTATCTTTAATAACATTTATTAATTTTCTTGTTTAACTAATTTATTTCTAGGCTTTCTTTGTTAAATTTTTATATTATTAGCTTATGTTTGAGATCTTGTCAATTTAGCTATAGAGTTTTATAATTTTCTTGTTCTCGATGGATAATAGATAAAATTTGAAAAATTCCACTCTTAACTTACTTTTATTTTTAATTATTTCATCTTGTGTACCTAAATTCTCTAAGTTGTCTTAAATAATTTGTGGCTTGAACATAAAATTTTACGGATGTCCTAATTTTCAATGTTTTGGTCTTACTTACTACAATATAGGTTTTGCATTTCCAAACCCCTTTAAAAAAATTTTGTCTTCATAACTTTTGTACATCTAGGTTTTTAGTCTTAGGTGCTTATTTTCTATTATTACTAATTGGTAATTAGGGTGGGTTGAAATCATTCTTGCTTCTTAGGTCTTTTGGCATCATAATGTCATTTCATTGGTATATGTTTTCCTATGAAGTGTTTTTATTTTTCACTTCTAAACTTGATTGTCCAATAATTTGAGAGATTACTTTCTAAAATTAATTAATATCTCTTTCAAAATGAGTCATGTTTCTTCTCTTTGATGTTACTTTAATAGAAGTTTCCATAGCTAACTACATAAGCTTTCCTTCTAAAATCGATATAACAATTATAATTATTCTAAGTCCTATGCAACCTTATGAAATAACCATAAGGTTTAGGTATTTAATTTATAGTTCTTCTTAAATTAGATTGATACTCATAATACCTAAAATTTTCTTAGTTTTATTGGTCTAAACTAATTAAAATCCTTATTACATTTTAGTTTAAACATATTCCACTTTTGATTATCTTTCTTTCTTACTCAGATTAATTCTCACATGGGTTTCACAATATATTAACTTTATTGTACCTTACAAATTTAAGGTTTTATTATAGGCTAAACTTTAGTTATCCATTTTGCATTCCCCTTCCTTTGTAATTTAATAATTTTACCTATGGCTTATAGATGTAATTCTTGATCATTTCTAAATAATATTTTGATTTTATTCATTTTTAACTATATCATTGATCATCTCATGATCTAATAATTATACTTATGTATCTAACACCTTATAAGGTTGTCCTATTAGCTTCTAAATTCTTAATAACTTAATTATAGATACTTTTATTTTTCATGTCTATGCTGACTTCATCTTATTCTAATTATAGAGAATGTGATTATTACTTATGTACCAATGTGATAGGGATTAATATTCATACTTATTTCCTAGAATAATTTGAAATCAATGATTTTAATGTTATTTGCTTATAAAGGTATAAGTTATTAGTTTTATTTTCTATTGTTTATATATTATCTTGTTTTCAATGTCGGGTTTGATTGTTTGAATCACATTACGATTACATTAGTCATTTAATTTTAAAACTAATCATTTCCCATTGATATTGGCTTATAAATATAAGTATGTTACTATTACTATATAGTTACCTTTATTAGTTAAGTCATGCAATAGATTTTAAAATTCAAGATTTGTCTATTTTAAGATACTTTCTAATTATCTTTTATCTTTATGTGTCACATATTTGAGTATTATTTGTTACTTAATTAGTTTTGTAGTTTCTTATGTATCATATATCTTAACATAATTATACTGGTAGGAATGAGCGGCAAATCTTGACTTTCAGTTAATTTAGATCGACTAAGACAGTCTATAACTAAATTAACTTAACTCAGAACACTTGACTCTATTTAACTCAACTCAACCAAACTTGACTCGACGTAATATGACTCAACATGACTTAAGGTTGAATGGGCTTATCACTCTAACATAGACTATATAGATTTGCCAATCCTTCCCAATTGGATATTAATGCTAATAAACTTGAAGATTGCTTTTTGATAATTTCTTATTGCTTCTTTGTGTAATTATCTACTCTTCTTTTCCTAGGGTCTAATTGATCCTAGTTTATATATTTTGTTATAGTATTCTTATTTCATGTTTGTTGGCCACTATAGAAGGTTAAGTGAGCAATTTTTATTTCTCTTAGAATGTTCCTATATAATCTTTATAGTTATTATTATAATGTTTTGCTGCTCATATTATGATAGCCATCTTTGGGATCGATGGTAGTGACAGACTGATGCAATTTTGATATTTGGAACTAAGTTTTATCTTTGGATTTACGATATTCATTTTATTGCATCATTGTTAGGATATCTAGGGTCTGATCATAACCTATATTAAGTAAAGTTTGGCTTGTGTAAGTAGGGTTATGAACAATAGGGGGTGATAAAGAATTGTTTAAAATGGTTGTTTTCACATAGGGTTAAGAGAAAGATTATATGGGTAAGTAGTTAGTTTGACCCTATATTAGGTGATAGAAAATATTTTTCCTAAGGTTGCCTTTGTAGAAGGTTAAGAGGAAAGGGATAGGTAGATAGATTAGCTCTAGTAATTTGCAATTAGGTTTATGTGGTATAAGGGATGATGTGAGATATTCTTCATGATGTGAGATACATGACTTAGTATCAAGTTGTTTTGTTATCCTTTTTGTGGTAAACTTTAGCCATAATTTATGATAAGGGATATTAGTATAGTTAGCTTAGCATACATATATTTAATTTGAAGATTTGAGTAAGGTAACAATATAATTCTACTTTCATTGAAAAATTTCACTAAGCGAATAAATGATAGGAAATTCAATATATATATATATATATATATGTGTTTATTCATAATATATAGTATAAAGGCATTACTAATTAGTGGGAACTACTACTTGTCCAGAATTCAATTTTGTTTAAATGAAAAGAAAATGCACTATTTCGAGTAAAATGTTAAGATATACGATAGATATTTATTATTACATATACATGTCATGCCTTTTCTTAATTTTGAGCTTTGTATATAGTAGTATAAATATAAATACATTACATATGAATCATATAGTTATAGTTTGAAATTATTCTAGAAGATGTAAATTTGTTTCTTGATTAAATTACATCAATTTACAATAATTACATCTAGATTCATAATAATATAGATATATAGAAGTAAATGCCATTCTTAATTATATCTAGTTTTATAACTATGAGCACAAATATAAGCTACGATACTACTTCAAATTAGAATTTATCATACAATCCTTGATGTTTTAAAAGTTTAAACAAGATTGAAGTTAGATTATGTTGCATTAGCAAAAGTTTCCTCCTTTCCACTAGAAGTTACTATGCTATATTTGATTTTATGGAATATTTTAAATAAGTTCTTAACGCTTAAGGTAAGTACATGTTAAAACTATCCATTTTCTTAGCTATCTAAGTGAGTAGCAGCTCTTATCCACTCTAATGGTCAACTCAATCTAACACCAAAATTAGCCCAGTTCATTGCTTTCAGTTCTAGCTTCGATTATCAATCGCTATACTTGTTGACTCATTAATCATACGGTTATCTAGACTTCCATTCTCTAAGTCATCTAAAGTTCAACTTATGTTTTGCTTAGGTTTTTTCATGATCCTCTTTTGGATTTACTTCCCTTCCTAATCTATTTAAGGATCTCATTATATTTCTAATCATCCTATATCTCTCTTACACTTATACTCAGTAATAATATCCAACTTAGTGATTTATTCATAAAATTACCAAGAATAGGAAATTTGTCATCTTTAACTTCTATTTCTAACATTAGGTTAGAACTTCTATATTCTTCTATTACATCTATAAACTACATCATCACCCATGATAGACTCATCTTCTACAAAAGGTTCTACTTTGTATCCATTCATCTTTTAATAACTTCCATTCAAAAACCAAAAACCTAAACTTAAGATATAGTCTTTAGATTATCTAGTATATAGATCACCTCATGAACCCTAATGCCATCTATCTTCATCAACGCTTCAACCTTATCTACATCACAATATGTAATTAGATCCTCCTAGACTTTCTCATCATCCTCATACAATTGACCTTCTACATTAGCATCCATAGATCTTGCTCCATTAGGTTTAACTACTTGGTCATCTTCTAACATAGCTTCTATAAGGTCATTAGGTTCTATATTATCTTCTACATGAGGTTTTTCCAAATGTTCTACAAAAGTTTCTACAGGATCCTCTTCATTAGGTATAACCTCTTCCTTTCCCTTTGGTTCTACATCACCTTCTACAAAAGTTTCTATAGGATTCCCTTCATATGATTCTATGTTATCTTTTCTATTAAAATCCCCTTATTAAGCTTTATCATATACTTCTACAAAAGGTTCCACAATTTCTATTAATAGCCATCACCAAACTCTCTACATGGGATTCTATAAGTTAATCTATACTTAGTTCTAGTCCTTTACTTAAGGTTCTAAAAGATCTTCTATATATAAATATGATGTCTTCATGTTTTACAATCCATTTACTACCCTCTCTTACTTTGATACCTAACATATCTACTTAATTTTAGTTAATACGCTTCAAAACAAGTTCCTTAAGAACTATGCACCACAAATCCTTAATAAAGAGTGCTTTGATACTATCTAAAGACTATATAACTCAAGAGTGGTAGAGTTGTACCAATCCTGCCATGTATACCAACCTATGACAAAAGCCACTCACTCAATTGCTATCATGCACTTGGTATACAAAAGGTACATACAATGAAACAACTCTAAAGCATCTTTAGTTCAATATTTAAAGTAAAATAGAGACATTTGATTCATATAATTCTTTTAAAAAATAGAAATCTGATTCATATGTTTATTTTGTAAAATAGAAATTTATGTGGAATTTTTACACAAGAAAACCTATAAAAGAATTCCAAAATCATTTTTATAATAAATACAATACTACAACTTAGTTTGGGCCTAATTGACTATAAAAAGAAGAAAAAAAAAATGTTTCAAGTCCATTTACTTATTCTAGACCCTTAGTCTATCTTATATATGTCCAAGGGTTGGTTGATCTCGATGTCTATCTTTTGATACCTGCAAAAGAACTATGGGAACATGAGCAATCATTGCTCGCAAGGGCATAAAAACAAAAGCATATATAGCATAATAATTAGGCAATGTTGTCAATCAGTTAGCTAGATGCAATAAAACAAACATATGTTATTTGTATGACATTGTCCAGTTTACCATGAAGTTAGAGAAATTGTGTCTGTTTTAACCTAGATTGAAAAAATTGTACAAATTGGAGTGATTCCATAGCCTCGAATAAACCCAAGCTTATTCAATGGAGACTTAGCTTCTCTTGTGACTACCTTTAAACATAGTACCCCTAACTTTACCATAACCCCCTATCATATCACTTAGTTCGACCTTAAGAATGAGGGAAGGCTAATTTTAGCAGACTCGTCAAAGGGTTGGTATTTGGCTAAAAATAGTAACTACCCACCTAGTAGGTTGCAATGCATGTCTTGTTAGTGTTTACGTCCAAGTTTTAACTTAGTTCATTATTCTGAATCCTGTAAATTTTCGTTAAGGACATGGGGTCAAGCTTCAATGGCTACTGAATTCCCTAGGGTTGACAAGCTAAATATTTAAAATTCACTCAATAAACATGAACTTGTAATAGTGAGAGAGCCCTACATATGAAATCCTAAAACATAACTGAACCCTTTTAATTATAAAACTTCAAACCCTTTGATATTTTAGGGCTTGAAATCAAAGAGATAATTAAAGTAAAATACTAAGTAAGTGATTAACTTTCATTTCCATAAACTCTTAAGCGGAACCTTAAAATATAACAATCAAACTACTAAGTTAGTAGCTTCTATTTAGAGTAAACAAGATGAATAAATAAACAAACATAGAAATGAATGAGTAATCAACTAAATAAATCAATAAATGAATGAAAAAAAAAAGAAAATTCTAATCTACAAGTTGGTGCATATTTGCATCCCCCAATCCTTTCAATTTGCAATGCATGTGACAAGTTTATGCTCATAAGAAAGCACTTTGATTTAAATTTTGGAGGCATCTTTTTGTTGCATGAAATGACCTTATAAAGCCCAATCAAATTACCATAAAAAGCTTAGAATCTTATCTACCTAGAAACCCATGGAGTGTAGGATAGACAAACTTTCATTTGCAGTAATTGCTAGTGCATCGGAAAGGAAAAATTACATCTTAGAGCCCTTAATCTATTCCCTAAAATGTAGATCAAACTTCTTTCTCAAACCTCAATATTTCCACTCCCATTTGTAGAAATTTAGAACAACTTTAAGTCCTTACAAGCCCTCTCACACCAACTTAAGTCCCTAAAGAGAACGACCATCATTTTTCACTTGTTTCCATCGTGCTAACCACATAAACCATGTTCTAATCACCCTACCTAAAGCCACTTTATTCACTACCCTTAACTACCATTTTTAGGAGCAAAAACTTGCTTACTTTAGCTACTCTCATGCCCCTCTAATAGCCATAAACAACCACTAACACAAGCCCCAAACTACCATCCTTTTGGACCTTATCCAACTCCTCAAGCAACTAATAACACTAAGCCTAAAACACCACCGTTTTGACCACTTTAAGGAGCTAACAAGGGAGAGCTTTGGGTTTGCTAAGGGACATTCTAGAGGCTCTAAGTGAGGAGCAAAACTAAGAGCAAGTAGGAGTCTAAGGAGCTTTACCATCACTTTGTAGCAAGCCTTCTTTCCTTGGTTTATACTATATATTCTAGCTCCTTTTGATGTAATAGGTTGTATAGTAGAAAGTTTTAGATCTTGTTGTATTAGGAGCTAAAATGAAGAATGTAAACATGAATATGCATATTCTTTGTGTCATATCTTTTAGACACTTGTAGAAGTAAGTCTTGAAATATTCTTTCATGTATAGTGTACATACTTTAATATATGCTCAATAAGCAAAGTTGTGTGCTTGTAACTAGAAAAATGATCAAACAAAACTCTATCACACTTGTAGATACTTGTTGGATGTGTAGAGCATTAGGTCTTTTTCCATGTTTTGTTAGCCCTTATCTTGTTACCTTATCATAAAAATGCCCCCTAATACCTCTTTAGTGTGTACATAGGTTGTTTAAGTAAAAAGCTTAAGGAAAATACTTTTTTGGATGCTTAGTAAGATACTTAAAAATTTGAATACAACTTAATATTTGATTATAATGATGTTTTAGATAAGATTAGGGTGACTTAAGACTTATCAAAGTAGTATAACTACCATATTAAAACACTATGAGCCAAAATCAAGCTAAAATCTTGTTATGGGCCCAAAATCTATCTAGCATAGCCTGAAAGCCCCTTAGATAGAACTGAATTATAACTTAAAAAATTTTTAGGAATGTGTTGAGAAGATTTTTTTACTCAAACGAATAAGTTGGGCGTAGGCCTTATGCTCTAAATGGCTAAAACATGCTAAACTAATAAAAATTAGGTTAAGAACTTGTGAGAACTAGCAAGTTGCAATCTTTCAAGAATTAAAGAAAAGGCCCATTAAGATAATCTTAAAGCCCAAAGAACAAATAGGAAGCCTAACTTAAGGAATTTTTGCAACAAGACCCTAAAACCTAACTTTTAGAACACTAAGAATAAAAGACAAAAGTTTGGCTGAGAAATAAATATGAACTCATAAAAAATTAAGCCAAAATGTTACCCCAAGGACCAATAAAGATTTAGAACTCACTAGGAATTGGAAGCCAAAATAATTCAAAATAGAATAATTAAACTTAACAACTAAAGAGGTCTACAAATTTTAGAAACCAAACAAAAAATTGCAATTACAATTTGCAAAAACAAACTATGCTACGAGAATCTAAATTCAAAAAAGACAAAAAATGACTATAAGTTATGATAAAAATAAGTTTAAGTCAAAATTAGGAATTACAGCGAGAATAGTACGTTTAGTAGACAATTACTTATTTTCCCATTCGTACTCCTTAGTTATTATAAGTGATCTCGACCTACCTGTAGATCATTATTTTCTATATTACATTATGACCAAGTGAGTATTCTGATGATTGCTATACTTATTATTTGCTTGTAGAATAGTTGTACTAAATCAAGATAATAATTGGTATGCTTGGGGTTTTTAGGAATCGCATGTGCATGGAATTGTATGCTAGCTATGTTAAGATACGTTAATATAAGATAATAAATTTATTTGTTGATTAGCTACTCATAGTATGCCTACCGTGATTGCCTAATGACATTGATTGGTCACCAAAATAAACCGCAGTTAACAATACTTAGGTATAACTAAGTCAGATCATTCATGGCACGTCTTGCATCATATAATTTTAGCTGTTACATATGTAAACCCTAAAAAATCGATAATCTGAACCATAATTTAAGTTCAAGTATCATAAACTGTGTCATGAGTTGATAAGGCTAGTAACAATAAAAGTTTATAAAATTTAATAAATTGAATATAACACCAATAATAAAAATCTTAGAAATTGATCAAAACCCTAAATCGATACCAAAACCCTAAATCCAATTTATGCACAATTACCCGAAATCGAACTCGAACTTGATTGAAACCTTAAAACTATAATTTTAAGGCTATAAAATAATTAAATATCACTCAATAGTGAAATAATTAAATATTACTTTGTAGTCAATTGCAATTATTGACTAAATTGAGTAATCGCGTAAAATTTTTAACGAAATTGTTAAAATAACTTGTAAAAATTATAATTGTAATCAGTAACAATTAAATTGATAAATTTTCATAAAATTCCAAAATTAATTTATAGTTATTATTTTTATGATTTTTATGTTTAGAAAAATTACATATAATTATTTCTAATTTCCTTTTTCTTCCATTTTTTCTATTTTCCTTTCTTTCTTTTTCTCTTCTATTTTCCCTTTTCCCACACGTGATTTATAGCTGCAAAAATCAGCAGCCCATATGCATAAATAAATGTCCAAGTGTCACAAAATAAAGGGGTAAAGGACAAAATGATAAAGTGTGAGTCTTATCTTAATTAATGCTTAAATTAAAAGGATAAACTTCCTTATTTTTTTATTTTATTTGCTCCCAAAAATCTGCTGATCTTCATGCCATACAAAACCTGGAGAAAAAAAATTAAACCAAAAACACAAAGAAAAGGAAAGGAAAAGCAAAGCAAAAGATCAAAAAAAAAAAAAACAAGAATATGAAGAAAATTAAGAAGAAGAAGGAGGAGGAGGAAAAGAAGAGGAAAATTAAGGATATTACCAATATATTTAGGTAAGTGTATTTATTTTAGTTGTTTATATGTAAATTATATGGTATATGCATGTATATACTAAGTATTTTGCTAAATGTTTCATTACATATACATAAATAGATGTATGGGTAGATAAACAAATATATATGTATCTTTTATGTGTGTATAAACATATGTATGTAGACATGTATAGAAACATTATTATGTAAAATATACGGTATATGTGTATACATGTATGTATAAATAAGAATACATATAATAGCTATTTAGAAATTTTCCTATTTGGATATATATATGCATGTACACGAAAAAAATAATAAAATAAAATAAATAAATATATATACGTATATATAAATAAGAATACATACAGTATATATTTATCTTTTTTACAAATTAAGCATTGATATATATATATATATATATATATATATATATGTACATGTGAATATGAATATTTATGTATATAATCTTTATTTTCATATATGATATATATGTGTAAGTATATGTATATTATACATATATATGTATATATATGTACACATGTGCTTCATATCTTTATATTCATGTACACATGTAAGTTATTATTTTTCTTATGTATATATATGCGGCGTGAATATGTGTATATATAAACCTAGTCTTTATTATATACAGGTGTAATGATAGGTATATGTATGTAAATTTATATCTAGTATTTTCATATTACAAGAATTTTTGTATATATAGTTATACAAGTATTTATATATATATGTATATCATAGAATATTAGAAAATAATAAATTAAAAAAAATAATAATATTTAATAAGTCTAAAATCTCAAAAATAGGTAAAAATAAGTAACTAGGGTAAAATAAGCTTAAAATAATAAAATTATCAATTATATGATTTAAATAATTATTAAATCATAAATATACTAAGAAAAAGATGAAATTAATATTTTATAACTTTTTAAATTAAAATAATAAATTTTGTGATATTTTCATATCATAGTCCAAACTGCAAGTCACAATATCTAAAACGGATCCCGCTATGAGAAAATACACTTGAAAACGATCAAAACAAACTATAGGTTTATAATGATCCAAGCTAAAATAAAAAAAGTTATACGCGATTCAATAAAAAGCTCGAATCAACAATTTCATGTAACTAAGTGAAGTAAACATTATAAATTACGATACTAGTTTAGCTTTAAATTCCTAAATTTACAATTTTCTATATTCCTTATTCTCAAGTGATCTCAACCTTGATCTTGAGATGCCCTCGGATTATTACGACCCTTGAGTCAATTATAGCTGAGTGAGTTTTTCCTAATGATCCCATACTTGCTTGTGTTTGTAATTAGCGAATATAAATTATGATTAATAAGTGAATGTTATATGGGGCTAGGTTATGCTTATGTATGATACCTATTTGTTAATGGTGAATTTACTTTAAAGTACGATAACATATTAATTGTTGTATAGTAGATTTGCTAAGAACTGATTGTTTGTGACTTTGTTAATCATTGAATAATAAGACCTAATTTTACTCGACTAGAAAAAGTTAACTTGAAATATGCATAATCATACACCGCATAACTAATTTCGACCGTCACATTACACGAAGGTAGCGAGAGGCCATACATGGGTTGATTATTTGATTGTTATTAATTTTGTACGATGCATACGTGCGATATGACCTTACCCTAGCCTATAGGATTACTAGGCGTTGGAGGCATCAACCGCCTAGCTAAGGGTCAAGTCTAAAGGCCTCCATTTAGGGGTGAAAAATGGCAATGTAAACCTACTCACAATCTTATGTAGAACTCATTTTTGATAAAATTGAGAATGGATATACCATTACATTTTAAATAAGAAACGTTGAGTTTCGTTATGAGATAAATTCTATTATGATACCCCTATCTGATTGTGCCGATGTACCTCTAACTCTAACTTCGAAGGGCATTAAATCTTAGTTGCATATAGTACTTGGTCACCTACATGTATTTATTTGGTATACTGATTAACATGCATTCATTTGATTGAACTTAATTATTGTATAACTTGATTGCTGTATAGTTGAGGGGATTATCTCACTAAGCTAGTTAGCTTATACCTTTGTAGTCTTCTTTCGTAGACTGAGTTGTTAATAGAGTTGGGTCATCGTATGCTCGAGGTTAGTTGTACATCAGGGGGTCGATATGGGAGCAAAACGTAATCGGAGTGTACTCGTGATAGTTTATTTAAATTATGGATCTGATTATATGATAAACTGATATTAGTTTAAGTTAAAAGTATTATAGACTTCTTATCTGTAAATTCTTATATAAATAGATTATGTTTTATATTTCTTTAACTTATTATTATTATCATGAAATAATATTACTCATGCTTACATAACTTTTAGTTGTTAGTTGTAGCAGTAGCTGCAGCCTTGTGTATTGTATAAAGGGTCGTCGATTGTAAAGGAATTCAATTTATAATCCTTTGTATGGTATATAGCAACTTCCGCGACTAGCCCCTTCGGGTCGCGACAACATCACTTGCAAATGGGATAAAGGGGTCTTGATGGTGTTGTGATATTTACTATATGAGTTTTTTGCAATGTTCACATGTGTAACATGGCCTTACCTTAGCCTATGGGCTCACTAAGCATTAGAGTCGCTAATCGTATGGCTAAGGGTCATGTCCTAAAGTCCACCACTTAGAGTTGAGTAGACCGCATATACTATTTACATCCATACTCTTAGCTTGGGATCAAGAACTTGAAATTAATAATATATAGATGAACTATATAAGAAGAAAGAGTAGAGAAAATGTGAGATAAGTATGTGATTAGTAGCTAAGGATGCTTGGAACCTAAGTTTGATGGTTCAACTAACTCCAACCTTGACTTTGAGGGAAAAATCCTAAGTTATATAAGGTTACCAATTTGGCTATGTATATTTGTTTGAGCAAATGACTATTTATATTCATATAACCGTATAATTTAACTTATCTAATTATTGCATGAAGGTGTAGTAGGAGGGATCACTCACTTAGCTAGTTGAAAGCTTATACCCTTTTGGTCTTCTGTTGTAGGATAACTCATGGCTTGTTTCAGGGTATGCTATGCCCAAGGTTAGTATTGGAAGCTAAGATATGAGAGATGAGGATGAGCAATTGAGATAATAATAATTATTATTGTAGAATCTTTTGAGAAGATTTGAATGTACTATGTAATATTAAGCTAAAGACTCCTTACAACTTATTTTTGTATTTTGTATTGTATCCTCTATATTTTGATGGGATGATATTCCGTTTTATGTTTATTATGAACTACAATTATATAATTATGTTAATTAATTAAATTCTAATTTTTGTAACATACTTGGGAGTGTACAACTAAGAAGCTACCTAGTATTGGAAGATGTCTTGTATATTGTATCAAGGGTTTTGGACTAGTCATAAGGCTAATCTAAGATATTTAAGGCAATATACAATAGGGTGCCATGACCGAGGTATCTCTTGGGGCATAATAAGGGTGACCAGCCAAATGGAAATAATCAAATCAAGGTGTGAAACACAAGAAAACGTCTACAACATATATCATAGTAATCAAACAACATAGCAAACAATTTCCAATCACATACATCACATGTGCACAATCAACTAATTTACAACAACAAACAAGGATACACATCAACCTCTAAGTACTTTTATACAATACTACAAAGTGCTATGAAGCATTGATTCCACTTACCTGGATTTGTAATCACTTCTTTAAGTTAGATGCCCTAGTCCTTCATTGTTAATGGTCCTTATATTACAAACCATAATTTAGTTTCGTTACTATTCATTTAAGTAATAGTACTTTAATTATTGTACTTTTGTTTAGGCTTAACATTCTTTTAGTATTCAATAGGTGTTGATTTTAGGTATTAAGTGTTATTACTTCTATATAGGTTATTGAAACCTTCTACTCAACCTTCTATTAGGTTCCTTAGGTTTATAGCATAATCTAAATTACCTTCTTCGAAGGTCTATTAGGTGTGTAACACCTTCTACTTAAGATTTTATTAGGGTCCTTAATTATATTCTTTACCTATTAGACTTCCTACTCAAATTTCTACTAGTGTCTTAACTAATATTCTTTATCATGGAGCCTACTAATGAGGATTCTACTGTTATAACTTATAATCAACATGATTAAGGAAAGCTTCTACCATACATTTTACATGTCACTAGTTTGCACAAGTATCTATAGAAGCTTCTATAGCTATCGAACCTTTTATCATCTAAGACTTCTAAAAAACCTTTTATAGCTACCAAATTCACCCAATTTCGCCAAAAGCATTGCATCTTACTCTTTTTTTCACTTTATTCAGATTCTGTTTAGTTGAAACTTTACCAATATTGATTCACATGTCTTGGAACTCATCCACATTGAAATGCAAACCCTAAAATTCAACCAAAAAGAGTGTTAAACACAATTAATTAACTAAAATACCAAATATACATGTATTAGGCTGAAAAATCATGGTTTTTTGTATAAAAGTCCTTCATGTATGGTAGTTAAAATTCTCAATTTACTATTTATTATTTGTGATTTTCCAACAAGAATTATCAATTCCATAACATAGTGAAAATTCACAAAAACATTTAATTAAAAATAATCAAGTTTAGCTTTGAAAAACCCATCTTTTCATAAAATCCCTTATTTCTATTGAAAAATTCAAGATTAACTTACTATAAGTGACATTAAATAACTTAAAAAGTAGTGGAAAATCAGATCTAACAAAATCTTTTGATAATGGAGGATTTTCCTTAAAATTTTGCTTATTTGTTTTTTAGAAACTAAAAATTAACCCTAGTAAAATGAAAAGTTCTAAAAAGATATTTTATATAGTAACTATCTATATGATATATGGTGTTTATAGAAAAATTTTGAACGAGAAATTACATTATTTAGGTGTTAGAAAATTAAAACGAATATTGGTTTTTAGTGACACATTAATTAAAAGTAATATATAAGATGAAAGTTTTTTTTTATAGAAAACACCAATTTTATATAAAAATATGCTTAGAATTATTCTAGAATAAATTTTTTCCATAATTTTTGGATAAAATTTGATAACTTTAAGATATTATTGAAAATCGGATGAAGAATCAAACTCATTGATGCAACAAGCTCTAATGGCCGGTGGTGGTGGTGGATTTGTCTACCCAAAGTGGCACTAGTTGTAGGTCTAAATGGTGGCAATCATTCAACATTAGGTTATTGTCTTTCTTGGGAACCTCGTTCAAGCATATTACTACTTATATTTTTCTATTTTCTTAAAATTGCTCCAAAATTCTCATACTCTTTACACAAATTTTCTTAATTCTAAGTGCATCCAAAGAGTGGAAATAGAGATGGGGAAAGGTTTTTATAAGGCTTAGGTTAGTCATTCGTAATGCATAAGGGACCAATGTTATATGGTTTATTGCCACTTATCATGTTGGTTTCTTAAAGCCATTAGCTCCAAACATTGTTTTACAAAACCAATGATACCAAAACCATGGTTTTGTTCAACCATGAGCCTTAATTCATTATTTTCTAAAACCATAGGCCTCCTTATTTATTTATTTAATTGAATATATTTTATTATATTCTAAAACTTAGGTTATAAATTAAATCAAAAGATTTTTAAAGATAAGTAGGTACAACATGGTGGATAGGGTATAAGGATCTATTGGTACCCTAACATCTAGGATTTCAATTCCCAATTTTGGAATTGAATCTACATTGTAGCACATTAAAATCAATTTAAAAATTGTATCCTATATAACCTATTGGGCAGAGAGTACCCTATAGAAGCTATAAATATTTTTTATTATCCCATAAGTTTTAAATTCACAAAATACTAAAAAAGTATTTTATATATGATGTTATTTGTTTTTGCGTATGCCAAAGCTATGGATCTTGTAACTAAGCCTATGCAACCACTAGCAAAACCTATTCTTTCAATATTTGTGATTTCAAGTTTATATATAGCTTCTGGAACAAGTAGCAAATTGAAATGAAAATTACATTTATAGAAGTTGACATATCACACATAAATGGTAGATCAATTTGTCTAAAAATCTAATATCACTTTTATGGAACTTCTTTATTCATTAGCCATGGGACCATAGAAGACAGCAGATAACTTCTATAAAACTCAAAAGATAAAACACAACACATTTGATCTATGTTCTAGACTGAAAATTCAGAGTTTAGACGTCTAAATGGACTCTGACTGTAGAATTGCTTATTTCTAATGCAACGCCTTGTGAACAATTTGCTAATGTCTTACTTGCATGTCGGGACTCGTTCAAGCACTTCGAAAACATCAAGCTATTATTTGCTCCACAGGAATCAAATGCCATAGGCGATCAATAGACAAAGGATGCGTAGCTATCATCTTTTGAAGAAACCATTATGTTAATTCCGCCTATTGGTGTATGCAGTGCGTTACATAATGATATGTATCCAAATCTGTATGTCAGGAAGCAGAACACTTCTACGTACTATAAAAAGCGTTGGCCACTAATAAGGCTCCCAGACAAAAGTCTTCTAATACTGATGTATTATGCTCGGCTTATGTATGCTTGTATATTTGCTATATTAACTGATGCAATGCATATATATTACCCACAAAAAAATAATTGTAAAATTAAGGTCAAATAATTATAATTTGATGAGATATATTAATGGGATTAAATTATCTATCTATTCCGTCTATTTGTTAAGACCATTTATGCTTATTTTAAATGATTTAACATATGCCTTGAGCCAAATAGTTAGTCCAAGATGATTGGATTTTATTGTATTACTATAAATAGGTTAGATCTTTCTTTACTCTGACATTTTGACATAAATTAATTGGCTAAGTTTATTAAATACCATCAGTCAAGAAGGAAAAGGGAAAGAAGACTTGATCATACTCATTAACACTTTACTAAAAGTTATCAATTATAAATATAGTCAACATATGTATAACATAAATATTCGGCTATGATATTTTAAGTTGATATGCGTGATCTAGATAAATTCTTCCCTACTTCATGTAAAAACGTCTCCTCGACCTAAAAATCAAAAAGCTTCATTGACAAAGACATCCTGCCCTACGATAAAAGGGAGGCCAGTTGCCATTCTCTGCACCGGCAATTCACATTTTCACTCCGTAGATTGTTCATGTTCAACTTTAGACACTGCTATATATGTTTTTCTAGTATTCATCGATATTCTTAAACAGGAGAACAAAATAGCAAAACTAGACTTAAATAGGTTTGTTTTAAAAAGCAAGGCATATGGGAAAAGTGAAGATCATTGGTGTGAAAGCAAGCCCGTTTTGCATATGACCCGAAGGGGCTTTGAAGCTAAAGGGTGTGGAGTATGAGTGGACAGAAGAAAATCTGAAGAACAAGAGCGAGTTGCTTCTGAAATCCAATCCGATTTACAAGAAGGTTCCAGTGCTTTTGGATGATGGAGCTATCATTGCAGAGTCAGCTGTGATCCTTGAGTATGTGGACGAGAAGTGGAAGGATAATCCTCTTTTGCCTCAAGATCCTTGTGAGAGAGCATAGGCTCGTTTTTGGGCAAAATTTGCTGATGAGAAGGTACATCTATTTGCTCTTGCTGAAATATTTGGTTTTTCACCGGTTTATTCTTTCTTGCATGGCTTAGAAGAAGTGTATGAATTGATTTATACGGATGCAGCGTCTTATGGGTGGAGCATGGGGTGATTGCAAGGCGGAAGGAGAAGAAAAGAAGAAAGTAGTGGGGTCTGCATTAGAAGCTTTCGCATTACTCGAGAAGCAAATTGGAGGTAAGAAATTCTCCGGAGGAGAAAATATTGGCTTTCTGGATCTCGTCGTAGGTTGGATTCCTGTGTGGCTTGGAGTGATGGAAGAAACAGGAGGAATCAGGGTTTGACGCCGAGAGATTCCCTTCACTTCATGAATGGGCGCACAACTTTGACCAAATTCAATTGCTACTGCTAAGACACAATTCATCAGCAAATTGGCAAGGATAAAATAGCCAACGCATGTATCACAACACCATAACAGGCCTGAAAATGTAGGTTCATGTTGTCATTAGAGCAACAACACATAGCGACAACCATACACTTTGCTCCTTGCTATGTACAACAAAATGTCAGGCGAGAAACCAAACATAGACCTATCCTTCCAAAACCAACACTAACGAAATGCGTGCTGAAAAAACAATCTCTACGAAATCAACATTGCGCCAAAACGAAGCTAATGATTGATCAGCAGCAATCCCCGAACCAAAACAAAAATACGTTGATACAAACTACCCCTGTCAATGATTACTGGTTTTCCTTGTTTGACTTTGGTACGTTGCCAAGATGACAGTGATGTGAAGCCATTAAGGTCTATGCAATGGGGTATTCATCTTGCGCTCGATGACAAGCAATGCATTCTGATCTGAGTCCGTTTGGTCTCATCTTAGGTGCAAACTACGAGCAGCTCCACTTTTCAAATATGTAATGGGGATTGACCACTTCCTTAGAGCTCCTGAAAAATGTCGCCGACTATTTAAAGTTGGCCTTTCGGCTTATGCTCGCAGGGTCATCAGAGCACCACCATGGTCAGGTTCAGCTGCCATATAGTTAGTGTATCACTTGGTGCAGGAACCTACGTCGAGAACTATAGTAAGTCATCGTGAACATAGTAACAGTATTAATCTGGCAAAACGAGAGTTTTGCACTAGAGAATAGAAGCAATATATGACATACCGCCCTTAACATGCTTATAATTAGTTTGTTAAGAGATAATAGAACGCACAATTTCCTTTTACCTAAATCAAGCACATTCATTTTTCATAAAGCAATTATCATTTCCAATTCACATAAGATAGTTCATCTCAATGAAAATCCTGTAACACAATAAATGACATAAAAACACTCATGAGATTAATCTTTCACTCTAGTCAGCTCCCAAATCACACAAAAAAAAATAAAAAAAAAGGCCGGAAGCCTTTCTCCGTTTTATCAAACCCAGGTCCCAATCATAGGATTTGTCGGTTATGTGCCCACCACGCTTCTGCAGAGCCATTTTGATCACTAATTGGTAACATAGTCACAAAATTTATATAAATAAAATGCTTAACAAACTTAAACGATCATGGCAAAGTAAACTCACAGTCTACTATGCCAAGACAATGGGGCATCGGGGGCTTACAAATAGTTACTGTAGCTATGGTTTGTTCGTCCTCTTCTCTCTCTCTCTCTCTTCTCTTGGTAGATTTGAAATTGTGGTTAATATTCATGATTTTTCCTCATCTCCAGACTATGTATCTGGGCTCCCATATCCTTTGTTTGATTATAATGAAGTTCTGTTTGAAGAAAAAAAAAAAATTAAGTTAGAAGTTGTGGCTTTATGTTGATTATCAATCAATATTGGTTAGGTAACATGATTCAATCCAAAATTGCTATATTTCTCAGGAACGAGTATAGTGGAGTTTAGATCATAAATACTGTAATTTGGAGAAATTTAAGTCTTGTAATGGAAGTAAATTTGTTGTCCATTGCTTAAAAAGTGGCATTTGCCTTTACAAGAACAAGATACAATCAATTGTAGGATTTGAATTGTCGATATATAGATTGTTTATTGCTGTAAACTCCTCCGTCATTATTTTTATCGGAGGTAAAAACATTGTGTTCTCAATAGGAATCCATGTATTTGAGAACTTTGGCATGCTGTTGATTCACAGAAAAGTAGAAGACATTCTACTTCTTTTTGAACACTTTAGATATATAAAGTATTGGAAAATTACCACTATAATCAAGAGCGATTTGGCTTAACGATGGAAGCTAGAGGCTGGTAAATGTGTGAAAAGATGTTGGAAGGTGATTTTCATTACGTTACACTAAATAAAAAATAGAAAAAAAAAACACTGTTATGCCGTTAAGATTGATATGGTGAGTGTTACTTGTTAGATGCTGTAATCTATAAGATGGGATTTTCAAATACTTGTATTAATTGGATCATAAATTGTGTATGTTCAATTTCTTAAAATTTGTTGGACAATGGAAGAGGGGCTAGGGCATTTTAGACCAACTAGGCACATTAAACGGGGAAACCTACTTTCACCTTATCTATTTGTAAGATCTCAAAAAGATATTACTTGATTATATTTCATCTCTTCAACATTGGATACTAACATGCGAAGGTTTGGAATTTATCTAAGGTATCTACATATAATATGTAATTCACATAAATCACATAGTAAGTAACTCCACATGTTTATGGTCAATGTGTCTCATATGAGTCTCATTAGACTATCTTAAACCACAATCACAAATCTTTTAGCTAAAGTCTAATAACTCCTACATCAAACCATACCAATAGTAATGATAGTACATAGATCAACATAAAATAGTACACTACCACAAGAGTTTCATCTCCACATACAACTATAATCATAAACACATTTTTCTCATAAACTAAAAAAATCTCAACCCATCTACTCCACATAGTAAGTATAATGCATATTGTCTCCTTAGTCCTACACCAAATTGTATAGCCTAGGTCATTATAAAGGTCTATGTCACCTATGTTACTCACATCTAAAAACAAAATCCACAAAGGTTAAGCAAAATGCCCAACACAAGGTATATTGCCAAGACGAGGCATGATTATAAAATATTACATAGCACATGTATCGTATGAGTTGTTGGAAGTGCTTTTGTATTAGGTATCAGCTAGAGTTACTAAAGCTGTGCTTTGTTTGTAATGGGTCGAGTAGTAATATTACTTATTAGGATCGTAGCATAGATGAGTGTTAGCTATGTTTGCTGTTCAAGTAGTGTTTTGCTATTACTTGATAGTGTCAAAGTATTATTGGAGTTACTATTTTAGCCAAGGAATATGATTGATTCTAGCATCAATCTTATAGTTGGTGACTGTAAAGCTAAAATTTCGGTTACCTTTTTTTCCTAATCTAACTTATATTGAGCCTGACTTACCTAGTATAAGTTTCTCGACTAGATTAGGAAAAAGTTCAATGTACTAAATTAAATGGAGTCACCACCTGATCGAGATAGGAAAATAGTGAAATTAAAGCGTATGGATGGATAGGTTTTAAATTCAATTAGTGGTCTATGGGTTTTTCCTATGAAATGAATTTTAGAAAAAGGGAAACTAGAGAAATAGGCTTAGGGGCTAACCTATTAAAACCCGATGGGGTTACTTATAAAAAATCCATAACTAAATATAAGGGTCTTTTAACTTTTCATTAAAATAAAATAAGAGGTTTCAATAATCGGGGAAAAAATTATATTTTAATTTTTTTTTAGGGTAGCTTAAAGTGTGGAGGAATTTGATAACACTCATTTAACATATATATTCTAAAAAGAGTTTGTATAGTTTTTGTTTATTATTTGTGTTAGTTATGAAGAATTTGGAGCTTAAATGTTAAATATTTCATTTGTAGGTCTTTGAAGAGCTCTTGATGAATTTTTGAAGAAATTAGCAAAGATTTAGAACCTTGACGAAAGATATAATGATCGAGCGATAAAAGTAGGGTTTCAGATAAAAAATTAAGTTTAGAAGAGATCACATATGAAGATCACGGCCATGATCCTCTCATCTAAGAATTTCTTGAATTTGACGACTTACAAGTGTAAGAAGAAGCATGCCTAGAGATCATAATTGTGATCCTAGAGCATGATCATGCTATTGACAAGAAGATCTTTCATTTTTAGAAAGTTTCTTTGTAACTTTAAGTGAAAATTCTATAAGTAGGAGCTTAGACTTAGTTTTTAAGGAGAGCCTTCTTAGAGGAAAGGTGTAGGATAAAGTAAGGGTTCCCTTCTTTCTCTTTTCTTTTAATTTACTACCCCATGTTTTGAATTTGTTGTTCTTAGTAGATATTTATAGAACCCTAGTTTCTTTATAACACTTATTCCTTGTTCAATCTATGATATTACCTTTAAAATCTAATTAACTTGTGTTTATTGTCTTTAATTCAATGTTGATGATTGTTAAATTAATTTGTAAGTCTATTGTAGAGTTGGTGAGATCCTATAGGAGATGGACAAGTGTAATTAAAAGTAACTATGTAGAGTAAGCATTTAGCAATTTGATTTCTCCATGTTAGGGAAACCTAATAGCAAAATCTAAGATCTTAATGTGGTTTTGAGATATTTTACTATAGAAGTGATTTGAATAGGTATAATTAAGATTAGGAATTAATTAAGGGACCTTAAGTTTGGTTAATTTATACTTTGCATGATCTAAAGAGTAATTCAGATTTGAAAGTTGTATCAAACTAGGTATTACATAATAGTTTTACTAAGGATTATGTCTATTCTACTTTAATTCATCTTCTTGTTTATTTTAATCTTCTTGTTTATTTTATTGTTTCTATTTATTTTATTGTTGTTCTTGTTTGTTTTTTTATCCCTAATTAGGGTTTTGTTTTATTTTATTTATTTAATTGTTACATTAGGTAATTAGAAAATGAGGGAAGAGTGCTAATAATCTAGGTTTCCCTAATTTCATGGCTACCTATAGGATCAACAACTTAGACTCGTAATCCATACTAATGCCTACATCACCATGTGAAAGAGAATATCATTAATCTAGATTCTAATGATGAAAATGATGGTGAAGCAGATACTGAGATTACTAACAAAGATGATTTAAATGAAACAAAATGACAAAATTTGTTTCTTAAACAATAATAAGAAATGGCAACATACCCATTCTCCACACTTAATTTAATACATTGTTCGTAATGTCCTCATAATAAAGCTCACATTAAAAAAGTACTAAAACAAAACAAAAGGAAAAGTATGGGAAAAAAAAAGGGACTCCCTTTAGATATGCTTGAATTGCAATGCATATTCCTTGTGAGTCAAGGTTTGAAGAAGTTATCTTTTGAGTCGACATTTAGAGAGAGATCTAAGGGAAAGAAAGTAATAAAAGAAAAAGAAATAAATAGCAAAGCAAAGGAATATCATTATTTTATTATTAATAGCATGATAGAAAGAAGGATAGAAAAATATTGTAAAGCTAAAAAAAATTACTAAAAACCAAGGACCTAAGAGCAAAGAAACTAAAGAGATAGTTGAACTATTAGAAAGAATAAATTAAAAGAAATCCATTTTTTTTTTCGCTAACAACCCCATCTTTAGTACCTTTGTTAATACAACCTATTTGAATTTTGTCTTCTTAATCACTATTGTACAATTTATGAATTCGAATTGAATGGTGAAATTTTTGTGGAGTAGAGTTACATACTATTTAGCTCAAGAATTTAAAATGAAAAGTAAAATAAAATGATATTGTTAATTAAGCATTAGTCATGTGCTATTCCTAAGCATACTTGGATGTGTACTTTCTCCTTTTTAAACTTTTTTTATGCTGTATAATCTTAAGCAAACAAGTAGATAATACTTATCTTTTGACAGATTCCTAAAAAAATCTTAAGAAGTTGGATGCAAATAAATAATGAAATAAATGATTAAATGACAAGGGTTTAAACTTGAACCTATACATGCAGAATAAAAGTGATTAAATATTAGAGAGTCTAGTTGTTAGCCTCGTTGACATAAGAAACTAAGCTTGCAAAGTGCCTTCCTTGTGTAGAATAATACTTGTTAACTTAGGTAATGAGCTCAGGATTGTCGGCTAAAACCTCGTTACAAGGGTTAAGAGAAAAGTCCATATAAAGGTAAGATTCACATAAAAGTGGAAAGACTAAAATTGGTTAGATTGTGTAGATGGTTCGAAAGGGAGTCCTAATGCTTAGTAACCTAAGATTGTTTAGTGTTAGATGTATTGATTGATGAAACTGCTTTAATTCAATTAGAAAAGAGAGAGTTATTTGCCAATTTATGAAAGTTTGAGAACAAAAAACCATATTTTAAAAGTTTTGAGGGAGTAATTCTCACTAAAGTTAAAGTTTAGAGAGGTTATTTGCATTCCGCCCACACACACAGAAAGTTCGTACTAAGGAAATGATCAGAGAATGAGTAAATACAACATGTGCTTGCTCCTAATTATAATGCTTGGCGTGATTGAAAAGTGACTTGTATACATGCTAGCTAAGTGTTAAGGGATCGTATTTGATTTCTACCCAATCTCATAAAAAGAAATTAAATGGACGAATCATTGGTTAAACAGTGTGGGTAAACTTTTATTTACATAGATTAGTTATTGAATTGTAATATTTATGTTCTACATACATTGAGAAAGTGGTTGGGAAGAGGCTATGAAGGTTATTGAGTGAGAATAATTATTTCTTGTCCTAATTTTTTCATTTTGATTCTTGATGAGAATCGATTGATTTGCTTGAGGACAAGCAACTAATTAACAATGTGGACATTTGATGAATGTAGATTTACACATGTTTATTGCTAAGTTTTCACAGTGATTCTCCTTTATTTTATTGTAATTTAATGGATTTGTCTAAGAACCATTCAAAATTAAAGAGGATTTTCACTTAATTGAAGAAGCAATTATAGATAACAGCTCATGGAGAAGAATTTTGCTGAGGATAAACGATTAGACTAGATCAAGCTAAAAATCACAACTATGCTTCTAGTCATAATCTATTCATCAAACAATTATAAAGAATTTCACGAGTTTAGTTGTAAGGAGAATTGCACCCGAGGCTCACACATGTGCTTTTAGGGCATGATCATGCCATTTCATAAGAAGTTCCCTTATTTGATTCCTTTTAAGCAATCTCTATAAATAGGGTAGATTATTAGAAGAAAAGGAGATAAAAGTAGCCATTCTTAGGGATTGTTAGGGTTTTCTTTGTACTGCAATTAGTTTTGATTTCTTTTATAGTTTTCTACAAAGGATTATTCTGTTATCATGGTCGTAGCATAGATTTTTGAAATCTAGACTTGTAGATCTTAGAATTAACATTTAATGTGATTATTGTATCAATTCCAATGAATTCCCTAATTTTTATTAATTAAATCATATGTGTTTAAGTGATTAGATTGTTATTTCTAAAGTTTCAATCATAATTATTGGATATTATGCATGATGGTTACGAGACTGATTGTGTAATTGGATTTGGCATAATTGAAAAGAATCTCTATAGTCTTAGTGATAAGTTATGGTATTCTTTTAGATGTTTTTATAGAAATTTTGAATGGAATTCATGTTCATAATGCTATCTTAATATGTTATTTTGCATAAATGATTCAAATAGAGTATAGGTAGGATTAGGAGTTAATAAGTAAAATGATTCCTATTAACTTATTTAAAGGAATTGTCCTTGTTAATAAAGTTAGGGAAGAAATTGGATATTTTTGGTTATTACATGATAATTTCTAGGTGAATCAATGGTTAGATATCCTTATTATCATTTTAAGGTTTCTTATTTTTCATTTTTTTCTTTTAATTTTAATTGCATTTTAACTTAGTTTCTTTTTAATTGCAAGGGTTTAATTATGTTGTGTTACGCTTTAAAATTTAACAATTCTCTCAATTAGATAATAGAGTTAGAATGATCATTGGTATGTGGAGTCTTTGAGGGATCATCAGCTTGGACTCATATTTGTTTACTATACTATAATTTGATAGATGCATTTGCCTCCTATCAATAGAAAGGCATGTAAGAGGATTAACCTAAATAAGGTCGAAGAGAGTGAAGAAGAAGAGTATATGAAGCTAAGGAAAGAGCGGTCCGACCTCTCTATGGAGTTAAGAATGTAAAGTTGCAAGTGTTAACCTACAATACCCATGAGAAGACTTCAAAGGGACTACCTACAACACCCAACTTTAAGAGTATAGGTGCACCCTATGGAGATGTACTTAACCTTATGAATCCCTTATCCAGTGGCTCCTACAATTGCTTCTTCAATTCTACCAATTCTATAGGAGCTATTCGATAGGGTATCTTAGAGATAGGTGTGGTACCTAGTATAAGATCTATCGTAAATTTGATCTCCCTATCCAGTGGTAATTCATGCTTATCCTTAAGAAAAACCTTAGGATATTCAAACATTATTAGTATATCTTCTAATCTTACTTCTTGAACTTAAGTATCTACAATTGAAGCTAGAAATCCTATGTTACCATTTCTTACTAGCTTCTAAGCTTTACTTACTAAGGCTAATCGATAGGTTGCTTCCTAGAGCTTCCTTTAAAGTGAAATTCTTCTCCATCAAGCTTCTTAAATACCACTATCTTTCCTTCACAATCTACATTTGCTTGATCTTCAATTAGCTAATCCATTCCTAGTATAGCATCGAATTCTTTCATATCCAATACTATTAATTCCGCAAGCAATTTATATAGATCTATGTATACATTGCCTCCCTTTAACTTTTGTTGCACAACTTGCTCTCCTCCAAAAGGAGTCATTACTATCAGATTATACTATAGAATCTCTATTAAGTGTTCATTATTCCTATCAACATAGTCCCTAAATACATACGAATGTGTTGCTCCTATATTGAACAATGTATAAGCATACTTACCTTCTAGGCGAACCAATCCTGCAACTATGTTGTCATCCTTACCTTGCTAATCCTGGATCCCATACACCCTTCCTTGAACTCTAGGTTTGGCTCCAACCTCTCCTGGTCGATTATTTCTATTAGCAGGTCCTAGCCTATTAGCTTATATTTGGTCTTATCTTGGTTGCTAATCTACAGTATACTAAGTGGCCTTATGTCTTGTCTGATAACACTTATAGCAATATATACTTCTAAGGTGCAAGTTCTAACATTGCCTATCCATATGCTCAACTTCTCCATACTTAAAACATTTCCCCTGTAGTTCTAGACATTGCATAGCTTGATACTTACCATTACATTTCCAATAAAGTAGCATAGATCTACTCGTCCTCTAATTCTTGTTAAGGGGTTGATAGGCCCTTTTTCCTCTTATCATTTTAGTTACCCTTTATAAGTCACGACCTTGCTCAATTAAATTAGTCTCATTAATCATATCAACATATTACACCAACCTTATCCTTTTTAACTCAGCATGAAAATAAAGATCAAGTCCAACCCTAAATTGACCAACCTTAGCAAGTTCATTATTCTATAGCACTTCTGGGGAAATTTTCAATAATCTATTAAACTTCCATTCATATTCTTCAATAGTCTTGCTTGCTTGCCTCAATTTATAATATTATTCACACATTTTCTCCTTCACACATTCAAGGAAACATTGCTCTAAAAATGCATCCCTAAAGGCATTCCAATCTATGGGTTTTGCCATTGTCCGTTTCTTACTTCTCCACCAATTATCCGTATGTTCATCCCATAAAATAGCAACAATCCCCACCCTTCTATTATCTTCAACCTTGTGTACTTCAAAATCCTTTTCTAACGAATCAATCCATTCTTCTACAACTAAAGAGTCATTTTTTATTCCTTCAAACGGTTTCACTATACATTGCACCTAAGCTAACTTATCCCCATTCGCTCCACCAGCCCTAGCCAAAGCAGTTGCAAGTTGTTATACTACATCCATTACTTACATATGAGAAGCTTGATTTTGTTGAGGTTGTTGTACCACTCTAATTTGTCTCCTAAGAGCAATTGATGAATAAGGATCCTTATTACATGTGTTTACACCATTTTCTAGATAGTAGCAGACACAATAGACATGGTTAATTTTCTTATATTTCATATGGTACTTAGCTACTACACACACTTCACATGCATTTAATACTATGGTCTCTAATTTATGCTTTGATACCATCTAAAGGATGTCACATCCTAACATAGCATAGCATGTATCATCACATAAGAATAACTATTTATATTCAACAAAAGATCTATTTATAACAAAAGAATATTACAATGGAGTTTAGCTTTGTACCTATTTATACAAGAGAGTACATCCGTCAATCTTAAACAAACCTAAAACACAATACTTTTTCTTTTTATTTCATATATATAGACCCTTTATGGAACTAAGATCAAAATACAACGAAACTTATTCAAAAGTGGCTGACTTCGTCCTACGTGCTCTCATAAAACTTTTCTCCCCAATTGATGTTAATGCCCAATCAATTTTTTGCATAACCTTAGGATACATAAGTATCCCCTTAGCTCTCTATGAGCTAAGTGAGAGTAGATAAAACAAGCATAGGATAAGCATAATATACATTCATAGGGATTGGTACTATAGAATGTTTAGTTTCATAATTCTAGTTATCAATACAAACTGTCTATGTAAGAAAGTCGTGTTATGGTCGTACACATAACATGCATCAGTACCAATATCATATACTTTTCCAATTCCTCATCTAATTAGTCAGCATATTTGGCCATTTGGATATAACGTCTAGGAACCTAAGGCAATAAGGAGTTACTTAAGAGTAAGACCACTAAAAAAAAAAAAAAAACCACCCATTGTGGTTTGGAAATCTAGCACATAGTCAGCTTAGTTAAAGCTACACATTGTGGCCATAATAAGTTAAGCAATGCAATTTTATATGCTCAAAACCCAACTTAACAATATTCAAGCTTTCAAAATCTTGAACTGAAGGTCCTTTCATATCATGACATGAATACAGTAAAAGTACAATAACCTAGTATCGGGCACGAATCTTAAGTTCCACAACATAAACAATTCAACTATCTCAACTTCAACATTGTTTCTCAACTTTATAAAACATTCCTTCAAATAGGGTTCACTTAAGTGAACTTCTTAAAGGACAATTTAGTTTCCAAGTTTTCAAAGCAGAAATAAGAATTGAAAAATCAGTCAAACATGAGGAAACATTTCACTTAGTTAACACACATTCAACGGAATCAAGTATCCAATCTATCCAACACATCATTACAATTTACAATACAACAAACTCCAAGTTAAGTACACATAGGTTTATTTGCAAAAAAATAGAAATATCCACTTATCAAGGTTTAACAATAGTGTAAAATCTAAGCTTTACGATGTGGTCCTTCCTTACCTATCATACCTAGGAAAATACACATAGACCCTAAATCAACTACGAGTTGATACTAAACTCTTATAAGCTTTTACTATCATGTTTCCAAGCTTATTCCAATCGTATCTTATGAATTTCTTATATGATTTTAATAAACCTTATATTGTAACGATTGTTATTTTGAGTACTATTAAGATATGTTAACAATCAAGACTAATAAAAAATGTGAAAAGTCCAAAAATACCCCTTCATATTGCCAGTTCGATCATATGTTATTATAACTTCGTAATTAACTCGAGTAGGCTATAATTCTAAACTAGAAGTCCTAGAAATTATGCTTTTCAACCATGCTCAATATCAATTATAGATCTTACATTATCTAGTAACCACTTTAATAGTATTATTTATTATTTTACATATTAGGCTAATATATAGGTTTATACAGGGAAAATACATAATATATAGAATATGAGTCCGATTAATTATATGAAAAATACTATAAACTCACAAAAATATACACTTTAGATATTAACTATCATTTGCACTAAACTAACTTATCACCTATATTTCTAAAAATAGCATTTTAGCTCAAAATTAGTGAAAATTTAGCAAATAAGTTAATTTAATCATAAGATAGAAATGAATTGTTCCAAACATCATTATAAAGTTTTAGAAGTCAAAATATATAGGGCTCATACATTTATTTTATTAGCAAAATTATCATTTTTATCCAAAATAATAATAATAAATAGTAACCGTGCTTATTTTCAATAATTCTTATTACTATAATTAAATACATATATTATTTATATTATATAGCAAAAGTTAACTTGAAAGGACATTATTTAATATTTTTAAAGTTTAATCTAATTTTCGTCCAAAGAAAGCAGTTCCTTAAACATCCTATATTTTAAGTAATTTTTTAATTAAAATAAAATTACTACATTAATCTACATATAAAATAACCTTAGAAAACCAATTTTCACAATTAATTAACACCATTTAGTATATTTAAAAAATTAGAAAACATTCCATTAGAATTTTGGTTCACTTAAACTGGTCACTTCTAGCCACTACCAAACTACCTAACCTTATTGGAACAACCAAGCGCACCACCCACTCTTTAACCCTTATGCTACTCCAAGTCAAGTTGCTCCTAACCTAGTGAACTGCCTTAGATCAAACCGTGCCCTATTTTTCTTATTTTTTTCTAATTTTTCTTAAGTAATTTTCTTGTGTTTTCAGATTTCCAAAATCTTATTTTTGATGTGTTTAGGTCCTATTTATAATTTATAAGTTGATTAGATTCATTAAAAATTAGACATGTAGCATATACTTATCATTTTTTAGTTTTTTTAAGCTTCAGGTATCAATTTCCTATTAAATTATTGAGGACTCATGTTTTCCATTATTTCTCATGCTGCCACATCATTGATGACTCATCCATTCACTTTTTAGTTAATTTCACATGATTTTATATTTTTTTTCCTTAGTTTTAATAATTTATTATTATATATATGTATTTAATACATATAATGCATATCCTATGTTAATATATGTATATAACATATAATTCAACTTCATTTATTATTTTTGAAAGTTAAATAATTTATTTCTAATATCTCGCTATATCTTAAAGTTCGAATTTTGCATTTTCGATAATTAGTAGCTTTATCAATAAATTAATATTTTTCTTAAATTAATCCTTTTACATAGCTTATTTTGAGAAATTGACTTTACTAAAATACTTTATCTAACTTTTCTAACTTTATTGTGGAGTTTAAACTAAAACGGATAACATAACCTGATACTCTAAATTTACAAGTTTAGATCCTAAGGTTATCATATGGGCTCGAGACCTTCGGGTATTACATCGTCCATGGTGGATAATACTACTATTATCATTTCTAATACCAATGTTGATACATACATCCATCATTCTCTTCAACAAAACTTAGTAATAGACTCAGTTTCCAAAATACAATAGATAAGGTTCCTTTGAGACAAACAACTTGCATAAACACTTACCCATACATGAATGGTCAAACTAATTGTAGATGCAACTATTATCTTGAAAAACAATAAACCCAAGTAAAACTTGCTTTGCTTTTATATGTTAGAAATAGGGCAAAACAGAGTACATAGCCACAACAAATTATTATGCCTTCAACTTACTCAATCACTCATAACTAAGCTCTATGTAACTACAACACATGACTAGAACAAACACTACTACTTAAGAGAGCTCAAACACAACTTACCTAAATAAACCTCTACTGTAAAACCAAGATGATATGGTGCCCCAAGAATAGACAAGGGTGACCATATTGGGATAGGTTAAAGCTTATAGAAAGCTTGAAAACGAAAATGAGAAATGTGCAAATAATAATGAGAGTAAACAAGCAAAACCACGAATGATTCTGAAGAAGTGACATACTAAGGAAACTCCGTAGAGTTATAAAGTTAACTTAATATGATGTACAAGTTGCTTAGTGAGGTCACTTAGCACCTAGCCTTGCTTAAGGTTTAGGATAAGAGTAAGGAGAGGAAAGTAAGCAATGAAGATGCTCATAAAAAGGAAGTATATTCAATATAAGAGGCATGATGATGTTTGTGGCTATATGTTAGAAGGGTATTTATAATTGAAATGTTACAGCATCCTACCTTAAATGAAAAAGACAAAAAGGGAATTGCCTAAACGAAGTAATGTTGAAGGAAAAATAAAGGGGTACAAATGAAAATTCAAACAAATTAATGATTAATGCAACAAAATCCTTTCATGTAGGTTTAGATATGTAGTGATAGCTCACTGGAGATGCTTTTTGTAGAAATAAACAAATGGTATGGTCAAGATGGAAGTCATCGAGCAGACACGTCAAGTAGACTTAGGGACCTCCCAAAAACGCATAGGTGCAGATGTATGCTGGGGTTCTCGACATCAATATTGCTAAGCTAAAGGTTAGCATGGTTATGGCTGAGTAGATGTATGAGGGGTTGTAGTGTCAGTGGTGTATACTTTAGGTTGACACTCAACTACTAATAGATGAGAAGTTACTCGGCTCAGTGTATGGAGTTGGTCAGTAGTGAGGATTAGCTTAGCCTTATCAAGAGTTAGCTAGAATAGTAGAATACGTTTTAGTAATCCCTCAAGACATAGTGCTTAGGCTTAGGTTAATGGTTCGATAGTTTAATTCCTATTAAGTAGGCACCTTAATGAAGATTGCTTAGCCAGTTTAGAGTAGCTCTATGCTAATTTGGCTGTGTAAACCCTAAATAATCGGTAGTTTGAACCTTAATTTAAGTCCGAGTATCCTAAACTATATCATGAAGCGATATGGCTAGTAACAATAAAAGATTATGAAATTTAATAAATCAAATATAATACTAATAATAAAGACCCTAGAACTTGATCGAAACCTTAAATCGCGTACTGAAACCCTAAATTTGATTTACACATAATTAACCAAAATCGAACTAGAACTTGATCGAAGCCCTAAAACCATAACTTTAAGTCTATAAAATAATAAAATATCACTCAATAGTGATATAATTGTAGTCGATTGCAATTATCGACTAAATTGCATAATCATGTAAAATTTTTAATGAAATCGTTAAAATAACTTATAAAAATTATAATTGTAACGAGTATCAATTAAATTGATAAATTTTCATAAAAATCCAAAATTAATTTATGATAATTATTTTTATGATTTTTATGTTTAGAAAAGTTACATATATTTATTTTTAATTTCTATTTTCTCCCTTTTTTCCTTCTTTCTTTTTCTCTTTTCTTTCTTCTCCTAATTTCCTATGGTTGCCACATTCTGGAAAAGAAAAAGAAAAGATCAAAAGCCAATAGCCCACATGATACAATTCTGATTCCAGGTGTTGCAATTATAAAATAAAATCAATTACAAATGGATTAAGTTGTCTTGCCTACATAAATGCTAAATCTATTAGATTTGTTTTACAACTTATATAATCTAATTTCAGCTACATGTTAGGACATCTGAAACTTTGGAATAAAAGAAAGAAAAAAAAAAAACCCAGCAAAAATATTACACATACGCACACACAAAACTCAAACCAGAAAAAAAAAAAAAAGAGAAGAAGAAAAGAAAACAAAACCGAAAAGAGCAAAAGGAAAAGAAGAAGAAGAAGACTAAGAAGATTAACTAAATTACTAAAGGATTGACGTAGGTTGGTATTTAATTTTTGTATATGTATATATATACTTTATATTACGTACATACATATATATTAGGTATTTATTATTTTTCTTTTTATGTATTACATGTATGTATGCACAAAGGTATCTCTAAAGTATGTAAATGTATGTGTATGATATAGATATACTATTTATTTCTTTATGTATATGTATGTATGTATAAAGAAGACTACATATGGTATGTATTTAGTATGTTCATTAGGCAAGTATTGAGATATATATATTTATATATAGACATATATGCATGTACACGAAAATAAATCTATGTATGTATGTCTTATACATGTATGAATAATTAGTATTTGGTATATTATATATACACATGTATTAGCTATTTTTGTATTTATGTATTCAAGTAAATATTTTTTTTATGTATAAGAGGTATGTATAGTTGACGTGCTAGTATGTATGTACATATATAAACATAATATTTTATATATAAAATATAAAGACATCTATATTATACTTATACATATTATACGTATATATCTAGCATAAAGCATATAATGGAATTCAAACTAATTTCATACATGAAGTATACCGTGCATTAAATAATATATACTATACAATAATATTTGCTAC